>SSNP01000032.1:444960-494960 GCA_006937955.1 Pachypanchax playfairii | reverse complement strand
TGTGTCATCATACCATTTGGAAGACTGCTTTCACAATGGCAGAGGTTAGTGGGGCCAGCCAAGACGGAGAAACCATTCTCTTCTGTTTAACAATGGCCACATGTATTAGACATGAATGTGGCTTTTGAATTGAGTCCAACTTAAAAAAATACATTGCCATAGGCATGTCCAGTGGGACATTTCCAGTCTAGCCTATATGTCATTCTGATTTGTATCTCAGCGCTCACATTAACAAGGTGGCTAACTCCAATGCACCATTACCTGGTTTTATGAACAGTATATCACACACCTGTGCTTGGCCCAGACAAGAGTTTACTGTCATGCCTGCATTTCTTTGGCGGACACTTCCCCAGCCAGACCTCAGTTTGACAAACATTTAGCTGGGCATGCTAGACGTCTTGGGAAGTGTGTGGTGGCCGGGACAGGCCTGAGACAGGAAAGAGGACATCTAAATCAGCCAGCAATCCAAAGGCCCTCCATAAATCCTCCAAATGGGCCGGGGTGTGGGACGTAAAGCACACCTGCAAGACTTATGTAAGACTTATTAAACCATAAATTGCAAACACCAGCCCTTTGCTAAAGCTGGTCTTGACTAAAATAAATCTCAGTGTGTGTCCAGTAGAGAGAAGGAGAGAGTGAAGACAAAAGATAAAGCAGGTGTGAGGGAGAAAGATATAGTGGAGGTCAGAGGTAGTAAAAGTGGAGGGTGCTTAGGGTCAGATACCAGAATGTTTCTGTTAGTTGACACAGCAAACTGTGCTGCACTTTGATTGGATTTGTCATGGCATTGCTTTAGCAGCAATGAGTTTTAGGATTATGTTCAAGAAAGTCCCACAAACTTGATTCTTAATGTATCAATTGCATTTTTTCATGTTGGCTATAGTCCTATCATGGGAACTGCAAACAGGTTTCCCTGCACCTTTGGTCCTGGAATGGAGTAACAACTCAGCAGTGATACAGACAGAGACCAGTGAGGGCAACACAGAGAATATTTATAGGAAATCAGAGATCCTGAGCTCCTGAGCCCCCGTGAGTTCCCAACACACCCACGCTCTCCTCCCTGCCTGGCTGTGGGTCCTTGAATTAAACATCAAAGCACACAGGAGTGTAGGGCCCAACTGCCATAAATAACAGCGTGCTTGGGGAGGGAAGGGGAGGATGTTCAGATGGGATGAGAGCAGGTCACCAGATCGCTCATACACGTACTGTCAAAGCAGATTCATTTGTTCACAAAATGGGTGTTGTTCTGTGAGGTTATTGATTTCCGCATGCCATCTGTCTTCTCTGAGGCTTTGGTAAGCAGCAGGCTCTGGCACTACCAGCCTCAGGTCCCCTATGTTAGTGTCCACAGAGCAAATGGAAAGGAGGGAGACGTGGAGCAAACAGAGGGCACATGTGGGTGAAGGATGAAGTGATACCAAGACAAGATTGCTTCTGTCATTAAAGCACAGCTCCAGGGTTTTTAGTTTTTGACACAAGTCCTGCAATAAAACTGTTCTTAAATAACAGATACAGAGATTTTGACGACTCTGAGTTTTAAGGAGGAAAGCTGAAGGAAAAATTAAGACAAAAACAAGAAAAAATGTTTAAATTAAACTAATAACTAGGATTTTTTTATGAACATTCTCAAATAAACAGTAGAACTTTTGGTTCTGAGTATATTCATTCTTAGAAACATGTTTGTCACAAGACGTGGTTGAGAAAAGATTAAAATTCAGACCCTTTTCAAGATGCAGGCGTATAATGAATTAACTCATTAACTGCTGAAGCAGGAAATGTAAAACCAATTAAAGACCTAACATTCCTTGAAGAAAAGCACATTGGCCTCTACCTTTCATTGAGCTGTTTGAGTTAAACCTAGAAAATAACAACTTGCACAATCTCACATTGCATTGCAACCTCTCAGGGGATCTGTTAGCTCTCAGTATGTTGTAAAATACTGTCATCCACTACCACATCAAGATGTATCTGAATATCTGTAGAACTGACAGAGTTATAGTCATTTTTGAGCTGACTAAAGTTGATTAGCTGTGGCAGCCATCTCAAATTTGATTGATTCCTAAAGTTAATCCGTTGTAGATTTACATCCAGGGATTACTTTCTGGGAGTTACATTCCAGTCTGTCGGGTGGTTTATGAGATACTTTCCACTATAGACAAATCACTACAAACAAACACATTTTTGCATGATTTTAAACAGCAGGCAACAATAAATCAAATCAAATTCAAATAAATGAAAATACATACCAATGTGGAAAAAGGTAAAAGTCATTAGCTGTCAAGAAAATACTTAATAACCAATAATTATAGCATGGGATTATAGGATACAATTAAGATTCATGGAAAAGAGACAACTTTGCAACATAAAACCAAAACAACTCCCCCAACCCCCCTAAATTACTGCAGAACTAGGTAAAAATTAATGATGATCTGATGAGTAACATCTTATTTGTCACCAACAACTGCATAATCAAGTTCAGGCCCACCCTCCATTCCTCCTCTTACTAACTCGTATCAAAGTCACACTGTACCTCCATGTTGAGCTACCAAGTGTGGAGGGCTGGCCTTCAAACATGGGGCCCAGCTGCTGCTGTGTATCTTTGTCAGCCAACACACACGTGCACTGGAATCCCTTGGAGTTTACTCTTGTGGAGGGCACATGTTACTGAGTAAATCATCACAGCAATGGTAAACAGTGTTTTTATGAGGAAATGTAGCTTGGTTGTTATATTTGAAGTCTGGGCTTTGGATACTGCTGTGCTATTAGGACAGATTGAGGATGTTTGCGCCTGGTGTCTGCACTCCGCCCATATGAGGTACACACACACATGCACACCCACACATACTTGCGCTCACTCAGAGTGACAAGCTTAGTTCTAGTTAGGGGTCTTAAATGGCTCCTTTGTTGTTTTTGTACAAAGAAAAAAATTATAAAAAAAAAGAAATCATCACAGCTGGAGGAGTGTGTCAGTGTCACACTCATGTCAGTCTCTGGGTAAATGCAGATGAATGGCAACAGCAGGGGAGGAATGACTGAATTTTCAACAAGGAAACAGCAGGAAGAAAAATACTCACTAAATCCATTTTATTAATGAAATCTAACACAGTTTAATGCAACAACTTGGTCCAACATTAGTTTTTGGAAACTCTCTAAACTTAAGGTTAGAATTAGTTTATGTTGTTGCTGAGTCTGTCAAAAAGGTGTTAGAGGAAGTTGGAGATGGAAAGAACTGCAAGATTATATTGTTTTAATTTAGTTATTATCTCTGAAAATGAGTTGTTAAGATAAACAAAACATCTTTCGCTCAACGACTGCTGTGAATCTAGAAGATTTTCCTTATTTTTAACTGCTGCATTCATATCTTTAACTGTTTAACTTCTCTTGTATCAATGCCCATTTGTTTTCCTGTTTTAGATTTGTTTAGCTCCTGCAGGTGAGTTTTAAAAAGTTGTATTTCCTTTCAATAAAGTTGATCTGAACAAACAGGTGGAGAAGATAAATGAATAAATCAACTGATTTGTGCTATTTGGTGTGTTTTGGTTTAAAAAGGAGATGAATGTTTTGTGATTACTTCACATTTTTCCCTCCAGACTCATGATAAAGCAGAAATATCTGTGCTTAAACAACGTATGTACACCAACAACAAGGTGATCAGACGGTGACTGATGGTTTTGTGGGAGAGAAATGGTGCTCTGAGGTCTTTACTATTCAATTAAACTAATTTAAATCATGAATGAGGGTCCTATTAATTCAACTGCCACTTGGATCTCTTTTTATAAAGGTCTATGTTTAATTAAGGGTCAGTTATGTTAAGGAGTTTTTCTTCATGAATGTTTTTTAAAAGACATTTGATGATGTAGCATATTTATTGCCATGATGTTAATTGTAAAAAAAAATCATGTATATAGCCATAAAAGCTTATAGAAAACTAACCTAATGATGCTAAATTTAATTTGAAAGATATTTCAGTTGACCCAGTTTTTGAGTTGTGTCATTTAACTGTGAAATGATTAGTGCATTGATTGTCTGGTCACTGCAGTCATCTCAGCGTTTCAAATTTTCTATTTCTTACCTGATGGAGTGCTCAATCTCTCCATGAATGGATGAAAATGGAAAAAAAAGCGGGAGTAATGAAGATGACATTCTTTTTGTTTTTTTCTTTTCTTTTTTTTTTAAAGCCCCAATTACCCACTAATGTGTGATAAAACCAGAAAAAATGAACAATCATTACTTGTGAAGCCTTGTTCAATGACAAAATCATTCTTTCCTCTCCTCCTGCTCTTTGGAAGAGAGTAATCATGTTTTGTCCCAAACACCTGCGCTTCACTTGCCCTGACCTGCCACCCAAATGAGTGCAATTAATGACAATTACCCCCCAGGTGTCACAACATAGACATATACTGATAGGGACCTATCTGGAGGGAGCACAAGCTTGTCCTCCAAGTAAATATGTAATGATAACAGCTGTAACACACTGGAGCGGGGTTGGGGAAGGGGGGCAATTGTCGCTAGTGCAATCTATTTGTGTTTGCCTCAACTCCACACCACATTAACCAGTCCAGACAAAGCAGAATGAATAGGTGTGCATTTCCCTGTGGGACACAGTGGAGTTAACTGGAGATGTTGGGAGAGCTGCATGGTCACATAGATATCAGGACAGATGGGGTCTGAAAATGGTTTCTGGATTCAGCCTTAATGTTGACACATTTCTGTGCTGGTGATCAAGCATCATTTTGGACTGGTTATGTTGATCACTTCATTAGAAAGAAAAAATATCTATTCTTTTCACACCAGGAGCTAAAATTAAAGAGGCCATTTCACACAAATTTCATGACTTTGTGATTATTTCTGAAGTATTAACCTGTAATATGAAACATTTTATGTCTAAAAAATGTCAGGAAACACTGATTAACAGACCTTTCACTCTGTCTACATTAAAATTCAACTGGTTTCGGGCTGTAACTCATTGTAACTCGTATGTTACTCATATAATCACTAATATTCATTATACAAATTTGCTGGAATCAGATTGGTTAACAAACTAGCCTATGAGAGCAAGGCATACTGTTTCTTGCCCCGCTGCGCATGGCAACAGCAGACGTAGTCTCTTCCTGTTTGCTACGTCTTATGCAACAGCTGTTAGCCAGCAGCATGCCAGGCGTGGTTTCAACTGCGGGAGCAGCCGAATAGTAACGAGCAAAGGAGTTGTGATGAAACAAGTAAAACTCTGGAGAACTCGGGTGTTATCGCCACCTGCGTAGTTTGAGAGATAAAAAATGAAAGAAAAGTTGTTGACCTGTTTTCACACCCACTATGAAGGTAAGAACACCTGTGGAGCTAAAATATTCAACAGAAACCTCAGAAAAAACATTTTTAATGGAAGGGCCTCTTTAAGCATTAGCCTAAAATAATATCAGAGATGTTTATCCTATAGTAAATAAGAGTCTAATCAGATTAGAAAAGAAATAATGAGATTTAAGTCACATTTAATACAGAGTTACAGTTTGTTCACCTGTGGTAAAAATAAAGTAATTGGTAAATGACTGGCATTAATGGAATTATTGTCAGAATTTAAAGTGTTTTGAAAAAATAAATCCTAAACAAAATACATGGGGTTTTTATTAGATGTAAAAACGAATTCTTTTTACTAACCAAGAATCATGTGATACATTTACAAACTTTTTAGGAGAATACTAGATTAAGGAGTTTGTTTACTAATTGGATCATAGAGTTCTGGTGCTAACAAGATTTAGTCTGGATAATTTATGGAACAATCAATAAAATGATTATTATTATTATTTTTAGCATGATTCTTCTAGAAAAGATAGAGACCTCAGCACTTTGTTTTTACATGAAACAACCATAGAAAAAAGCACTGCTTGAAACTTAATAAGATAAGAGCCAATTATAAATTTGTTTTAAAAATTAATCCCCCAAATCTTTATTTTACTGTGGAAATATCAACACATAGTGATTTCAGGATTTATTTTTACAATCTATTCAGATTCTGAGAGTTTTTTAAATTAATATGTACAATGAAGAATAAAATATCACATTTTGTGGTAATTTTACTTTTCCACTCGTTACCTGTATTAATGGCACCTGTGTGAACTCGTTATCAGTATAAAAGACACCTGTCCACAACCTCAAACAGTCACGCTCCAAACTCCACTATGGCCAAGACCAAAGAGCTGTCAAAGGACACCAGAAACAAAATTGTAGACCTTCACCAGGCTGGGAAGACTGAATCTGCAATAGGTAAGCAGCTTGGTGTGAAGAAATCAACTGTGGGAGCAATTATTAGAAAATGGAAGACATACAAGACCACTGATAATCTCCCTCGATCTGGGGCTCCACCCAAGATCTCACCCCGTGGGGTCAAAATGATCACAAGAACGGTGAGCAAAAATCCCAGAACCACACGGAGGGACCTAGTGAATGACCTGCAGAGAGCTGGGACCAAAGTAACAAAGGCTACCATCAGTAACACACTACGCCGCCAGGGACTCAAATCCTACAGTGCCAGACGTGTCCCCCTGCTGAAGCCAGGACACGTCCAGGCCTGTCTGCGGTTTGCTAGAGAGCATTTGGATGATCCAGAAGAGGATTAGGAGAACATCATATGGTCAGATGAAACCAAAATAGAACTTTTTGGTAGAAACTCAACTTGTCGTGTTTGGAGGGGAAAGAATGCTGAGTTGGATCCAAAGAACAACATTACCTACTGTAAAGCATGGGGGTGGAAACATCATGCTTTGGGGCTGTTTTTCTGCAAGGGGACCAGGACGACTGATCCGTGTAAAGGAAAGAATGAATGGGGCCATGTATCGTAAGATTTTGAGTGAAAACCTCCTTCCATCAGCAAGGGCATTGAAAATGAGACGTGGCTGGGTCTTTCAGCATGACAATGATCCCAAACACACCGCCCGGGCAACGAAGGAGTGGCTTCGTAAGAAGCATTTCAAGGTCCTGGAGTGGCCTAGCCAGTCTCCAGATCTCAACCCCATAGAAAATCTCTGGAGGGAGTTGAAAGTCCGTGTTGCCCAGCGTCAGCCCCAAAACATCACTGCTCTAGAGGAGATCTGCATGGAGGAATGGGCCAAAATACCAGCAACAGTGTGTGAAAACCTTGTGAAGACTTACAGAAAACGTTTGACCTCTGTCATTGCCAACAAAGGCTATATAACAAAGTATTGAGATTAACTTTTGTTATTGACCAAATACTTATTTTCCACCATAATTTGCAAATAAATTCTTTAAAAATCAGACAATGTGATTTTCTGGATTTTTTTTCCTCATTTTGTCTCTCATAGTTGAGGTATACCTATGATGAAAATTACAGGCCTCTCTGATCTTTTTAAGTGGGAGAACTTACACAATTGGTGGCTGACTAAATACTTTTTTGCCCCACTGTAAATCAATTCTTGGTTTCAACATTGAACATTTTGTTTTTGTGTCATTTCAGGTTTTGAATGATTTGCTAGCTCTGCAATCTGTTTTGTGTACAGATGTGTTCCAGCTGTGTCACAAACATGGTTATGTTAGTGTGCACGCAAACCAATTTGGGTTTGTTTGGTTCTTTTATCAGTCAAAAAAATATATTATTTGACTTCAGTTTTTACCTTTTAACTGCTGGAACATTTAGAAAGACTTAGATATTTTTTTAATTTAAGTGTTATGCAGAAACAAGTGCCCAGCCCAACAGGCTTATATCACACTATTAACAAAAAGAAGTGGCCATACATTTACAGAAAACAATATTTTACACAACAGAACAGAGTACTGTTTGCCTGCACACCCACGCTCTCTCTAAGTTGAATAAGTGGAGAGACTTTAACAGTGTTACATTTTAAATAAAGAGAAAAATAACTGAATTAACAACTAAATGTTAAAGGAAAATTAGAAAAAAGTTTAAACTTTTAGACTCAGTTGAAAAATAAAGAAGTTTAAGAATTTTTAGAGCAGCAGTGATCCACAGAAATTAGTAAGCTGTTGTAGTATTTGAACATTTGGGATCAAATAAGAATTCAAAACTGCTTGTAATATGTAAGCGGTAGCTGGAATCTAATCTCAGGCCATTTCTCAGGTGAAAGGAAAGATTTCTCAGGTGCAAAAGTCAACTTTAACCCTCCTCCTCCTATGGGTTCGCCATCCCTTCCGTCTGAACCCACATTAGCATAAAAGCATTAGAATGTGAATGGGAATTAATTTGGACTTTCCCCTCCATAGGAATTAATGGAAGTTTGTTCTGCCCGTACCCCTCAAATGGCTGGCGCTCCTCCACAGTCCATAAATATTAATATTAATACAGCATCGCATTTAAAGGTAGCGCTTGGCTGAAGCCGTATACAGAATATCATTAGAGATCACGATTCGTTTCTCATGAGAAGTACAGCTGAGTGAATGCATTGCCTTGCCGTTGTGATCTGTAAAATCCAATCTTCATACAGCACAAAAAGTTATTTTCAGAGAGACGGAAGATTAGCAGGGCCGAATGGCTGCTGTCTAAAGCCATTAGGCAAGTGAGGATTTTTTTTCTACCTTTAGTTGAGAGAGAAGGGCTCACATCTTCTGCTCCATCAAGGTGCTGATTCACAGTCACACTGCTGTGGCACTATTATCATGCCCGAGCAGATCATCTTAGTGGAGAACTATTATCACCATCTCAGCGCATCGCTCCAGTCTACTCACCCAGATAATACAGACCGCAGAAGTTTTTGACACTTTTCTAAATAACTGTATTCTCCTTCTTTCTTTTGTTGCTGTGTCTTTGTTGCTTTTCTGCTTGTGCTCTGTGTGGCTGTATTACACATCTTTATAGCAGAAAAGTTACCAAAAGACTCTAACCCAAACTGTTTAACGGACAATCATCATGCATCCCCTTTTTTTTCTTTAATATGAAGCAGTCCAACCACGAATTTCAGCTGTCTGACTGATAGATGCATTGCTCTGTGAACGTGCTACTGTTTGTGTTTTGGTCCAAACTCTTTTGAGTTGTCTGAAGCCGAAGGGATTGAGGAAAAGGGGGGTTGGGTGAGGACGGGGGTCTTGTGTCAAAATATTCAGCAGGTTCTTTCCTTTCTTGTGTCTCCCTGCTTGACTAGTGCTGATCCTGACAGGTTACAGTGGGCAAGGTGAGACATGTTGGTGCTGGGCTCTGTGAAGGTGAGAAGAGACAGAGCTGGCTTCAAAGTCCCAGTGTGGGTGAAAGCTGCATGCTGCCACCACAGCAAGCTCAGTAAACAATATCCACCTTTAATCTCTCCTCTGTAATCTTTACTCTTCTCACATTTAGTCAATACACTCTCACTTTGTTCTTGCCGAAGGTGAAGTGTGAGGCTAACATGGTTTTAAAGAAAGGAAAGGAACAAACAGAGAAGATAAGAGAGAAAGAAAAAAATACTAATTAATACTAAAACAATGATCACATCAGGCTAATAAAAGGTTTAAACCATTTATGTACTGAATAATAATACATCCTTGAATGTTTTTTAAACTTTTTTTAAAATTTGAACCTTCTACTTAAACCGCTATTAGCCTGACAAGAGCATAAACAGGTGTGTACAGCACATTTTCATAAAGGTTTGGCGGAGGATCTTTTTCTTCTGGGTGGATCATCTAGACTATTGGTCCAACTACCTGTCAATCATTCTGGTGAAATGTTTCTGGAAGGCTGTCTTACGTGCACATGCACGATGCTCGTAATGTAATATAGATTATCACTTACTGGTGGCAAGTCTGACATTGCAGCCATTAGCCTCCACAACAAGAACAGACCTTGATCGTTATTATTATATTATTGTCTTATTATTGTTTTTATTGTTGGACAAAAAAAAAAAAAACTACTATAATGTTGAATTTCCCTTCTGGGATAAATAAAGTATTTTTCATTTTCATTGCCATTTCATTCATTCATTGTGGAAAAAGCGCAGATCTTCTGTTTTACAGTTAGCGTGTTCCGCGATGCCGACAGCAACTTGTAAACAGACCGTTCACATGGATAACTGGGAGTTTCCTCTCAGGGTCAGGTAGAGTGTTGTGCATGTGCATTATTCCAAAAAGTGATGAAAGTGGTTCTATCCTGAAATTCTGAAAAATCCTCTATATCCTGCTATAAGTTTAATATAGTCAATCAATTTAACATACATAAATATATATATTTTCATCAAAAGCTGGAATAAAATCCGATTAGTATGTTTTGAAAGCAATACTCAAAGCAGAACAATGCATAAATTGGAACTTAAATTGTATGCCCCTATTCATACCATAATAATATGTCTCTTATTTGGTCTGAGGTGTTTTTCCACCTAAAAGAAAAAACAAATGTGTTTGTCTCTTTGTGGCTCTGTGATGAACTGGAGACCTGTCCAGGATGTAACTGTACCTCCTGACCAGTGACTCCCAGAGATGTGGACCAGCTCACCAGAACCCTGAGCAGGAAGAACAAGGTACAGTAGATAGATTGATTAATAAATACTTTGGAGCTATAGACATGGTAACAAATCTTTTTAGTGAGTACAAGTGACCAAAGGAGTGTTTTATGACAAAGAGGCTTTTCTGTTATTAATTAAATCTGATACTGTATCTGTTCCATTGGACAGGATGCACTAATTGTTGAACTGCTTACATCTCCACACCAGATTGCATGTTGCAGACATGCATGTTATGGTATGAGCTCTTCAAGCTAAGGTTACGTTTGTGCATCAGGTCGTTGCTGTAGTGGGCTGGTCAGGGTCGGCCTGCTCCCCTCTGAGAGCCCTCTCATCAAGTCAGCCTCTCCTCTGCCGCCCTCTTCTCCACAATCCCTATAAACTCTCATAATTGCCACATTAAACTTGAGTTTATTATTTTTCTCCAGGTGCAGGTGTGCAGATGATATGAGCCCCAGGTTGCATTTACATACAAATTGAAGGTTTTTATTAATCAGGCAGGCAGCAGGAATCAAACGGCAACACTCCATCAGGCTTTTAAATACATTTGGTGACATTTTTACCCGGCATTAGCATGATAGGGCAAGCGGAGTATAATGTACCAATGATTGCTTTTCCATTGAAAGCACAAACGGTTTCATTTTTCCTGTCATCTCAAATAAGTGTTAAAGAGGGTTTGGAGGCTATTGTGCGAGTGCCGTATGCTGGGGACTTGGGACTGCTGATGGCCATATTAAATAACCATTAGCGCCTTAGCTTAGATCATTGTGGCATCCGCCTCCTCTGAATTTATCCTGTGATTTCAAATGAAGGCAAGCTGTGCCAGCTTTCATAAAGTGCTCAAACCCTCTCCATTTTTCCTCAAACTAAATGCATTACAACGGTAATTTTGTGACTGTTAAGATAACTAGCGTTAACAAGCACTTAATTAAAATGTACAATAAATAGCCGTCTGCAGCCTTATCTCCCCTCCAGAGCGACGCTGGTAGGAGGCTCCAATGCTCAGGCCGGCTGTTCCCCAGCTCGTTTGCAGATTAATTGCTTTTCTGTCTGGCGAAGCCTGCCTCTCCTGCAGCCAGATCGTAAATAGCCTGATAGGGAGTTTATCAATCAGAGCTTTCTACCTCACTGATCTCCCCCACACAGTCTGTCTTTCTAGCTGTCTGTCTGTTTGTACATCTTCCCCTATCAAACGGACTCCATAAATAAACTTCCAAAAGCTTCTGTTTTCCTGAACCTTCATTTGCAAAAGGCTTTAATTTTCTGTCTTAAACTTTTTACTGAATATCTTTTTTGATTTTTGAACCTTTCAGTGACATAACTTGTATATATTCTTTGTTTGCTCTGTGTACAGACTTTACATACAACACCAGTGAACCAGTGAAACAAATGGAACAGTGTTAATGCATTACTGATGTTTTTATAACCTTTACTGACTTTTTTTCCCACTTTATTTATGTCTGTGTCTGTAGGCACATGACTTCTCTACAAGAGTGCATTTTGTGCACCTTTATGTGCATACTAGGTGCGTACAAATGGACCCTAAGTATGTCGCGGGGGTTAATCAAACACAGGATTCACATAAAAGCAGTCGGGGGTTGTGTGAGACAGAACACAAGCAAACAGAGAGTATTTACAGTAATAAAAATTAACTGCGGTCAGCCCCTCAGGATCACATTACCGTTCAGACATGTGGCTGCGGCTCGCTCTTCTAGCTGTTTTATGGACCTTCTTCCAACTAAAGCAACCTGCAAAACAGATTTTTCTCTAAGACAAAGTGGAAACGTGAAAGAAAAATTTCCTGTTCCAGCTTACTGACCCACCCCACATACCACCACCTCCACCATCACTATGTAGCTCTCCCTCTTAGGTTGATGGGCCACCCTTAACCTCTAGATGATAAATCTGCCTACAGAAGCTGCAAGCAGGAAGACCCCCATGCTGGAAGACCCCCATGTGTCCTCTGTGACACATCCTGTTTGTGTAGTCAGAGCTGCAACCAGTGATCTTTACACTCATAATTTATAGAGTGACAACACGTGCTACTTTGCTATTTTGATTTGGCATTATGATAGCTTGTGGACATGAAGCTGTTTATTTCTTTTGCATTTAAGTTCTGATGGGAGTTAAAATTTTATAGTTCATATATTCTTTTAATCTAAATTAATAAAATTAAATTTTATACTCAGCACAAATCCATATCGTTCCCAATAAGAGAACAAACTGTTATCAGTTTTGTGCAAATGTATTTTTACAACTTTTTTTCCGTCACTCTTCAAGTAACTTGTCACAAAAACAGGAAAAGGTCTTGTTTTTGTTTTTACTGTTTCTCTTCAGTCTTGACTGAATGTAGGAAGTTGGAAAGAATCACTCCATGTTGGATGAAGCCCCCTTTCTGAAAATGTAATACCCTGGCAAAGGCCTGGGTGTCCCTGTTCGTTTTTATTCCTTTTTGCTGTGTGAACAGACTGTCAAATACAAGAGCCAGTTATCCTAACAGCTGAATTATTATCTGTGCAAATGTTTCCACTGCATGCTTGTAGTACCCTGTCGGGGGAGCGTGTGGACATCCGTGGTGGTCTGAAGTCTTTGTTGACTGTCTGGCAAAAAGATTTAGGGAAGCGGTCATTTGACAGAGATGTTACAGTTATCAGACCCACTTTAGTCAGAGTGATTTATTATGTGGGTATGTGATAAATGTGGTTCTAAACAAGTTAGGTGGTAGGAGGTACTTGAATGGGGAGGAGGGATTTTATAGATCTGTTCATTTAGATGAAAAGGAAGACAGAAAAATCAATCAATCAATCAATCAATCAATCAATCAATCAATCAATCAATCAATCAATCAATCAATCAATCAATCAATCAATCAATAAGACAAAAGGTGGGATCAGAGTAAATGAAATACAAAACATCTTTCACTGTTCAACCAGTATAAGTCTTGAACAAGAACTATAACTGTCTTACAATCAAAGGCTCTGGCCTCTTAGCTGAAAGTTCTTCATTCTATTTCTGTCTTTCATATGTATTTTTGTCCAGTATTACTCAGTAAAATATAAGATATCTCTATTTTCGTATTAAATCTATCAGTACATAAGAAATGCTTTTCTCTGAAAACAGGTTTTCATGTTGATTATTAGTCTGTTCCATTCTGGGTTATTGTGACTCTGTTGTGGCAGCAAAAGCAGGGACAATCAATACAAACATCAGCACTGCCCCTAAATGGGTCAACGGACACAGACAGCACATTTTTCAAAGAAATAGCCATAAGAGTTATTCCTTGGTCAAGTTTTTTTGGTGCTGTTATTCAAGTTTTGGAGAAGAAAACGTGGTTAAAGATTGAGGCAGTATTTCTGTATGTTATGCAAATATATATCTTACAGACTCATACACTCATATCTGCCATGGCTCAAAGTGAGTTACCTGTCACTTTACCCGTTCTAGCTTTGCATGATTTGTGTGGTGAGGTTCCAGGATAAATCCCAACAGCCTTCAGCAATTCAACACAGTGTGCATTTTTCCATAAATAATTTGCTGCCCATTGATTTCCAATGCAAGCAGAGAAATATGCCAGATCCGTCTTGGGGAGCTGTGGATGTTTCAGGCGTTTACTTTTGTTGTCAAAGTTGTGGCAGGTCAGATGTTGTGATCACAGGATCCAAATGTATTGTCCTGTGTGGAGGCCAGCCTGTTGGGACTAGATTTACAGATGAAGACATATTTTTGTTTTGGTTTAACAATAGATGAACAGATGAAAAGATTTTTACATACATATGAGGCAATCACCTGATCTTTAAGTCTCTCACATTACATTTTGAGGTTATTCAAAACAGCAATGCTAATGCTAGTTTGAAACAGAAATAAAAAGTGGTAATCCACTTGGTTTTTTCTGTCCTCTGAAAAGTTGTCACGGCTAACTATGTTTTTGTAAGTATCTGTATTTAGGGAAAAAAAAATTCTATGGTGCAGGTGGGTAAAACAGATCATTTTTATTGCATTTCTCAGACTTGGTATTTCATTTATTCAGTAGTAGTTGATTCATTCTTCACAAGATTGGTCGCCTTTTCAGGCTTTAATGGACATTAAATGATCAAAACAGATCTTTTAAGTTACGTTATATGAAAACATTTGCTGTATTTCCATTGTGTTTCCTTTAATTGGAGGCAAGTATTACACAAATGTTCAGGGTTATTAAACACATTGAAAGACAAAAGATACTTCTGTACAACAAGTTTAGAGAACTTGAAATAAGTAAAAAGACAGAAAGTTTAGTGCACCATAACAATTCACAGCACTTTACAAAATAAAGTGTTTTAAACCTCCCCAGTTTCAATACTCTGAGTTCAGTAAATACACTGCTGCACCAAAGACTTACAGGATTCATCAAGAGATTCTAAAAGATGAAGGCGGGGAGGAGTTATAAGTCTGCCACAGTAGGTGATTTGCTGTGGCCATTTTGTTGTAGTGTCACCCTCTGACTGATCAAGTTGTTCATTGGGGTGTTTGCTGGCACCTCAGAGAAGGAAGGCAGGAATTGATGAGGCCTAATTGCTCCTTCTCCTGTCAGCTCTCATTAGTTCCTCATTTAACACTATCTGATGGTGTGATTGTATTGCTCCTACAGAGGGAATGAGTATCTTTGGGGGGTGTTTTAGAGTGAAAAATGGCCATTTGGAAGCACCTATACGTTAATTTAGAATAGGTAGAACTAGTTGGAATGGCCGAACTTTTGACTTGTACAAGTACAATATACTGCAGTGACCTTTTAAAGATGCCTAAAGTTCCAGTAATTACTCTATGAAACTTTTCTCTAAATTCTAACATCCTATAATTTATAGTTAAACAACAATATTGAAACTTCTTAAAAGAACCTCCTAATTAAAAACAACTAGAAGGACAAAAATACACATTTTTAGGTTAATTTGAGGTCTTGTAATTTTTAAGAGGTTTCGTTTAAACATTGGAACAGTATAAAAAGCTCACTTAAAAAAAAACTATCAAACTTCTCTGTAAAGTTCTTTATTGATAAAAATCTAGTGTATTGCAGAGATTATATTTTTATGTGTTATATTTTTGGGAAATCCTTTTGTATCATGTCTTTTTTAAAAGTAGATCAAACCGAGTAAGCACTTTCTTTTCTTGATCACAATAATTAAATAATTCCATGATTATTATAATGATGTGTCATTATAACCAGTCTTGGTCTAGAAATTATTTGAAAAAAAAAAAGATCAAAATTTCTAAACCAGCTGATAAAAATGACACCTAAAGTATAAATTAGCATGTGGCCACTCGTCCCTTCCATCATGCTTTGTACTGAGTGGCAGCTGTTAAGATGACTTCAACATGTCGGTGAGAATTGGTGTGGATGTGGCAGCGAGCTGTGGAATTTGCTGCTGCCTCTCGTTGAGAGCTAGGGTGTCACTCCTCTGACGACCTAAGAGCCATTAATTTTAGCCTCTGGAGTGGCTGTCGTAACAAGATCTGACACCCTGTTCCTCACAGCAAGGCTCCTAAATATACATTTATTTTCAGAGGGGGTCCCCTCGTCAGGTTATGATATATGTCGGCTAATCAGATGGTGTACAAGTGTGTGTAGGTGTGTTTGTGTGTGTGTCCACTGTGAAGCTTCACGACATTGGTTGAATGGATAGTGCAAAACCACAAGGGGGACTTGGGAGGGGGTTTTGCCTTTAGTGAGGATCTTAGAGATATGATACCTTGTGCTGTTGCTGTCTGACTTGGTCTATCTTAAGACTCCACATGGAGGTTTGGCATTCACCAAATCCCTGTGGGTTTGAGGGCAGGCAGGAAGAGGGCCGTAGGAAGTGGCCTACAGTTACTCCAAGAAACACTATTTGCTTCTCGTCTATTGCTGCTTCCCCATGTTCACATGTAGATAAGCGTCTTCTTTTTTGGCTTTGATGTTAGTCCAAAAATCCCAATTTCCTGTGTGAACACCAGAGATAGACATTATTACAATACATACAAATACACATACTTACTTTCAGATGTGTGTGAACAAGCAATAATAATAATAATAATAATAATAATAATAATAATACATTATGGTGACACATTCTTTTAGTTTTTAGATCATAATTACTGCCTGACAGGGGGATTCTCCTCACCTATGGGTGCTGGGTGAGGGTAGTTGGTGATGTTGCTGTTTAAAGACTCGATGGATCGTCTGAGCTCATGGGTCACAGCAGATAGTAGGAAGGCTTGATGAGACTTCTTGGTCTGTTGTTTGGCAGAAAGAAGCACAAGATGCTTTAAATTAGACACTGTAACATAGAGTGTAACTGATCCATCAGTGTAATACTGCTGCAAAATCTTCATTGTAAATTTATATTGATCTATGATCAAAAACCAATACAAAAAAATGACAGCTAGAGGACTGTACTATAACTGACCTTTATCTTAGAAATATACACTAATGTACATAATATGGATCAAGTAATTTAGATTCACAAACTTGTTACAATGCATGTTAAATTGTTTATTTTCCTTAGGAAAACTGCTCAACATTTCATTTGTTTCATTTTTTCACAACTTGAATTTTATCATATACACAAACAATCTGACAAGCTTTTGTAGACCAAGGCCTACTTTTCATCTCTATCTACCATGTGATTAACTTTCCCTCTTCCAGTATTAAACCCTTAGATGATGGGAGAAACACAGAATGGAGGACAGAAACATGGAAGAGGGGGTAGGTGGTGTTGTTTAAGTGAAGAGCATGGCATGTCCTGGAGGATCTAATAAGCAGGTTGAAGCCTGATAAGGATAAGCTGTCCCTCTGGCTCTAGGGAGCCTTGTTTTAACCTCTCCACCCCCATCCCCTCTTTTCTCTTGCCTTCACTTTTTAAGATCTTCTTAGAGAGGAAAGAGTAATCAAAAGAGAAGAAGATGAATGAAGGAAATTTGGATAGACAGGGGAAAATGGAGAGCAAAGAGATGGAGTGTGATAAGGCAGCAGCAGATGAGCAGAAGTAGTAAAGATGAAGAAATGAGGCCACAATGGGACCATGAGAAGCAGGGAGATTAAAATAGGAAGGGGAGAAGAGGAAAGAAGGAAAGGTAAAGCAAGAGAAAGGACAGAGGATTCTAGGTAAAAAGGTAGAGAGATGTTCAAAGGGGCAAAAGAAAAAAAGAAAAAACATGACAAATTGTTTCAAGAAAAAGGTAAATTGGAGAACGAAGAGAAAGAAGACAAGAGAGGAAGTTGAGAGGACGCTGAGTTGGAGAAAAAACTGCTCTGAAAGAGACCTGCTAGTGTGCTGAAGCTTCAGATCCAAGCGTCTCCCCGGGGAAACAAGAGAGAAAGGAGAGGAGAAACATTGACCTTGCATTATTTATGATTAGCGCTATTGGTCCAGGCAGACGCTGCTTCCCATTGTGTCTTCATAATGAGGGACCACTGTGAAGTGAAGGAAGAGGAAACGCAAGTGGGCGACCAGTCTGTGTGTTACATGTGTGTGTCTGTGGTCTTCAGGTGGGAGGTTATCATGGTGTAGCATACAGACAGTTTAATAACTTAACAAGGATCAGCAGCAAAAAAAAAACATGTATGTAATATGTTGTTGAGTGTGATGTGGACCCATATCTGTAAGGTGTTTACAGTGTAAATGTATAGAAGGCAAAGAGAGAGAGTCAGCTGTCATTTCCTGTGTCATTTTCACCTTCATTTTCTTACAACAGCTATAAACAAGAAGGAAAGACGGGAAGCTTCAGTTCAGACCGTCTGTGCTCTTACAGACAGTTTCTTGTTTGATAAAGAATAAAATCCATGTTTAAAATTTACTTTAGTTACATCTCAGATTTAGATCTCATCAGACACAGATTTTATCTAATAAATTAAATCAAAAGTTCACACAGAATCTTTTTTAAATGAATGGTTTAGTTATACATTAAAATAAAAGTTACCCCCCAAAAGATTAATTATTATTATGTACATTTCTGTCATATTTTTAATTTTTATACATTATAGTTTTATACTTTTATACTTCAAACATTTTCACAAGTTGTCACATAGTTTTTGCTGTTTTTTTCTCAAATAAACTAAAACAGAAATAAAACGTTTCCTTTGTATCTATCTAAGATTTGTTCAGTTTATATAATTGTTCACATCATTACAGCTTTCTTCATGATACGAAACTGCTTCACTGACAGAGTAATAAATCAGCAGGGAGCTATGAGATCTGTAACAAATTTGATACTCAGATCTAACATTATCAGCTACACTCGCTTACCTTTCACCCTGCTGATCCTCTCTGTGACAGTACTGTCAGTTTCAAATTTAATTACACACAACTTGACATACATAGTCCTTACCCTGTCATTACCTTGTCTGGGTCCACCCACTTATCATAGAGCTACATCCACACGCCCCTGAGAGCTGAGACTAACCTGCCTCCTGTCGACTGGTTGTAATGGAGGATGGAGTCTGTGTGTGTGTGTCTGTGTGTGTGTGTGTCAGTGTGTACCTCTCTCTCTGTTTCTGTATGTGTCTGGGATGTGGAGATTTGTATGGTGAGTTAGTCACACCCTGCGTTATCAGCATCTCTGTGATGAGCATAAGCATAGCCTGAGGGGACTGGGGCTGGCGTCACAGATGGTACGGTGTCATGGTCCCTGAGTGTGGTTTAAAGGATGGTGACTGGCTTCTCCATCATCTCCTGAATTCTGTCACCTCACACACTGGCCCCTGCCAGTGTACCATCACATGGGGCAAGTACTGAGTCTGTGCCACCTTGTATAGTTTGTGACCCATGGCGCACTTTCTTTTTTTTCTTTTACAGCTGCCACCCAAATATGACAATGCTCTCCCTGAAACCCTGACCTAATCCTGTTATCCTTTTCCTTCAACAACCTGTGAGGGACAAGGGGCGGGATCCCAGAAGTCGGCAGCCAAGAGAGCTGTGTAGAGCCTGCCCCTATCGCTGTGAAAGCAGGCTTAGCTCAAGCACAATAGGTGTGTAATTTCAGGTTTTTTGTTAAGCCAAAATCCAATCACATACATGACTGCAAGATCACAGAGAAACACAACAGGAGAGGGAGCCTTGGAGGTGGAGGTGAGTCTACCTCAAGCAAGCAATCTGCACAACATTGAAGATACCATTGATGACAGCTTGCTAACTAAGTTACCATCATCACAGAGATTAGGGTGTTACACATCTGTAGTGATGGGCTGGAACCTGATTCCTAAATAACCTGGATGAGTTTGAAAAGCTAAAAAAAAAAAAAAGAAAATCCTGGCTCCTACCTCGTTTTCCTGAACTTTGTTTGCACAGCAGTGCAGATAAAAGGAAAATGTGTGGCACAACCGCAGCAGGCAAGTTAGCTTTTAAATTTTCCACATAACTCTATCTTTTCATTTCTCTAATTACAGCTATTATGCAAAATCAGCTCCAAATGAAAGAGCATGAGTTTAATCTTGCCATGCTCACTTCATAAATGCCTGTGTAAGAACTTCAAATAAAATGTATAATGTCTATTATCTTCTCCTGAGACTGTCTCGAGCTCAAGATTTGGGTTAGCTTGCAGTTTTGTTTTTGCCTCTTGTTTTTCCAGATGATAAATGAAATTAATACATGTGTTTAATATTTGAAATGATGAGATACATAATTTATTACCACAAGATTAAAAGTAAAGCATTAAAAGAGAGGGAGAGAGAGAGAGAGAGAGAGACTGTCACTAATCACCAGTACAAAAATTCAGGACAAGCCAGGATGAATTTTTAACTGCTTGAGCCTGTTGGTTTTTCTGTTCTAGTTTGTGTGCTGGGAGCTGTTGAATTAATGGTTTGTATCTTGACCTCATTCCACCAAATGCGGCCTGAGAGTTCTGCTTTGAAGCTGATTTATAGTGAATAAAATAAGGCCTAATACCTCTATTCAGGAAACCTAATGAACGCAATACCTTAATACTAAATAATGCTAATCCATGCTCTCTCACAACAGACTGACACAATCATTATCAAGATCATAATTATTATTCATGTAAGGCAATTAATGTTGCAAGGATTTCCATTCAGACAACTTCATTTGCATGCTGTGAGGACAGCAGCGAGGAGATTTAAAAAGTTGATGAGAAAAGTTTTAAGGCTGTAGATAATAGAACATTAAACTAAATATTAATGGTTGTATTAATATCCAGCTTAACTGCACATTTTGAATTTAGTTTGGATAAACAAAAAACATATGTAACTTGCTGTCTCATAATCTTTATCATGTGAGACACTGTTAAAAGGATATTTATTTCTAGGACCATATTATCTTTGTTCAAATCTTAGACCTGTTGTCCTTAATAAAGGAAAATTATGTGTTTGTATTTTCTTAAACTGTATTTACATTTTTTTAATTCTTTTTGTTTAAAAATTTTAACTGCATTTTTAAAGTCAAGTCAAATGTATTTATAGAGCACTTTAACATATGCATGGCAGCTGACCAAAGTGCTGTACAGTAAATCAAGAAATAAAACAAAATAGAAAACACAACAACAAACAAATACCTCAACAAAGACTGAAATATAGGGAAAAAAACAATATAAAGACAAGCTGTAAAATCTAGAATAAAAATATTTCGTTTTGAATGTATTTATTTTTTTAGTTTCTGAGCTGCTGTCAATTCTAGCTAGAAAAACTGAGAAATTCACGCCAAAGTAAAAGTCCAGTCTCAGGAGGGTATACAAATATTTTTCCTACAATCTTTTCTATTCAGTGTGTTTGACAGAAACATTGTGCAGTGCAACAGAATTTCCACAAGATATTAGAAATATTTATCCAAAGAAGAGAAGAAAAATTGTGACTTGCTGGCTAAAACCTTTAAGATGTCTAGACAGTCCTGGAACTTGAGGTCTCCCAGTCAAAATAAAAATTGAACATAAGACAAAATAAACACTCCGCCCAATCTGTTTCAAGTTAGGATACATATTTGTGGCCATTTATTTTGACTTTTGGCAAATGGGAAACCTCTGAACTTGATGCTCTTAAAATAAAAAAAGTTGTGTGATAAAACAAAAAGTAACTTTAAGTTTTGTAATGCTTCAGATAAAATACAGGCAAAATGCAACTGACCACGTATTTATGGTCTTTACATAGACTCTGAACCTAATGAAGTCTCTATCATTCCTTCAACTCCTGTGCTGTAACTATTCATGCTGAAATATGAATCCTGCTTTAACCTTCACATATTACATGTGGCACATCCAATATAAGAATAATACCCTACACTATATCCACGCAGGATATATTCCAAGCACAGACTGGAAAGTAAAAGTAGAAAGGGCACGTTATACTTTGAGGAGGTATAAGGTGATGTGTGCTCTTAAATGATATGACAAAAAATGTTGGTGATTACTGGAAGGTATTTTGGCATTTCCCACCAATCACATCAAAGGGGGGAAATCTCTCATTCTGAAGCCAACACTCATATGAGCCTCACATCTGCTGCAGCTGAGATTTTGGGACAGCTCAAGATGAAAGGGGTGCGCTTTGTGCAATTGTAAATGATTACTGTCTTTATATGGCCAGGTATTCCATTTTTCTTGTCATGTCTTTTAGCATCAGCAGCTGGTTAAATTTCTTTTTCAAGGTTTCCTTAGACCGAATCGGAGCTTTATTCAACAAAATGGAGAGCATAAAAAAAGAAAGAAAGAAAAAAGAAAGCTACCCGCTATAGACATTTTCATGCAAAAAAAATGAAATATTAAACGTGTTCATTATACCCTCAATTTGCAGTTATTTCTCATTGCACACAGCCATTTTCCCATTTCCCCTGCTCTCTTATTGGCACTGTGCTGAGGGCCTTGAGAGAAATCTCTCTTTTATTATTTAAATCCATGCATGGGGGGCTGAGCCAGGCGAATCATCTCACGTCTGTTGGCCTACTCCCTAATTCTGATTGGCAGCTTGACACACACTCGGCGGATGGAGAGGATGATAATGTATATGACAAAGAAAAAAATGATATGCATATATGTGTGTCTATATACATATACAGTATGTATGTATATATACACACACACACAGCTACATACATCCTCCCTGCATGCACTTTTATTGGTAATGGGGAATATGAAGTTCACACACAATAAAAGTAGCCTTAGTAATTGAAAGTGGCAATGGGCTGTGTCCGCGCGTCTGTGAGGCTGTCAGCGCAGCGATGTAAATTTCTTTGACATGTTTTTGTCTGGCTAAAACTTTAATGTCGTGGGTGTGACCAATCGGATGCAAATGTTGTTTTCATCCCTTGCCGATGAGATGACCTCTGTCATTTCCCAGGGGAAATCAAGCTTTTGGAAGTATTTGATGGCTGCAAGTCCTCACACACACTCATTCATATGCGTACACACAAACACACACACAGCCTTGCTTGTGTAAACACATAAACTGACATACTGTATGCCAAGTTAAACACTTAGCCAGATATCACATATAATGGAGCCATATACTCAGGTATAAATGCAAACAGTATAGAAAAAAAAAAAGAAAATGTTCAGACACATCGATGGTCTTATATCCTCTCCATCCCCATCAGCTGGTCATTGTTGCTTGGCTAACACATTCAACATGTGACCATTCTGTATGCTTGTCTGTACTGAGACAGATTCTTGATTGGTTTGAAAGCACTCCTTCATGGCAACTCTAATGGTTTTAAACATATGAGGTGGATGTGGCAGTTTTCCTGACAGCATGTCATAACCTTAAGTAGGAAGAAGAGGCCACATCCTTCTTTCGATAACTAGCCCAGGCTCAACTGCTCACAGGCATCAGCGCCCCAAAACTTAGACACACAGTTTTCTGTGTACAGATTATTCACGTGTATGTATGTGCATGCTTGTGTACGTGCATGTCATGTGGATAATGCTGCATGCGAAGGCCAGTTTTAATACTGTTCTGGAATAACAGGCTCTTTTGTACATTGTGAGGCAGTCAGCATCTGAGACCAATAAAATAGTGGCCTTTGGGTCATTGCTGGAAGGATGAAGGAGGAAGATATAATCATACACAGAGGACACAACACCTTTTTTGTGCTTTCTCCACATATTTGGGTGCGACGGGAGTGCGGCTCCTTCATAAGTTTAATATTTTCACAGTGTGACCTTTTGTCACTAATAGAGTGGCTGGCCAATAAGCGTATATTGTATCTTTAGGGCGTGCGGCCATATTAGTGTGGCGATCGACGGCAGGAAGAGAAGAAAGACAAGCTGCATGGAAGACACATGGTACTGAGGCAGATACAGGCAGGAAGCACGTGTCTGTGCTTACGGGAGAGGATGAGTGCCAAGTGTGTGTTTGCGTGTGAGTTTGCACATGTGCTGCGGAGATGGTAGGAATGACTTTTCTTTATTGCAATATACTTTATAATGACATTTGGAATGTCTCTGGAAAATGAAGACTAAGCCAAGGAGGTTCACAGTCAGAAACCGAAAGCCAAAGTTAAGCCTAGGCATTGCAGTGAACCATATGCTAAACCCATGTCATGCTCAGCTCTGAAGACCCAGCCGCAGTGGCTGACTAAAGCCATAAGATAAACACTGCAGCAAAAACAATTTGAGGCTTTTTTCTGGACAATTTGTTGGATAGAAGACTCAACTTTGTGAAGGAGAACTGTGCTCAGTTTCTTTTTGTACATGTGCCATGTTGTTTTAGCAGGAACGATGTCTCATTATCTAATATTAGGCTTATGTGCAGATGTGCCCTTGACTGGAGTTTTTCAGGTGGTAATATTCCCTTTCAGTGATGCAATGCAATTTTGACTACCTCCGCCCCTCCACTAAAGCGGCATTATGATTGGTCGGCAGAGATTGTAACTTGTGCTACTAGCACCTGTTGTGAATGACTCCAGCAGTCTGAGATAAAGCACTTTATCCCCTGTCTCCCCAACAATCATTACAGCAAGCTTACTGGGTTATTATAGGCCAACCTTAGCACATTTACACTGACTGCCAGATATCCTTGTGGGTGTATTCTTCATCTGCTGCTTGAAGTTATTTTCTTCAACCTATTTCATCCTCCAGGTTGCAAAGACAACTTCTCTTTATTTAGGGCAGGTAATAATTAGAGCAGACGGGCTGTTTGATTTCCACCTTGATAACACCCTCAGAACGTTGTCAGAGAGTGTAAACACGTCCCGACTCTTAGTTTGGCTCCTTTCATTTGAATCATTTGTTCTCATGTCGCCTTTTGAAAAACAGGTTGTTGTGGTGTTTGTACATGTTTGTGCCTGTGTGTGTGAGTCTGTTTCTGAGATTTGTCTTTGTTGACTCTTAGTGTATGAGAGATCCTCCATGGCTTTGTTTTTATTTTATTTTTTTAAGTTGTTGGTAGGTGTATGAGTGTCGTGCATGTGTTGCGTTGCGTGCAGGTTAGGATTTTTGATCTTAGTGGAGTAACGTAAGTTGCCCTGGGCTATGAGGCTCATTAGGTATGTACTCCTCTGAATGTGAAAGTATTTGTTAAACCACATGACAGGAATACCTCTCCGCTGCAACAGATGTGCCATAATTAGAGAGGGCTTAAGTTGTCTTAGAGCTGTGTGGAAAGTCATCAGCAGCTGATAAGTTTACAACTGTGCCCTATCCATCTCATGCACACACACACAACTACACACATGCATGTGCACATTCACGACGTGTGCAAAGCAGTTTACACAGGCAAACAAACACCGTGCACACACGCTCACCTACAAATACTCTGGGGTTAAAATATTTCAGAAGCAATAAAGCAACAAATTAGTTTGTTTCTACTTAACTGGAAGCAAATTAAACTTTCTGATCATTTTTATTTAATTTCCAAAACTAGCAAAGATGCACAATTTAAAAAAAAATGTGTTTACAAAGAAGATGAGAAAAGAAGATAGTACATTCATTTACATTTATTTATAATAGATTTTTAAAATATTTCTACTAAAACCCATTGATGTGTATTTACTGATGTTTATAAGAAGTTTTATAGTCAGATAAGTTAACCCAGCATTCACTTCTTTGGCCCTAGAGATAAAGAGGGCAACTGATCAGGGCTATTATCCATTCTGCAGTGAATCAAGAAGATAATGGCCTTTCTGTCAGCATGGGGCGTCCATAAAGCCATTAACACCTTTTGTTGTTCCCCCTCCTGTTCTCCAAACGTGCTGGGCAGTTCAAAAAGGCAAACGAGGCAATCTGTTAGCTTCCCTTCAGCCCTGCTCTGCCCCTGATTCAAGCATGTGAACACACACACAAACTGACAAGCAGTACAGTTCTGCAGACACGTGGGTGATTTATTCTGACCTGCCGCTTTGCATTCAGATCTAACGAAAATATATTTGTTATGGAATGATGGAGGAATCTCCATGTGACGCTCCACTTTAAAGTGTTCCAAATGTACCCAGCAGGAATCATGAGGAAACAGACTGTTTATTGAAAATAGCAAGAAAAAAAATGTTTGTTCTGATTCTGTGATACAAGCCAGTCTCAACAGATGTGTGTTTGTACTGCATAATGCTCCTGAGCAGCTTTGTAAAAGGTCTGCGGTATCAAATCCCACAGAATACTCAGTGCAGTCACACCTGTATTACATGTGTTTCAATCACTTTTAATTCATTTTGAAAGTTTTGAGCTGCAAAATAATTAAGCTCAAGTTTAGTATTATTTTGTTGGGTGTTGTTAACATAAAAACACATGAGCAACAAACTAAATTGGTGCAAAAAATTGAATTACTCTTGAGATAGTTAAAAATAATTGTCATGAACAAAAACTTGGCATTTTTCAAATGAAAGTTTTATCTAGTTGTTTAACTCTAAACTTCTGAAAAACACTGTATGTGTGCTCAGGGAAAATTTAATCAAGGGTCAGTTTTCATGGAACTAACTCAAGATTTATTTGTAATTTTTCTTACAATATTTCTCAGAAATGATTCTGAAAATAATATTAATCAAGTTTTTATAAACTCAGTGACATTAAGCATACTCATTTATATCTTTATTTTTCCTTTGACAGCTTAAAAATAAGCAAATTAGCATTGATGAGAGAGTCTGTTTTGAGCTTCACTCTGAGATCTATAGCCAGGAAGCTGAACTGAACTATGGACAGTCTCTTTTCATCTCTGTCCCTTTCTCTTTCTCGTTCCATCCCTCTGTGTCAATGATCTTCCTCCTTCTCTGATAGCAGAAGCTCCCAGTGGTTTCTCCCTTTTTTTTTTTCCTTTTCTCTCTCTCCCACTCTCTCTGTCTCTCTCTCCTGTCTGTGTTGCCTTTGGCAAATTGGCAAACAGTGTTTTACTAACGTGGGTACATGTGTTAAGCGGGGATCAATTGTTTGTTTAACAGGATGCCTCTATTAGACTGGAAGGGTGTAATTAGTGGTGAGGCCTTTTCTTAATACAAGCAGCGTCTGTAAGCAGGAGCAGCGAGTCTATCCAATCAATGCCAAATCTCAGGGAAGGATGGGCTCCAGTTTGGTTTTGGGAAATTAAATTTATGATAAATCTCATCAGTGGGGGTGGAGCCTTAGAATTCAATGGCGTTGTCTTCAGCTTCCTGCTGTTCATCCCAGGCTGCTAGCCTAAAGCCAACATCAAGTATCCATAATGAACTTGCACTGGGCACGGATAAAAGCCCCATAATGTTTGATTATTCCCATTGCTGTTTTACTCTGTTGCTTTGTTCACATCAAATAGGCTCTTTGAAACACCTCATACTGACTGTGGGCTGTTAGTCCCTATGCTCACCAGCCAGAAAGATCACCTTGTCATGCCAAGAAAATATACACAACAGAGAAACTACACACATCCTGCCTGATTCCAGTTTTCTCTACTCAGTATTCATAGTCACGACTTCTTCACAGGAAGGATTCTAATAAAAGCAATTACAAGAGAAATACATATATAAATAAAAAGATGCAACATTGGTACATGTGGTAGGTGCGTGCATGAGGGCCACAGAAATGTGTTTTATTGACTGAAAAAGAGCTTGTAACAAAAGAAAATCTTAGTTTTATCAGAAAATTTTCAAGTACAGTGGGGCAAAAAAGTATTTAGTCAGCCACCAATTGTGTAAGTTCTCCCACTTAAAAAGATCAGAGAGGCCTGTAATTTTCATCATAGGTATACCTCAACTATGAGAGACAAAATGAGGAAAAAAAATCCAGAAAATCACATTGTCTGATTTTTAAAGAATTTATTTGCAAATTATGGTGGAAAATAAGTATTTGGTCACCTACAAACAAGTAAGATTTCTGGCTTTCACAGACCTGTAACTTCTTTAAGAGGCTCCTCGGTCCTCCACTCGTTACCTGTATTAATGGCACCTGTGTGAACTCGTTATCAGTATAAAAGACACCTGTCCACAACCTCAAACAGTCACGCTCCAAACTCCACTATGGCCAAGACCAAAGAGCTGTCAAAGGACACCAGAAACAAAATTGTAGACCTTCACCAGGCTGGGAAGACTGAATCTGCAATAGGTAAGCAGCTTGGTGTGAAGAAATCAACTGTGGGAGCAATTATTAGAAAATGGAAGACATACAAGACCACTGATAATCTCCCTCGATCTGGGGCTCCACGCAAGATCTCACCCCGTGGGGTCAAAATGATCACAAGAACGGTGAGCAAAAATCCCAGAACCACACGGAGGGACCTAGTGAATGACCTGCAGAGAGCTGGGACCAAAGTAACAAAGGCTACCATCAGTAACACACTACGCCGCCAGGGACTCAAATCCTGCAGTGCCAGACGTGTCCCCCTGCTGAAGCCAGGACACGTCCAGGCCCGTCTGCGGTTTGCTAGAGAGCATTTGGATGATCCAGAAGAGGATTGGGAGAACATCATATGGTCAGATGAAACCAAAATAGAACTTTTTGGTAGAAACTCAACTTGTCGTGTTTGGAGGGGAAAGAATGCTGAGTTGGATCCAAAGAACACCATACCTACTGTAAAGCATGGGGGTGGAAACATCATGCTTTGGGGCTGTTTTTCTGCAAGGGGACCAGGACGACTGATCCGTGTAAAGGAAAGAATGAATGGGGCCATGTATCGTAAGATTTTGAGTGAAAACCTCCTTCCATCAGCAAGGGCATTGAAAATGAGACGTGGCTGGGTCTTTCAGCATGACAATGATCCCAAACACCCCGCCCGGGCAACGAAGGAGTGGCTTCGTAAGAAGCATTTCAAGGTCCTGGAGTGGCCTAGCCAGTCTCCAGATCTCAACCCCATAGAAAATCTCTGGAGGGAGTTGAAAGTCCGTGTTGCCCAGCGTCAGCCCCAAAACATCACTGCTCTAGAGGAGATCTACATGGAGGAATGGGCCAAAATACCAGCAACAGTGTGTGAAAACCTTGTGAAGACTTACAGAAAACGTTTGACCTCTGTCATTGCCAACAAAGGCTATAAAACAAAGTATTGAGATTAACTTTTGTTATTGACCAAATACTTATTTTCCACCATAATTTGCAAATAAATTCTTTAAAAATCAGACAATGTGATTTTCTGGATTTTTTTTCCTCATTTTGTCTCTCATAGTTGAGGTATACCTATGATGAAAATTACAGGCCTTTCTGATCTTTTTAAGTGGGAGAACTTACACAATTGGTGGCTGACTAAATACTTTTTTGCCCCACTGTATTTAAATTAAAAGAGGAAGAATGTTCCAGACAGAAATCATTTGTAGTAAAAAGAACAAATTGAATTCTTCAATTGTTGCTTTGTGAAGAACAAAATCAAGGATGAAATTTAATAAAAACCTTAATACGATAGGAATTATTAAATACGTGAACATTTATACATTTAATTTTATTTTCAGCTTCATTAGAAAAGATAAAATATGGACAACTGCGCTTGCATTTCAGTGGCTCTGTGAGGGAGACCTGTAGATATGTGAACATCACTTCCACATGGATACCTCTCAAGTGAGTCAGAAATAACTCAACTACCAAACTACAATTCGTGATTAGTGGTCTAAATCCTTTGCTAAACCAAATTAGACAGAACTAATGAAAAAATTTTACAAGCACAGAACTCAGGCTAATTTTATACTCCAAACAAAATTGTATTTGGCATGTTCTCACACTTCTATCAAACGTGATGCTGCAGGCAAATACAAGTAAACTCACCGCAGCTCCAGTTATATTCATTAAATAGCATCTGTGTCAGATCAAAGAGTATGTGTGTCACAGCAAATGCAGGTACAACTCGTAGGTTCCCTTAAAAACAAGAAGTGAACACAGATAAAAAAAAAAGCAATCCAAGTACACACAAAAAAAGCCCTATGATACTGCTGGCTTGTTGCAGGCAAAAGTGAATTTAGGGCAGCAATTGAGTCAAAAACTCTGTAGCATGCCCAAGGCACAACAACTGAAACAGACTTGTTGTTGTTCACACATCCACCCATCACAAACTTTGTAACATATTTCAACTTTTATTAAGTGTGTAGTTAGTTCTAGATGCACCAGAGTGCAAATGTGCTGTAGGGCTGTAAATTGCCTGTAATACTAAAAAAAAACAAAAACAAACAAACAAAAAAAAAAACTCAACAAAGAACAAAAAGAAAAAAAGGGTAGATAATCATAAATAGTAGTATTAGGTTTAAGCATCTGTAACATTTTGTATAATATATCAAGTCAACTTGTGAAATGAAGGGCAATGTTGAAATTTCAAGAAACTGAGTTTAAAACAAATTTCAAAAATTGTTTGTTAAAATTTGCTATTTTCAATGGAAGTTACTATCTAAAAATCATTGAGCTTTGTACAACTGTTGATGGGCTGCACAGTGGGTAGCATTGTTGCCTTGCAGCAAGAGGGTCCTGGGTTCGAGAGAGGCCAGGAACTTTCAGGCTGAAGTTTGCAGTGGGTTTTCTCTGGCTTCCTCCCAAAGACCAAAAACATGAAATGTAGGTTAATTTACAACTCTAAACTGACCCTAAGTGTGAGTGTGTGTGAATGGTTGTTTATCAATATGTGGCCCTGTGATGGACTGGCGACCTATCCAGGGTGTATCCCCACCTCTCGCCCAATGACTGCTGGCACCAGCTCCCTGTGACCCTGAACAGGAACAAGCAGGTACAGCAAATGGCTGACTGACTGACTGACTTTGGATGCTGGAGGTTCACTTGATATTTCTCTGGCGTGTTGTTTGAGTAGGCATGCTATGCTAACTGGCAGCTGCAAATTGGCAGCAGGCATACTGTGGAGTGACTGACAGTCTCAGACGCTACATGCCAGCTGAGCCCATCTCCTACCAACACCAGCCTGGCATCGATGGCCATTGTTGTCTCCTTCAATTTCACACAGCAGTTAAACGGATGTGACAAAGCCAAGCTGCTTCTAACACAAACCAACTAACAGACTACTGGTTGTACCACTAAATTAACTGCATTTTAATACCCACAAACACACACCTACATATCACAAAAACACATAACATATATTTGAAGAAAAGCTGTGAGGTAGAGGTAAGAAAATGGGCATTTCTATACCAAGCATAGAGCCAGTTTTACTTTCATCACATTTCCAATCTAAACAACCCCGCCATTCACCAACTAAGCAATAAGTGGCAGAGTGACATTTGAGTGGGGCCACCCCTTCTCATCTATTGTTGCAGCTTTTGAAGTCCTTTTTCAGGTCATTAAGCTCCATTTCCCATTCACAGAGAGCTTGTGTGGCAGCCGTTTGAGCACAACAATGGGCCCTAATGACTTAACGCTTCTGTTTTCATTCTCCACCTCTCACCCATCCCACCTCTCCCCTCCATCTCAACTCCTCCATTCGCCCACTGTGGTTGTCCCCTTTTACCTCTTTATTAGTTGCTTGCACCCCTCATTTGGCTGCCCACATTTTTTATGAAGCATTGTAATGATCTGCAGCTGTGGGGTAAAACCTGGGTGTAATGTTAACCTAGGCAGCGAAGGCTGACCTACTGAGCAAAGGTCAACATATTGTGTTAGTGCTGGACCTAAAGGGTATATTAGAGGCTATAAAGGTTATTTTCTGACTCCTTGGTGAGGCTTTTGACCAAGACTTACCATTGCTTTTGTCACAAAGTACTGCTTAATTAGTCATGAATTTAAAATCTTTGTGTGGGTAAGAGGACTAATAAACATTGGTGGAGTGGGGTGCTTAAATTATCACTGGTTGCCGAGGAAGTCAAATACATGTTCTCATGCTTGCAGTTGATAACAGGACAGAGCAATAAAATGTTTTGGGAAAAAAAAAGATCACACAAGGGGTGAAGAGATTTGGGGGTAAACCGGAAAACTGTCCTTTTTGATGCGATACAGTGAAGCAAAGTGGGATGTGGCACAATTTTCCCACCAGAGTGCCAAATATGTTCATTAATGACTTAAAAAATGTGCGCATCAGTGGTTCTGCTTTGGTCAACAAAACTGCTAAGTTTATTTTTCTTCGTGCACGAAGGGCAAGCAAAGCTATAACCTGACCTTAAAAACAAACAAACAAACAAACAAAAAAAACAACAACCAAAAAAAAAAAAAAACAAAGAAAAAAAAACCAAAGACACAAGGGCAATCAGCAAAATCAAACTGACCCCTGTCACTCTTCCTCTTTGCAACTGGCGTAATCTTAATTAAATCAGTCCTCCAGAAAGATGTTGACACTAAGAGATTGCACAAACCTGGGAGGCCTTTTGCAGACCACTGGAAGTTCTAAGATTAATTGTAAAAAGAAAAAAAAAAAAATCACACACAGCCATTCACTGATGCTAGTTTGTTAGCTGTGTCTTGCTAATACAACAACATGGTTCACAGTCAACACATCCCTATCATTTTAGCATCACTGCACACTATGTCCAGTTTCACAGTTCCAAAGCTGCCTTCATCCCTGCAACCTTATGTTGGAAGCTGTTCATTTGATCAGGTCAAAACAACATTATCCTCAACACTTGTTTGGTTATTGCTACTAAAACCAGCCAATGGTGGCATGAGATAGAAAGCAAACAAAAGATCAAGGGGTCATGTCTACCGTTTGGGTTCACCAACACATTGGTCTGATTGGCTGAGTAATGCTCAAGGGATCAATCCATCATTATGCTCTCCATTGTGTCTCTATTGGCACCTGTAGAAGCATTTATAATCTTTTGGAGTCACAATCAGTTTTACTCTGAAGACTGAGAGAAAGCTGCTGAGATGTTTTCTCACACTAAACCAGTTGCACATCCAAGCAACTGATATATTTATTTTTCTTGTCATTCTTCATTGATGATAGTTGAAATCCTTAAAGCCAGAAATATGTTTATGCCTTATGAAAACCAATAAAGGAACTTTGATGTTTGTACAGTACCATAACATTTTTGAACTGATCTTCAAGATGTAAAACGGAAATATATTTGTCAAAATGTTTATGTTGTAACTTAATTTTTTGTGTTATGAGTTTTGTCAATAAATGACAGAAATTTAAATGTCTACATAATTGTTGTCTGTACAATTATGCCTCTTTCTAAGCATGAATTCACAAACATCTCAAAGAAAGCCATCTGTGTTATATGCTCTTTTAGGAATGTCTGCTGTGGAATGAGAAGTGACATACCAAATGCTGATTCACACCGTGCAATTTTCATCCATCATAGACAAAATGATTTGTTATAAAACAATTATGAAAAATAATCTTTGGTTGTGAGCTGGAATTGATGGCCTGTTGTTCAGTCTGACAGACTTACCAACAGCTAATTCAACACTTTCATGACCAAAGATGACCTACCGATAACTTAAAGAGGCCAATTCATACAAGTTTCATGACGTTGTGGTTATTTCTTAAGTATTAACCTGCAATATGAAACATTTTATATCTAAAAACTGTTCAGAAACACTGATTAACAGACTTTTTATTCTATTTGCGCGAAGATTCGGCTAGCTTTGTCAGGCTTTGGGCTGCAACTCATTAATATTCATTGTTCAAATTTGCCAGACTCAGAATGGCTAACAAACTAGCCTATGAGAGCAAGGTATACTGTTTCCTTTCCCACTGTGCATGGCAAAAGTGCGCGTAGTCTCTTTCGGTTTGATACGTCTTTATGCTAACAGCTTTTAGCCAGCAGACTGCTAGGCGTGGTTTCAACTGCAGGAGCTGATGAATACTAACGAACAAAGGAGTTGTGACGAAATAAATACAGGCTGTTCGAACTCGGGTTTTATCGCCACCTGCATAGTTTGACAAATAAAAACTGAAAGAGAAGTTGTTGACCTGTTTTCACACCCACTATGAAGATAAGAACACCTGTGGAAATATTCAACAGAAACCCCAGAAAGACCGTTTTTAATGGAATGGCCTATTTAAAGCAAGTGTCAGAAATTTTCTGGGAAATCATGGATTGTGACTGCTGCTGTGACTAATGTCTGTTTCAGGATGCTATCCATATCTGCAGCTATCTCGTGTCCCTTCTTGTCCCTCTCTTTTTAGAGTCTGATAATAAGAGAGTTAATGCTGCTGCTTGCATTTTGTTCATTATTGGACTGATCTCTATGTTGGAGGTTTGGGGCAAGATTCTGTCACATGAAGAAGACATGCAGTCTGGCATCTATTTTCATGTAGTCTGATGCAGGACTTTATATAATCAAGTTTGTACAATGTGAAATGCACCTGTCCTTTGCGACAGCCAAAAATCTCACAGTATGAGCCGGGCTCGAGGAAAAACCCAAGTCCTGGCTTGGCCCGATCTGCATATGAATGGCAGGCTGCTCCATGCAGGTGGCATGTGATAAGAACCCTAATCTAGATGAAAGACCCCAGTGCAGGCCTCCCTTATTAGCTCTGATGAAGCCAGGGTGTGGGTAGAATGCTAATACCCAGATTCTTTTCTGCACATATAGTCTGGTTTCCACAGCTGACTCATTTTTCTTGTAAGTAAACCACTGTAAACAAGGTTGAGGAACATGTGAGGGCAGATCACATTAAAAAGAGAAATTGGCTGCTGTTGTAAGAAGAAAGTCAAAAAAATTGTAAGGCTGGTGAAGCAGTGCAATAATTTCATCTGCCTTGTCTCAGTAGCTACTCAATGCCAATGCCCTGAATGTGAGCGACAGCAGATTTTGCCTTGGGGAAAGTGTCATACATTATGCATGTCCATTATTCATATAATTATTGATAATGTTTTTCACATTGGTGATTATTCGTTCATTAATTATTGCAATCCTTAATGCGTTAGCATTAAATATATTGTTATTAATGACAAGCCATTTGAACAATATCTATGTTCCAAGTGACATGTGTCTATTTTTTGTCATGGCAAATCTGTAAAAGCAATAAAAGAACCACTGAGTTTTATAGGGAAAATTTTGTCAGTGATTTGTCTGGTAGTGAAGGAGAAATGAGTTTCTCAAACTCATCAAAAAAGAAGAATTACAGGTGTTTACTTAAACTGTTTTGGGGGGAAGTGCAGGCCCAGTGCTGAAAAGATAGCAGCTGAGTAGGAGTGCATCCTTAGAGCTGTGCTACAGCGTAGGATGCTAACAGGGCAGAGGCTGAGGCATGCCCTGAAGCACCTCTGATTCAAGGCAGGGTGTCTGGTAGCAAGACTGTCTTCTGTTCCCCCACAACTTTTCACTTCCTTCTCCATTGCACACACTCATACGCATGCACTACATGCTGCCTTTCCTTGAATTTCTACCGTTGTTTTGATAGATCACATCTAAAAACATGTAGAGTAGGTCAATGCATCATTGCTAGCTTAAATAATTAATGCTGCATGTGTACATAGTCATAATTAAAGTTCATTATTTATGTCCAGTGCCCTACTAGAGATGATTTTTCCTCCACAGTTAGGGAGCTGATATTAACTGTTTACAACTTTGATTTGTCTTGTGTCTACTTGAAATTTTTGATTAGCTCTCTAGAACAAAATATCAGTAACATCATAACCGTGAAACTTAATTTATGTTTTTTTAAAGTTACTCTAAAATTAGTTATGATCTGTAATAGCTGACTTTAATAACAGGTCCCAGAGCTATAGGTTTCCTTAAAGATAAAATATTTAAGAGTTTTCCAGTGCAAGACTCACACAACAGTCTAATGTCCCACCGATGTTGAAAATAAAGTCACATTGTAACAGATCTTGATCTCAGCCGGCTAGGTGGTCGCTAGTTACTGTCATTTTAAAAACGCCAGCCCGGACCGTAATCATTATTTACACGTCCAGACTTCCTGGTTCCATAACAGATCACATGTGAGTCTGCAAGGCTGCCAAGTCTTCAACACAAACAGCTGTAATTCCACAACGAGCTCAGGGAGGGGAGGGGGTGAGTGGCTGAGAGCAAAAAAAAAATCAAAAATACTTTATTAATCCAAGAAGGGAAATTCAAGTGTTGTTGTAGCTCAGTTCTTTTTCAGGGAGCCATAGAGAGTTCTAGCTGTGGACAGGAAGGATCTCCTCTAGAGGGTTCTAGGTGTGGACAGGAAGGATCTCCTGTAGAGGGTTCTAGCTGTGGACAGGAAGGATCTCCTGTATCTGTCTGTGCTGCAGCGGATTATGAAGAATCTTCTGACTGAAGACACTCTGTTGTTGAGTTACTGTGTTCTGAAGAGGATGATGAGGGTTTTCCATCATGTTCTTCATCCTCCTTTGGACAATCAACTCAAGAGACTCCAGTTCAGTCTCCATGACAGAATCAGTCCTCCTTCTCCATCTGTTCAGCCTCTTCATGTCACTTGCTCTGATGCTGCTTCCCCAACAGGTGACTGCAGATGTGATCAGCTGACAAACTCCTCTTTGTCAAGGTTCAGTTACCAGGTAGGGGGGGTTGTTCTGAACTCCTAAGGCGACCCAACTCCAAGACACACACACGAGAACCAGGAATCAGTGAGAGTGAGTTTATTATATAACATGCACAAGACAATGGTACAGTGTTAATGAAAATGTGCACGATGAAAAAACACAGGACTGGAACGGCAGTGGGGTGGAGACTCGATCCTGGAGGAGAGGCTTGTTAGCTACATATGAAAACAGCCCGCTGCAGTGTGCGGGGATAGTGCTCGGATACTCACAGTGACGCGGTGACTGAAGCTGCGTGTGGTGAGATCCGAGGGATACTGCAGCGGGGGTGGTGCTCCAGGAATCGAGGCAGAGCGGTGAGGTCCGGGGCGCGGTGCTGTCGGTGCCTGCGTGGGTCCAGCAGGGGAGGCAGCAGCGCGCTCACCGGAGAGGTGTGGATCCAGAGGAGACCGGGGACAGACAGGAGCCAGAGGGAGAGAGCTGGTCGCGTAATACCGCAACGGAGCTCTAATTCATCCGTGTACGAGCCAGTGCTCACGATAGGCGGGTAACTCACCACGCCGAGGCACTGGCGCTGGAGGATGCTCCAGGACACGGGTCCGAGAACGGGGGAAGGAGAGCGGGTCGGAGAGCTCACGACCGCTAACCCCGTATGAGGCGAGTCCTCTTTCCGGCGGGTTGACGACCACGCAGAGGCACTAAGAGCTGGAGGAGCGCTCCAGCATATATGACTATGAGATAAAGGAAGAGAAGGCAAGTTAGTAGCACTAACAAAACAACTGTCATAATTAATCCCCGGCCACTCTGTACCACGATAAGGTTGTGGGAGAGTACGAACTGGCGCCTGTCTGTGGTTCTTCCTCTGATTAAATACCCAGCTCTCCTGAGCTGGGTAACGATCCACACCTGCAACCACTGATGACTGCCACGCCCTGGAAATGACAATTAGTGTGCAGAAGCACCACACTCACCAGCTGCAGAGATCCCCATAGTCACCAGTGAAACACACAACTCACAGTGAACAACAGCCATCACCAAAACACAAATCCCAAACAAAACCCCAGACCCTGACACTCTTCTTTTGCAGCTCCTCTTCAAATTTCTGTCTGCTCGTATTGTTTGAAAGCCAGGCAGAGTCCAGGATATGTTCCTTTAGCCGTGTCTCAGTAAAACACATGATGCTGCATTCCTGATACTCTGGCTGGGTCTTCAGCAGAGCTTCAAGTTCATCCATTTTGTTAGCAAAGAGATCTCACATTTGTCAGTATGACTGATGGAAGTGAAGGTTTAAACTTCCTCTTTCTCTCTCTTCACTGTGGTCCCACTCTGCATCCATGTCTTCTTCTTTTGAGCTCATCAGGGATCCAGAGTTTCAATTTGAGAATTATTTCAGCCTTAGAAATGTCAGTTAGCTGCTCTTTCTTGTAAACAAGTCTCTTGTTGCCATGGTTACGCATCATAACAAGTGGCAAAAAAGTGACAAATCAAGCAAAAAACTCAATCAGCACAGAACCCAAATCAGAAGAAAAGTATTTAGACAATATTTCCAGATGAAAAAACTAGCAAGAAATACTCAAAAAGAACAAAAAAATGCTAGCAAGTGCTAGCAAAGTCAGAGCTACTCCAACAAGCTGCGACCAGTTGTAGCGCTATTTCGGAACTGTCATATGCTTCCCTACAATGTCTTACTTGATGGGTATTTAAAATCAGTTTCAGTACGTTTTTTTATTTTTTTGAAAGAGCATCAACATATGAAATGACTGGCCAGTGTATCTGTCTTCATTTAAACTTTCCCTTCTGAGCTACATTCCTGTTGAGAGTTCTAAGTTACAGTATGTTGGTTGGTTGGTTGGTTGATTTTGAAGAGATTTTACTTCTCATCCAAGGAGATTTTACAGTTCATTAGATGACAAGCGAAACGTCTTCACAGACTATTAAAAAAAGTCCAGTTGCATTTTTTAACCTAACTGGTTCATGTGCCTAGTTTTTACTGTTAGTATGCATTGCATAGTGGACCAGCTGGTAGCAATGTTGCCTTGCAGCAAGAAGGTCCTGCATTTAATCATAGCCTATCTATGATCATTCTGTATGGACTTTGCATGTTTGCTCATGCACTTTAGGTTAATTAGCTATTCTAAATTGACCGTGTGTGTGTGAATGGTTGTTTATTTTTATGTGAGCCTGAGTGAAACTGGTGACCTGTTCAGAGTGAACAGACACCAGCACACTTGTGACCCTACACAGGAACAACTGGGTATAGAAAATGTCTGTCAAGCTGTAGCAGAAAATAAAAGTACATTATTTGTGTCACTAGGTTAGTATTCTGGTCTCAAACTAAAGTAGCAAGAAAAAAAGTTTCCTTTTGTTGTGTTTGACAATACAGAACATTTAAAAAAATGCAAAAATGACTTAAAATTTATATCTGACTGTATACGCTCCAGTTGTGTTCCAACAAAGGAAGGCTCCTATAAATCCTAAACTCATGTGGATCTTGTGGAAGGTAAAATGACACAAACTAAATATGGTTACAGATTAAGTCAGAACTAGTCTGACGCATCAAGGATAGTTCACATTCTGAAGTCAGTGTTAGTTTACTTGGGAATTTGCCAGGTACACCATGAACCAGTTGCCAATCAGTTCCAGGACAGTCCTCGTTCAGTTAAAGGTGGTATATGGAACTTGGAACTCAATACCACAGCACAAAGCCTTCAGCCACCCCCCCAAAAACTTCCTGCAGTCCCTCTTAAGATCCTCTGTCTTCCTCACACACCATCCTGCACGCCTCACTTATCCAATAAAATAAAAAAGCAATAAAATCCTCAGTGGTGTGTCTTCCAGTCGAAAAAGGGGCCCGAAGCATTCATCCACTTCAGCTACATGCTGTAGCTCCGTGTTAGCTAGCTGCTAATAAAAAACGTTTTCACACAGAACTTACTTGTCACATGGGAAACCCCAGGAGAAACCCCTATAACAAGCAAATAAGGTACGTACTGTATATAATCACCACATGTCCCCGGTGTTTCCAGCTGCTTGACCTGCAGACTCCACAGTACCAACCTTACTGTGCTGGATTATTTATTGTATTAGGCAACCCAAAATAGTGCCTGCTGCTCTGCCAGCTATTGGCTGGTAGATGTAAACAAAATGCCAACGTCGTGCCCGTCAAAATTAATATTTTGAAATATTTTACTTCAAATATAATTTTTAAAGGAAATGCTGTATTTTCATTCTACAACCCTCTAAACACCCCGTGGAGGCATTATTTTGTTAAAAGTATTGCTTTTAATGAAAATATTCCTTAATACCACCTTTAATATCAGATTTGTTTTTCCAATTAAGAGAGTGCTGTCTGTTAGACACATGAAAGCTACTGACCTCCAAGTCAACTATTTAGCGAATCATCATTATCATTATGAGTTCCTCTGCCCCTGCTGAAACATTAGCTTCTCTCAAGGCTGAGGCTTTCTGGGATGTTTCCAGTCTAGCTGCCAGCAAGGCTCGTCCTGGGACTGCTGGAGCCAACACAGCGATCTAGTTACCCCTCAGTGTGTTGCATTACAAAAAAAGCACATTTGGTTCTGCTAATCAGCTGTAATGTTATTGCCATCGATAAAGTGTGTGAAACATCATTCTTGAGAGTTATTCCTCAAGTCATTTAGCCTGGTAATTGACTTTTAAAGCAGTCTGAGCTGAGGAGTGATACCACAGACCAGGTGGGCTGGATACAGATATGTCTATCATTTCTTTGTGCGTGTTGAAATGATGGGAGGTGGGGGTCTTACCGCTCCCCAAAAATAGGAGCATCTTGGCTCATTCATCCTCTCACCCCATGATTACCTAAAGCAGATAATACAGAAAGCTTCTCTACTGAGTTGAGGAGGCAGCATATTGATTTTGTCTTAGATGAGGTCTTGAAAACCTCATTTACTCCTGTTGTCATCATAGTGGAAAATCAGTGTCTGACAAGCTGCACTTCCCCCATATCCGTCCCGACAGCCATCTTGGAAACTGTTGAGGGATGCTAATGTGTCAAAGCATTAGCTTGTTCTCTTCCAGTAACACTGTTGACAGAGCACTTGCATGATAAGATATATGGGGTCAGATAATGTTGCTGCTGACTAACCATTGTACTGTCTAAATAAAGCCCTGTGTTAAAGCACTGATCTGCTCTTACTAGGTTACAGTGCAAACACTGTGGAGCATCCCAGGTGGAGCTGTTTGGCATGTGGGTCATGGTGAAACATGGCACTCCCATACCCAGAGGCCTCTGGGTGTTTGACGAGCTGTTGTCAGAGATTTCTTAGATGATAAATGACTGATTACAACATTCAGTCACTGTGACATAAGTATGTAATAACTAACAATTAAATTTTATTTCTAAAGATGCAATTGCAAACTGAGTCATCTGGGGGCAAAGTGTTTTTCTTTGTCTTTTAGTTGGGAGAAAGACTGGTACAATCAAAACTAACATGATACATTGTGAGTAAGCGCTTATTTGGATCATTGACACCACCCTGCTTTCATCAACAAACAAAAGCCTGAGTGACAACAAAAACATGCAGAGGCAACCTGCCCTCCAATTATGACTCACCCGTGCTACTGTTTTCACCTTCATTGAAACCACATGGAAGAAGAGATGTTGTGTCAAATAAAATAAAATAAAATAAAATAAAATAAAATAAAATAAAATAAAATAAAATAAAATAAAATAAAATAAAATAAAATAAAATAAAACAGTTTTCTACTTGAGGGAAAATATTTCTAAGTCTATATAAGTGGGAGTTGTTTTTCCTTTAAACAAAGTGAAATTTGTGGTTCTATGTAATTAAACTGGTTAAAGAACATTATTAATAAAATATTACTGAAGCCAGCTGTTTACAGTGTGTGCTGGAGCATGGGGACGTATGGAGATAGAGAGAAAGACAGACAGTGAGTTTTTAACATGTGCTTTTAAGGGTTTCCCATGGTGGAGGTCTTCTCCAGAGACAGGGGGCCCCTTTGTAACCATCCCTGTGGATACAACAAACAGCATCTGCAAACATACACACCTACAAATCTGTGTCAGCAAACAAACAAACAAATATAACGAACATAAACAAAAGCTTTTCTATTAATTTATTTTATGTGGAGAGTCATTGAGAAGATGCTACATGGAAGCAATACTAAAAAATTTTCTTTAAGTATTTAAAAGTTAGTATCTGTTCTATAACTGCATGAGTTTGTGGTCAAATTTAGCAATATTCACTGATAAACATACAGGTTTGGGTTTGTGGTGGTTCCCCAAAAAACAATTTGTGTTAATTGTTTTAACGCAGTTCCCATTTTATTTAACTTTTTTTTTTTTCATTTTGTCAGATTTGGTAGTTCTTCCATTTTTTTCTGCAAGGAACACATTTTTTTTACAATAAACCAAACAATGCATGAATAGAAAAAGATAAAAACCCCTCTGGATTTTACTCCAAATCTTTAAGTAGTAAAAATGTATTAATTACAAAGATACAACAATAAAGTTGATACTTAAAAAAACCTGTGAGGATTTAAATTAGTCTGAAGCAGACTAAGTCTTGACATGAGGAGTCACTCCTGTCAGATAACCAAGTGATTATTCAACCAGTGTTTTTGTCATGTCACTAGTGCACAATGAGAGGGGGCTATTTTCCAAGGCAATAAATGAGGGATTACTCTGGTGACTGGCGACAGGCTGATAAAGACACGATGAAGACAGAAAAACAGAGCCCAATTAATAATACATTTGTGTCTGACTGTCTGGCCAAATGGATTGAGATGCTGAAAAATGGAGGTCATATGTCCTCAAGTGGTCAGTTATCCTGTGTGCCACCCACCCAGCTCCGGATAAAGCTTCACATGTTGCACAATAGGCACACTTGTGCACCCTGCCTTCAAAACCCTGCAATTGTATCGAGTCAACAGTTTTGTTCCCGCTTACATTTTGCTTGGGAAAAATCCTTTTATACAATTTTTTAATTACCACAAAGCATCTGCACACAAGTGTACACAGTAGCACTCAAGCACAACTCGTAACAGTGTTTCTGTGAGTGTATATGTGACGGATGATCATGGAGGTGACCTCTCTTAAGAGCAGTCACTGGTAAGGGCCTGCCTGTGACCCTTGGGCACTTAGGCACATTAATCACAGTCCTCTACTTCGTGCTTTTATCAGCTTGCTGAAAGCTACTGTCCAGCCTCCACCCTTGCACTCCTCTTCATCAGATCGCTGCTTTGGCCATTCACAAGGTTCTCTTTAACTGCAAACTGCAGGTATCACTCCATCACTACACATTTATCAGGGACTGCTCTTATCAGCCAATGGACCGAGAATATGGAAATGGGATCCCTGCCAATGATAAGGAAGGCCTGGATTATCCCGAGCCCTGCTTCATCAGATAGTCACTGAGGAATGGTAACAGGCCGGAACATTCCACCATTGTTCTGCAGCAGCGTTGAGTGAAGAAAAGCTATGAATGAGCTTGTGGGCAAGGTGGGGAGTTGGGGGAGGAGGGGATTCGGGGGCATGGATTTGTGTATTAGCGCATGCATTTTCACTTGCATGTTCCTTAGTGACTGAAATACCATCAATACAAGCACATGATTGCATGGATTTCTCCTCTAACTGATATGGCCACTTGTTAGAACATGTAATGATGCAACTTATGTTCACCCACGCAAAAAAAAAAAAAAAAAAAATTATTAGGCAAGAAAAGGTTTGTGTGTACAGAATTCACACACATGCTAAAGCTATGACACAAAATTTGAGCGGACAGCAACTGCTGTACATGCATGATGATATCATGGGTCTACAGCTAAAAAAAGTTCTCTTTCCATTGCATCTATTCAAACTAAAATAGGCCATTCCTAATTAGGACCCCACAACCTGAGCTGTTTCTTCAAAGGCAACCTCTCCTGTGCTAATCTGAGGCATCGCTTCATTATGAATTCTTCAAAGTCTCTCCCAGCTGTCAGGCAAGCTTGTTGAGAAGGCCGTTATTAGTGCTGCAAGCATAGCAAGCACAAAGCCTGGTCTGTTGTTCTGTTGCTCTCAAACACACGCACACACACGCACACACAGGCCAGTGTGTACACCTTGACCTCAAGATGAGTTTGTCTGCCACTGATGGACTCAGGTGTGTTGACTTGAACACGCTCCTTACAAAGGAGTATTGACATGACTAGGAGTGTTCCTGTAAAATCTGTTACACCAAAAGAGAGAGAGAGAGGTCTGCCATAGCTTATCTTATCAGATGCATTATTAGCTGCCATTGGCAAAACTATCAAAAGAACATTAGCTGACAAAAGAGGCCCTGTCCAGTGTTGGCATTAAAACACACCTTTATCGGCCTTTAAGTGATTTATATGGGCAACTTAAATGACTTGATAACACACAAACACGTAATTGTTTGTGGTTGACACACTCAGCTGAGTTTGAAGTCGCCAATACAGCAAGGGGTCAGAATCAACTAGTGCCATGACATGTTGTAAAGCTTGATGACATGTCATATAAAAGATAGGGCATGCTTTTATCAGAGTACAGCAAGTAACATAGGGTTGTTTGTTAGAAGTCTATTATATAGAGATGACATGTACTCAAATATTAGAAATAACTCTGTAATAGTCTAGTAATATTTACATTTCTGAAACTATAAATGTATGCATTGCTTTTTATACACCAAACTGCTGTGGAAAAACAGCTGAAATCTAAGAATCAATATTGAAGACATTTCTAAAAAAATGGAAAAATGAAACATGAAAAAATGAATTCATATTGACATTCTGTAACTCAGTTAGGATTACTGTTTATGACATGTATCATAATGGTATAGACAGCATAGACACCTATGTGTATCTGTTAAGACGATTAAGAAAACAAAACTTTTTCAGATGAAAAAATGATGTCAAGGCAGAAGATGGGTGTTCTAATCAATCAATCAATCAATCAATCAATCAAAAAAAAAAAACTTTATTAATCCCCAAAGGGAAATTCAAGTGTTGTCGTAGCTCAGTTCTTTTTCAGGGAGCCATAGAGAGTTCTAGCTGTGGACAGGAAGGATCTCCTGTAGAGGGTTCTAGGTGTGGACGGGAAGGATCTCCTGTAGAGGGTTCTAGGTGTGGACAGGAAGGATCTCCTGTAACGGTCTGTGCTGCAGCGGATTATGAAGAATCTTCTGACTGAAGACACTCTGTTGTTGAGTTACTGTGTTCTGAAGAGGATGATGAGGGTTTTCCATCATGTTCTTCATCCTCCTTTGGACAATCAACTCAAGAGACTCCAGTTCAGTCTCCATGACAGAATCAGTCCTCCTTATCCATCTGTTCAGCCTCTTCATGTCACTTGCTCTTATGCTGCTTCCCCAACAGGTGACTGCAGATGTGATCAGCTGACAAACTCCTCTTCTTTTGCAGCTCCTCTTCAAATCAACTGTGTATATCAAGAGAAGGTTTATTCACTTGCTGTATTTCCTAAATGTGGAAAAGATTCACAGATTTCAAGTGCTATTTGATTTGCAGAAGCACGCATCAGAACTCAGGACTGCCTTGATCATGGTCAGCATGACAAGAGTTATTCATTTTAAAATCGAATGTAACCCAACAGTTTTAAAATCATTAGCTTGCCCATCTAACCTTAAGGCTGACGCTGACCCATGTAGTATTTGGCACGAAGACCGGGGTCTAATAATAGTATCTGACTTCCCTGACTCTTCAGACAGCCTGGAAAGGGTGAGTGCTTTCATGCGGGCAGGCAGCTAAACAGATTTTAATTGCTTCTCTGAATAGCTTTGGTAGTGATATCTGTTTGTGGCAGTGGTTCTAAAGCACACTCAAACCAGACTGTCTTTGAGATCACATTCTGATGCACTCCAATGATGTCAATACAACCACAACACAATGCCACATTAAGTCAAGAACATAGAAAGGTTAGGGATAAATGTAGTGAAAGCAAACTCTCACTAAGATCACAGGAGCCACAGAGGAGTGGGTCCAGGCATTTGAAACATGACTCTATGACTTTGTAAATGAACATTATCTTGTTTCCCTAACCCTAAATTCAAAACCCAGCCTTCTTGAATGACAAGAACTGGTGCTGACACATCGCTGAGCTCTGGCTGCTTTAATTTTCCTGTTGTAAAAATATGATCAAGTCTTCCACTTTCTTCAAAGACATAGACACATCATGGACATGAAATCCTTGTTAAACATATCACCTTCTCAGACAGGGTTCTTGATTGGCAAGCCAGACAGTGCACATGTTACTCACAGTCTTTCACACATTTAGCAAGACCCTTCTGCTTCACCGAGACAAGCCACAGTGCCATGAGAATGTACACACAGAGTGGCCGTATCATGCTTAAATCTCCATTAAATTGCCATACTCAAATTACCCAACACTTAATAAACAGCAGATTAGTACATTCTTTGCAATGCCCAACACATACTTCCGCTTCTGAAAGTCCCACGAGGTCTCGTATAGTTGGGATAACCAGCCATGTTAAATAGTTGGGATAAGGCATGTCATCTGCTCTGCATTCAGCCTCAACTTTCAAGATAAAGTGGGTCAGTATGAAGCTACTGCTGTGGAGGAAATTTAGTGGACTGACAACTCATGCCAACATGTACCCCATCCTCTCAGGAAAAGTGATCTCTATAACCTTTTGTCTGCATTGTCTCTGAGTCACATTTGGCAGTATCTGCATTGTTCTTATACCTAGAAATGAATAATCATGCACAGGGAAGGAATAATTGCAGGCAGCATGGTTAAAATTAGTTGTCTAGTAGGAATGACAATAGGAAGAGATGTCATATTGTAAGATTACTTGGGTTACTCCACCGAGTCTGTCTGTCACCTTCATCCCTTCAGGGGGCTCTAATCACTTTACCCTATAATTACCTCCCAACAAAAGGCCCAGTTAAAGTTCCTGTAAAATAAACCTGATGCTATTGAAAAGAAGAGAGGGCCTTTCTTTTAATTAGGGCCATCCATCTTAACCTTGTCTACCTGAGGTGAAGTGAAGGTAGCCCAGGTCAAGCTCTCAAAACGTTTTTCTCCATTGTCTTGTTCTGTCACTGACTGGGGCACAATGCGGATAGTAGCCTGCTCGCCACGACAACCCTTTTGTTGCCTTCTTGCTGGCTCCTGGTAGGATTTGCGACTGAATGGTCTTTTTACAGTGACACAATACTTGTAGTTCACAATGGGAACCCAACACTGCACGCTGTACTGTTGCATGTAAAATATATGCATAAAGGGCCTATAAAAAATTAAGTGTAAACTCATATCATTTAACAGCTGTTGGTGTGACGTAACAGGTTTTCTCCAGAGTGAACAATTTGAGTCTTGTGGGAACAATGTTGTTTTTTACAAGGGTTTTACTATCTGGTATTACATGTTTTTACATCTTATCCTTTCGTCTAATGCTTAATATATCTTAGTATATATGACCTGTGAGCACATTTGTCTGTACAGTTTCATATTTTTATATGTCAGTACAGTGGGGCAAAAAAGTATTTAGTCAGCCACCAATTGTGTAAGTTCTCCCACTTAAAAAGATCAGAGAGGCCTGTAATTTTCATCATAGGTATACCTCAACTATGAGAGACAAAATGAGGAAAAAAAATCCAGAAAATCATATTGTCTGATTTTTAAAGAATTTATTTGCAAATTATGGTGGAAAATAAGTATTTGGTCACCTACAAACAAGTAAGATTTCTGGCTTTCACAGACCTGTAACTTCTTTAAGAGGCTCCTCGGTCCTCCACTCGTTACCTGTATTAATGGCACCTGTGGGAACTCGTTATCAGTATAAAAGACACCTGTCCACAACCTCAAACAGTCACGCTCCAAACTCCACTATGGCCAAGACCAAAGAGCTGTCAAAGGACACCAGAAACAAAATTGTAGACCTTCACCAGGCTGGGAAGACTGAATCTGCAATAGGTAAGCAGCTTGGTGTGAAGAAATCAACTGTGGGAGCAATTATTAGAAAATGGAAGACATACAAGACCACTGATAATCTCCCTCGATCTGGGGCTCCACGCAAGATCTCACCCCGTGGGGTCAAAATGATCACAAGAACGGTGAGCAAAAATCCCAGAACCACACGGAGGGACCTAGTGAATGACCTGCAGAGAGCTGGGACCAAAGTAACAAAGGCTACCATCAGTAACACACTACGCCGCCAGGGACTCAAATCCTGCAGTGCCAGACGTGTCCCCCTGCTGAAGCCAGGACACGTCCAGGCCCGTCTGCGGTTTGCTAGAGAGCATTTGGATGATCCAGAAGAGGATTGGGAGAACATCATATGGTCAGATGAAACCAAAATAGAACTTTTTGGTAGAAACTCAACTTGTCGTGTTTGGAGGGGAAAGAATGCTGAGTTGGATCCAAAGAACACCATACCTACTGTAAAGCATGGGGGTGGAAACATCATGCTTTGGGGCTGTTCTTCTGCAAGGGGACCAGGACGACTGATCCGTGTAAAGGAAAGAATGAATGGGGCCATGTATCGTAAGATTTTGAGTGAAAACCTCCTTCCATCAGCAAGGGCATTGAAAATGAGACGTGGCTGGGTCTTTCAGCATGACAATGATCCCAAACACACCGCCCGGGCAACGAAGGAGTGGCTTCGTAAGAAGCATTTCAAGGTCCTGGAGTGGCCTAGCCAGTCTCCAGATCTCAACCCCATAGAAAATCTCTGGAGGGAGTTGAAAGTCCGTGTTGCCCAGCGTCAGCCCCAAAACATCACTGCTCTAGAGGAGATCTGCATGGAGGAATGGGCCAAAATACCAGCAACAGTGTGTGAAAACCTTGTGAAGACTTACAGAAAACGTTTGATCTCTGTCATTGCCAACAAAGGCTATATAACAAAGTATTGAGATTAACTTTTGTTATTGACCAAATACTTATTTTCCACCATAATTTGCAAATAAATTCTTTAAAAATCAGACAATGTGATTTTCTGGATTTTTTTTCCTCATTTTGTCTCTCATAGTTGAGGTATACCTATGATGAAAATTACAGGCCTCTCTGATCTTTTTAAGTGGGAGAACTTACACAATTGGTGGCTGACTAAATACTTTTTTGCCCCACTGTATGTCTTGCACACTGTGTATTGTCACCCTTTTGTGTTTAGTCAAGCACCAGACAAGGCAATGCTGTGTTTAGAATTTGTATTTCTTCTCCAAAAGGTGCTAGGTGAGGAGCTTGATGATCAAAAGTAGTGTTTGTTTTTCTTTCCCGACCCAGAAAAGGAGAAACGCCATGTCCCAGCAGAGCGCAGACGGGCAAACTGCTTCGCACAGATCAGCTCTCCAGAGAAGATTGTTCTCCCCAGTGTGTGTCTGTATTGTGTGTGTGTTGTGTTTCATTGTTCCCTTTTCTACCTCATTCTCTCATTCTTCCCCTCTTCTTCGCTCACTTTAGGTGCCGCTGGCTGTTACCTTGAGCTGACACTGATGTGTGCTGTCACCCCTCCTGCAGCTGGCGGTAGGAAAGAAACACACTCAATTGCACACAAATACTAAAAAATCCCTCTATATACACACAGAGGGCTAAAAATCACAGGCCTTTGCATGATATCTGTACACACTGGCTTCTTCCTCTTGATGCTCTGTCTTCTCTACACTTCCTTGGTATCTAATCCCACTGTATCCCACCCTCAGTGCACTGCATGTGCTTTCATCTGCGCTGAGATGGTGAGGTTGTATATTATTCATGGGTCGTGCGATCTGGGGCTTGTGTCATATGGTAGAAGTAATAAGATGGAGTAGTGGTGAGGAGGTGATGAACATGGCACTGGAACGAGGGACACAACCCATTCTCTCTTGTTGCCTTACACATCTCACTGCACTTTAGATCTTGGTCCACTAAGCAGCTTTGAATTATCCTGGAATAGATGGCCAAAAATGTCCAAAAATCTACACAAAAGAGTGATGTTTGAAATTACTTGATGCCTGATTCACAGTTTTACTACATTTGAATTAGGTTTGTTTTATAAGTTTAGAGGGAAATCCATCCATATTTATGGAAATACCTGCCATGGCTAATAGCAAGTTGACAAAAATTAGAACTTTACCACAAAGTGTGAAATATTTACCTTCCTGACTGGTGGTAATTACAATGGGGGGGACAAGTAAGCTGCTGGCCTGCTGTTTTTAGAAAAAAAAGAACTGCCATGTCACAAAATGTATAATTATAGTCACTGATGTTTTTCGGATGTTGCTGCAAACGATCTCTAATCCACTGATACATTTTCAAACAGATCTCATGAGTGAAGATATAATTTCAGAATGTCAAATTTTGTTGACTATTGTAGTTTTAGAATACTCCTACAGGTAGTGCTTCTCATCCAAATAGTAATGAACTCAACTCATGGTAATTACATACTGAAATAATACTTGTCTGTGTGCACAACAGAATTTGAATTAACCAGAGACAATAAACTCTGCTCTCTACAGGCCCACTGAAGGTGAGGGATGTTCACTCTTAGTGAATCAGGCCCAAAAAACATTCAGTAAAATAAACCATTATGTTTGAAACCTGTTGGAGACAGAAAGAACTCACAATGTGGTGCACCATAAATGTACTAAAGATATTTCAGCTGATCTCCTTCAGTTGGATAACATCATTTTGTTTTTACTCAACAGCATTCTGTGAAGGGAGGTGGCCATTTTAGCTTCTCTGCATTAATAATAATTGTTTCTAATGTTTACTTTAACAAATAACAAGATAAAGGGTCTAAATTTGATGTCAGAAAATTTGTAATTGTTCCATTACAAGCAGGAGCAGGACTTCTGACCTCTCACTATGCCTCTCAGCTTTACACAAGGAGCCGGGAGGGAAGGGGGAGGGGGGGGGGGGGGC
>SSNP01000032.1:290986-444950 GCA_006937955.1 Pachypanchax playfairii | reverse complement strand
AGGGGGGGGGGGGGGGGGGGGGGGGGGGGGGGGGGGGCACCTTTTGAAAATGGAGGGCAGGGCAGAGAGCAGACCAGCTGACCATTATTTGCGTATCAGAAGCTGGGTCCCGGTGTGCAATGTCTGGAGGCGACATGTGGTTCACCACCTGGCCCCGCTGTTTGACCTACTGGAGTGTGAGGGAGAGCAAGGACAGCCTGTACAGCCATTTGCTCATCAATGGAGGGCATCACCGCCACTTAACACAGTTTATCGATCTGCACAGCCTGCAGGGCCTCTGTTGTGTGTCCAATTCCTATTGATTATTTCAAGTCTATTCTTATTGACTGCGTCTTCTTCTTTCTAACCACTGCTCCCTTCTGTCTGATCCACCAGGGGATGTTTTTTTTCTTAAACAGCCATTTGAAATTATAATCTGTCTGAGTAAATGTCATAATCGCCCCTAAGGCCTGGTGCAGATTGGCTGGAGAGCAGAGGTCTCTGAGGTCAATGACATTGGTCAATACTGATCCATTTGTGTTATGGCTAGTTTAGTGGTAACTTCAACCAAAAATGACTGACCTTGGTTCGCTCTTCTATGCACATCACCTTTCTTTGGATTGAGTGATTTCTTCTTAATTATAGTGCGCTCACAGAAGACACGACACTAACTAATATTGCTGACAGTGGGAATTTAGTTGCTATTGTTTCAACAAGCAAGGTATCTCTTCAGAGAGCGTCTGTGTTTGTGAGAGTAAATGAAGAATGACGCACTTGCTGACTGCTCATCAATGCTTCATAGGTTAGATCATTAGATTTAAAGTGACAACGCTACACAAGGATGGGGAGTGGGGGTTGCCTAAATAAAGATTGGCATATTGCTATTGATTCAACACCCTTGGGGCTTCTTCTGTTACTATGGTTATAGCTGGGGGATATGGGGAGCAGAGTGGGGTGGGTTAGCAGGGGGCTTGATAAGAGTATAACTCTAACACAAGGCGAATGATGAAACCATTATGATTCTGATTTAAAATGAACATTTTATAGCCATGTTTGATTAATCGCCTACTTCTTTTAAATCTTTATTGCTTGGTATAAGACCAATAATTCATCACTTATTTCAAATTTACTGTGCTGAATTACTGAGGATTAAAGCTGGTGTGTTTCCGATGGGCATGTCACTCCAGATAACCATCTGTGATCCTATAACCATTATTTTAACCCATGACAACGGCTGTGCTGGTTGTATGAGTCAGGGGTTTTCATTGTGACCTGATAGGGGTATGAAAAATTCCTTTTGCCACTCAGGCTAGACTGACAAACTTCTCAGCTGTCCTTCTAAAGCAGGCTGAAATAAGAGCAGACCTCAAAAGCTCTTTGATCTTTTTAGTGCCAGGGTCAGAGTTGAAATGATGCGTAAATGTGGGAGGAATTGGTTTTCATTTTGACAACCTGTTCTGTTATTGTGAAGTAAAAAAAAACAAAGCCTTTGACTTAACATTACTTGAGATTGTTTTAAAGTACCCACATCAGTAGGATGGTGGAACATGTTTGTGTTTAGTTCACCAACAATAGAGATCAGTACTGTGTCCAGTTAACAGCTGTGGGAGTTTACCTTGACAGAATTAATATGTGTCAACTAGTACAAAAGAGTTCCCACTGACATGCAAGCATGTGCGTAGAGAGATTATGTATTCTGTTATAATTCAGTCATTTGTGCAGCTGTGAATGCACCTGCTGGCTGTGGAGCTATGCAGAGAGATGAAGAGGATCTTCTACCACTCTGATAGGAGAGCAAAGAGGCTGGGGTAAACACCTGGCTAAAAGAGAGCAACCTCTGGAGATGTTTACAGAGTGTAGTCTGTGCTAGAGGTACACAAAGGCAACAAAACATGATCATTATGGGGTGCATTTGTACTAAATCGCTGTACAGAACATCTCCTTGCGAGTGCTGACATCACCCACGCATTGTTCTGACTACAGAGAAACCCCCGGAGCTGACAAAGGCAAAGGAAATAGAGAAGAGGAGGAAAATCGGGTGCCATATCCATCGCTCAACTCTGGGTTTACGCTCAGTAGTTCGATATTACACCCACCCCACCCATTCTTGATTTGAACCTGACAGTTGTTTCAGAAGTGCCTCACTCCATATCACAGGGAGAAAATGAGAACGTTGAATTCCACAAGATGTGAAAGGTGAAAAATAGAAAAAAGAACCCCCCCAGTAATATAAAAAGCCAAAACACCCAAACACCGAATGAAAACAAATACATAAATAAATAAATCAGCAATAGGAGTTGCAGTTGAGCAGAAAAATACTGGGAAAAAAAAAAAAACTTGCAGCAAGGAGATTTTATATTGCGGTCATATCAATAATTTAGTTGCCAGAGACACAATGTATTTGTTCACCATAAGGTGAGGGAAGAGTTAAGTATAGGGAGACTTTTTTATTATTGATGCCATGGTGCACAGCTCACATCTGGTGTTATACTACCAACTCCCAAACAGTTCATGGCAATGCCCTTTGAAAAAAGGCTGCAACACTGTCAATTGTCTACACATATGAGCTGTTGGTGGCAGATGTTGTCAGGTCCAGGTTACTTAATCTTGTGAAATTCCAACAGTTTTTCCTCAGAGCAAATACAGGCAGCTTCTGAGTTTACCTCTGCATCTTTTAAAGAGAAACAACATTTAATTCAACTGTCACTGTTATTAGCATAAGTCTCAAGACACTTCTGTTGTATATCTGGTTATGGTGGTCTGATTTCAAACTTTGATGTCCTTTGAACAAAAGTCTGGCAGCTCATGTGAAGACATAAAACACTTAGAGCTTTCTTCTAACCTCAGCTAGACCTTGTAACACACTTCATGACTCAGAATTGTGTTATGGCTCCCTAATGCCATGTCAGTACCAATGCTCACAGTAAGCATCACTCCTTCCTTCCATCATCAGTAACTTGGCCAAGCCTAAAGAACCCTTGCCAGTGCACTGAGGGCTGGCGTGAACTTAATCACTCGAGCAAATTGAAACCACTCTCTCAGCAGTATTTTTACAGGGGTATAGCATATGACCTCAGCCTATGCTGACTGACCTCTGCTTTTGAAAGGACTCAAAAACTTACCAATGTTCCTTTGCTTGTCCCTTATTAGGTTAGAATGCCTAGCTTATCCTCCTTGCTGGGTGATTTATAACACAGTTGTAATCCTCTCTTAGTTGACATTTAGAGGATGTGGTAAAAGCGGTGTCTTCAGTGTGAATGCGTTTTTATAATCAGTGGGATTCACCACCTTTTGAAGGCCTCCTGTGGCCTGCCATAAAATTTCTGACCCTGATTACTGGTTTTCAGCCCTGGCTCCTGTCAGCCAGGGGAGTAGGATCAACAGACTTCAGCCAGGAAAAAAAGGAAAGAGGAAATAGAAACCTTAGCGTGACCACGGCTGATATGACTAAGTGCTGGAATGTTTTTGATATGTCTATGGGAAAAATTACATAAAGAAAAGTACCTATTGTTTTTACTTCTATTCTGTTTGTACATAGGTCAGTTGCACCTTTATATGTTGTGAAACACATGAGAATATCAAACAGCAAAGACAACAACTATGTCAAGAAGACAAATAACAGGCTAGCTGTTAGCACATGTTTACCTGTTTCTGATCTTTTGTTCTTTATCCCAGAGCTCAGAGAGGGGATGTCAAGGGTATTGAAGGACTTACACACCAGTTCACCAAGATCTGCTTTCACTCAAGCTTTGTCATGTCCTAATGTTTTTGAACAAGAAGACATACATGCTCATTCAACACACATGCAGGAGCTACTCCTCAAGTGCTGGAATTTCAGGGCAAATGGGGGCTCCCCTATAAAATCCCCAATGAAATCCTCCATGCTCTTTCCCACCCCCTTCTTAATCGTAAACAGGCTAGCACATTCAGTGGCCACTGCACTCTTAATACCTCTTTAAATAATAAGTATTTAGCCTTGATTTACAGAAGCAGTAAAATTCTTCAAAGTGCAGCATAATCTTTCATTAGGGATCCAGAGGACGATGTCAGCCATAACTGCTCTAAGCTTATCTTTAACTAGAGAATGTTTTACCTGTTCTTTTTAATGTAACAGAGACCATAAAATCTGCCATTTTTAAATCAAACTTTTAAAATAACTTGTAGCAACCTTACAAATTGAATAGTTTTGGCTTTTTTTTCAAGTATGCACTAAAAGGTAAATCACTTCCATTTTAAAGTACATTTGTTGGGTTTTCTTTCTCTCCACTCATTTCATTTCTTTCTCCAAATAAATTAAATTTTAAATATACCATAAAAGTACCTTCATACAACAGTAAGACTGTTTAGGTTTGGGATATTAAGATAGGAGAGAAAGAGTGATGATAAGTGGAGTGTGACTTTTTAACACAGCACAATAACTGACAAATCACTCAGAGTCTCATTGTATGAGTATTTCAATACTGTCACCAATGAACCATGGTATTAATATCACAATGAACACCCCTCTCCCTGTGGTCTCAACAGAAACTGGGTTGGGTATGCTCACGGTTCGGCACACAGCACTGACCACTGCATGTCTCTATGACATTGGGGTTGGAGATCTCAGAGAAGGTATTTGACCCGCATGAACTCTGACCCATACATGATTGAAGTGGCAGCTTCCCCCACTCTGGTGCTCCAGCTTTGAGACAAGGTGACGATTCCTCTTTGGAAATCTCTGGTTGCAGGACTTTGGAGAGAGACTAGAAACATGAGGGGCATGGGCGCCAGGCTTTGTGAGATGCGTTGTTGAAATCTGTCTGCTGGGCTTAGGCCTGAAGACATGTCAAGCACTCATGAGAAGGTGGACTGTGACCTTGAATGGTGTCACTTTGTGTCACCTTTGGCTTTGTTCCTCCAGGGCAAGTTCCTACTCATGTAAGCTGGATAAGTCTCTTTAAGTAACATGTAAAGTACTTTATTTCTTGAGTACCCTTTGTGTATGTTTTTTTTATCATTGTTACTTTTTCGGCCAAAACTCCCCCAAATATTATTTCTAAAAACACTTGCATCTGCAGATTCTGTCCATATTGCTATTAATTACTAAATCATATCCCTTTTTAACACAAATGTATCCAGGTGTTATACTGCATTTCAGTTAATCTAATAATCTTTTTTAGTTTTCACCTTGTCAGTGCCTGAAGGTCAAACAAATTTTCTCTCTTTAGTGGTCTCAAATGTTGCTATGCTGCTCCCAGGGTCATCCCTACTAATCCCCAGTTAGTCCAGTCCTGGTGGATTTCTCCCATGGGCTGTTGAAATCGGATCCCAAACCCTGAAGCTCAGCCAAGATGTCCACAAAGATAGGCATCCTGAGCCCACTCCCAGTCAAGGGTCTTAGGCAAGAATTCAGAAATACATCATCACAAATCCATTAAGCCCAGTCCACTACTTTAACAACGGAGCCTAGCAGTAACCCCAATCTGGAGACCCTTGCCCTTAGTTGGAGTCCTGAACCTAAAACCCAGACCTTGTTCTCTTCTCAGCTGTACTCATTGATGAGTTCAGTGCTCACATTGAACATTTTAATTCCGTTTGAAATCATTTTATATCTAAGTAAAACAGTATTAGCTGTGTGCACATGGTCACACAATTGACAATCAATGGGTTTGTTATTAGTTCTGTTCTGATCGCTCAAAAGTAGACCAAACACAATTTCTGATTCTGGAAAACAACATCACAGTTAGTGTACTAATAAACTGTGACATTTGTGTATTCTTATATATTTTTCTTATTCATTGCAATACAGACAAGTTTAAGATACAGTATCTCAATGAGAAAGTCAAGATTTTGAAAAATATTTACTATTTTCAGGGAAGTTTTAGTTGTGCAAAAGTCTGTGTTGAAGCAAAGTGGGATTTTACTCTGTTTTCAGTAACAGCTATGGGTTTACGTTACTTTTCTTGTTCTTGCATGGTGCCTGTGGCCTAGCCAACCACATGACGCCTGTATGGGAGGCAGGCGGTGGCTGTCAGGAATCAGGCGGTTGGCTTTACAATTTCTATTGAATGGTTTCAGACTGCTCTATTGTTTGTGGTGCAGAGTTGTTTGTGCATTTCAAAAAAACAACATTTGTGCATACTAACCATAAGTGGGAGATTTATCTCCCCATCTCTCCACATCCATCCCACATATAGCCACTAGACTGCCTTGTTTGAACCATTAGTATTGTGTTTGTAGCTGCCAGAGTCACCCTTCATGTGTTTGGCCAGGTTTTGTGTCTACTGAGCGTCAAGGCCCAGACCCTCCAATTAAGACAGCTTTTAGTGGAGTCTTTAGAGTCTTTGAAACCATGACAGTGAAACAAATAACACAATCTAACTCCATTTTCAAATAGTTCACAGGGTTTTACAGTAGCTTTCATGAACATTTATTCTCCTGGGCATTGCTTATAAACTGTCTTGAGCCTAATATAGAGTTTTAAATTCTGTTCTTCATTACCTTTTTCTTTTTAAAGTTACAAGCTTTTTATGTTACACTGAAATTCAAACAAAATGAGGGGAAGTTCAGTTTGAATAAAACAATCCATCTACATCTTCATCTGTTTATCCTAGATGGGATGTGGGGCAACAAATTCTGGTTGCCACTTGTTGAATAAAACTAGTAGAATGATAAATATAAACAACAAAACAAGCTATTACACAATGCATGGTTCAATTCAAAGGTGTAACTGATAGCTGACTAACAGGCTTCTGCTGATCTGCAATAATTTGATTAATTTGATCTATCTGTCTGTCTATCTATGTATCTGTCTGCCTGCCTGTCTATCCTTTTTATTGCTCCTTATTTTATGTGTTGTTGGCCAACATTTAAATATTGTAACTTTTAAAAAATGTAGTCTTATTCCTTGTCTTTCATTAATAGGGCATGGGAAATAACAATTTGTATATACTTTTGTCTTACAAAATTCCATGAATTCCATAATTTTTTTTACCAATAAGTTGTATTAAACAATGCAAAAACAATATATATGAATATTAAAAGTGATAATCTATTTAAATGTATTTTTCTTTATTAAAACAACACTAATAGTTGCTTATTAAAAACACATGAGTTGGTAGTTATTCACTATGTGATTGGTAGGTTATTTTATGTTTTACTACAAGGGAATGTAAATTAGTGATCATCAATACAGAGTTAAGACTAGCTTCAACATTAGTCCAGCCCCCATTTGTTATTATGTATACAAGCCAGTGTGTATAGTGAGCTACTTATTTACACAATGCTTTTAATCATCCAACACTTCATGCCTTTGAAGTGTTATCACTCAGCTCGTACCTGATGCTAGGAGAGGCCTGCACATGGCACCAGGGGTATAAATCCCCCTGATTTCACCTTTATACCCAACCACATTTCTACTGCTCATCTTTGGAAAACTTTACTTTAAATATATTTTCCTCTTATTTTTAGATCACTCTAAAGGAGACATTTTGATGTGGATTTTCCATCAGACTTCTAAAATGCCATCTAATGAGCTTGTCAGAAACCAAATAAATGCAATATTTTTCTGTGTGCAAACACAATTTAGGACATGCAGACATCTCAGAAGGGGAGCGCCAAGTTCTGTTTCCTGCACAAAGCATGTTTTCATTTATCAAACAAGGAGTGGAGCCAATGAAAAAAGAAGAAAAAAATCAATAGCACAGATAACCAGCCCATGCTGCCCTTGATGAATGACAGTTAACCCTTCTGGACATAACAGGGTGATGTATCAGAAAAATACGACCAAGTTATGATTCTTTTCTTCAAAGAAACAAAGCTGTTGCCTAAACTAAAAGCTGATATTTCTTCATTTTTGGTATATTTCTCTCGAGTTATGGAAAATGAGTGAAAAAAAAAAAACTGCCAGTGATCATCCAGGTTAGTTTACTTTAGGTCAAGGTCTAACAAAGGCTTCAAAAAAGTGTATCAAAGAAACCAAGTGCGGGGAACGTCTACATGCTAAGTCTGATCCATGATAGTCCATGCTCCATGCAATATGTTCTCCATTACATAGCCCAGGTGATTTCAGGCTCTCTCCCTTCAGAACATGATCTCCTCCAGACCAGGGTCCATGTCTTGTTAAAGCAGTACGGCCCAGGCGTGGATTGAGTTTAAAAGTAATAAAAGAAGCGGACCTGCTGGCTAGGTGTAAAAAAACTGCTATCGGATTCCTCAGAGCAAACTTTCTTTTCATGTACAGACTGCATTCAATGAAGCGTTTAATTCAACAAATCCATGGTTGTGATCCACCAGAATCTGAGCTCGGGTTAGTTCAATTTGTACCAAACGATCCCCACATGATCAAAGAGCAGCAAGCTCTCACCGACATACTGCTTAAATTAGACTAACACCAAAGTCTTTGGCTCTGGGACAGTTTTTGGAATGTCTTACCAGCAGAGAAATTCCTTCACACATATGGTTTCAATAGACCCGAGATGCCAGTTTCATGTCTTTAATGGGCTGACAGGGAACTCTGGTGCTAACTCTCTGACTCTCAAAAGTTCTTGGGCTGTCACCCAAAAGCTACACTTTCCCCCCCATTTTCTGCTCTCCCCCCTACCCCTCATATCGCGTGGTACTGAAGAGGGGTAATTGTGCACTTGAAGGGAGGTGCTGCTCTCTTCCTTCGCTCTGCTACAAACATTATTTCTTGCAGCTAGACTGTCACTTTTTAGAGAAATGACAGCCACAGTCCTGTGGTGTGTTAGGAGCAGTAAACTAAAGTTACTGGGCCACCTTAAACAGAAAAAAATGTCCCTCTTCTGTTTCTGTCTGTCTTTATTTCCTTCTATTTGATTCTTTTTCTCTTGCATGTTCTTTGCTGAAAATTAGTTTGAGTTTCTGCATGTATGCTGCGTGATCTCTAACGTGTGCACATTAGCCAGAGAGGACAGAGAGTTTCCTTTCTCCTGTTTCTTCATGTACATCTGCAGGGCAAGTGGGACACAGAAAACAATCAAACAAACCAGCTGGAGAAGATGAGGGTGCAGTTCTCGTGTGCCTGCTGGAAGTCACAAGCTGCCTCGGCACGCTGTTAAAGCTTCTCTGATACCGGTGTTACAACCAGACAGCCAGTACATGGCAGGCTGTTGTTTTACTGTCACCAAAGTTGGAAATATCACAACCTGCCCATGATTGTGACTTATCAGGATGAGCGGATGTTATTGGAATTTTCGATATTGGCATATCACACACACACATGCACACACCTACACACAGACACACACACGCATGCACAGGCAACACCAGATATTTCAGTTTTCACTGCTGAATTGACTTAGGACTCTCTGGAGAGTTCAAAATGTGACACTTTCACTCTGCTTTTGCACTTTTGTTCCAACAGGCATGAAGACAATCAGAAAAGTAGAAGCAGCAGGGGGTTGGTAGGTGGGTTACGGGTTGGGGGCGTCTCTCCGGGAGCATATTCAGATTTCCCAGCTCTATTTCTGTTCCAGCACAATTAGTCTGTTCCCAGAAGACAAGCCTAAGCGGAGGCAATACATGAGCGTGTGCTTGTTGGCGTGTCGTTTCATGGGTTCTGTAGCTTGATGGGAGCTCCAAATATGTATACATTTTGTCTTTGTTTGAGAAATGACTTTATGTATGATATTAAATAAATCTGTATTTATCTATATACAATATTAGAATGATTTCACAAAAACTTTTGGATGTGCCAGTATAAATGTAAATAAATAAATTTTTGAATAATAGCTTTATATAATGCTAAATCTAAACTCTTCTACTACACTGCATGCATCACCCTTATAAAATGTTGTGTTCATAAGCGAAACCCTTTTGTAAGTAAAGGATATTTTTCTCCTCTGCAGTTGTTTCTATGTCATTTTTGTCTTTGTTGTCGGATCTGTGATGTTTAAGTCAAAAAGCAGCATAAAACAATGTAAAATCAGAACATTTGTTATGAAAGATGTCCTTGTTATTTTCCCCACAGGTCTTACTTTCATTTTCTGATCATCTTTTGCATTTGATGTTGCTTATTCCAAAGCTTTGTTTATCACTGTAGTCGTTCTGAACTAGAACATCAACCTAATGCTTAAATGCAAAGTGAAACAGCAAATCATTAAACCATATTTTTCATTTAATCCTCTCTCAATGTAAATCCTTGTTGCCATCTTCAAATGTTCTTGATGCTTGATAAAAGCAATTGTTGGCTGCAGTAATTCATGCATAAAGTGGCTTTTGTCAGGCGGCAACAAAGCAACTTTGATAAATGCCTCTTAATTTATTGTAACGTATGTAAAGTCAAAGTGAAACATTTACAGGCTGTGCACTGAGTCAGACCAGAAGGAGGGGTCTCTTTGGTAAAAAAAAAAGAGATTAAGCTCCAAGTTAGGAAAGGCAGGAAACTTTAGGCTTCCACCTCCTCTGAAACCTTTAAGGTTAATCAGAGGCATAAAGGTTACGATGTATGGCTAGTGACTAATGACAATATTATGTGCACATAAATGGCGTGACAGTTTGCAGCCATTAACCTGGGAGCAAGGAAGACAGGCCAGATTTAACACAGCACAGGATGAGATGTGTTTTTGTCCAACTGCATGTACTTTGTCTAATGTCAGACAAGACCTCGTAACTTCAGATCATGGGAACATTCTCAAAGCTTTGTGTCTTATTTTACACAAAACGTTACACGTTTATTGGGAAAGTTTGTTTTAGATGAGTTACTTTCAAAAGAAGAGTTGAGCCTGGATGACTTGCCCATAAGCGACTTCTTGAGAAATGCACACCCTCTTGAAAAGAGAGAAAAGCTGGGCTAACACGCTGATTCACACTGTGACCTGTGACGTGACCTCTTGCCTGTTTGCTGACATTTTCGCAATGGAGGTACTTGAACAAAAAAAAAAGGAAAAAAAAAAAAAGAAGAGGGGTGGGTGGAAAGAAGACAAGTAAGAAGCGAGGAGGGGTTGGGGGAAAGGGAGAATGCCTTTTTCTGATGGATGAGGTCTTCTCCTGTTACATTTGGAGAGAACACAGCTGTGAAGAACTGTTAAGTACACGCAAACAAGCCGTCTGCTTCAGACAAGCCTGCCGGGCACCCGGCCCCACATCCCACTTGTACAGCTCTGACACATGATCACAGCCAGACAATACATGTGGGAGTCGAGCGCGCTCCACTAAAAAGTGAGAAATATTTTCAACTAGAACAAAAAAACAATCCCCTCTCAATACCACTGGGACCTCTCTTGGTATTAATTCATCTTGTTTGTCTTTGTGTTGTGCTGGTTTGTGCTGCTGGGGAGAGCTGAGAGTGAAAGGAGTGAATGAGGTTTGGTGGTTTAGTGACTAGGAAATAAGTTAGAAATGGGGAGAAATGTAAAGAACATCTGCTACCGTGACGTTGTCACACTTTGTCTAATGTGTTTTGAATAGGAACGGCTGTCCGAACTTGTGTGAAGGGAAATCTTTCTGATCCATATGCTGATTAGGGGAATTAATGTGGGATGCTTTGTGTAAGTGATCCACACCATTACTGTGTGTTACTTTTTTTTTTCAGGCAGTTCCAGTGATGAAAAGTTTTATGTTTAATTTCAGCAGATTCAGTCAGATGTGAGGACGCCATGTCTTCTGTCCACACTAATAGTCAGTCGAGAAAGTGATATTTGAGTTACTAAAAAAATATTATGTCAAACTCTCCGATGTCACATGATATCCAGATGAGCTCTTTTTGGCATTTATACTCTTCCATATTTAAAAAGACATTCTATAAGACACATGTGACTGTCATCTTTAGGAGGGAGACCACTAGTCAACATAATCTTCTCTGAGAATCTTCAACCGATATGAACTTAAGAATTGCTTCAAACCACTAATGAGCCGACAAAGTTTCCTGAACTTTTGAGCACTATCGTTTGACAGATACAGCAAAGCACTCCGGGTCAGTGGCCTATTGTAGTGCTGCAAACATGTGGCGCTGTGCCAGGCCACGTCACGCTTGTAATTCAAAGGAGAATGGAGGCGGTTAGCTAACAGATTGTTGTGGTGGAATCCAGATCCCCGAGACAAACCCTGAGCTCTCAGAGTTTTAGTAATAATCTGTAAGTGTTTGTGAGAGAAACTTAAAATGGTTTGGATAATGGGATTGTGGTTCTCTGTGAGCAAGTGTGCATTTTTTGGGTAGAGCTGATGTAGCATTCATCACCGCCGTGCCACAGCTGGTTGTGTTTTGGTTATGAGTGCCTTTCTCTCTCACTTACTCTGAACTGTGAACTTCAAATGACTTTTTCCTGTCTGAATTACTAACATTGGAACGATTGCTGACCAGGATCTGCAAACACCAAAAAAAAAAAAAAAAATAGGTAGATGTCTCAGCTGTGAACATCTGCTCCACTCAGATTCCTGTTCATTTAATCATGTGGCAGAAAAAAAAAAAACATCTGTAGCGTGTTGGAGGCCCCATGTACAAGAGGACAGGAATGCTGTGGAAAAGCTACTGTCAACAGATCCAGGTCGCAGGATACACTATTGTTGAGCATCTCTATTTATCACAAGACTTGGGTTAGGGAGCAACCCCACTTCCTGTATCCCAGCACTTAACACTCAGCTAAGCTGTTCTGTCATGCTATCACAAACAAAGGTAACCTTTGCACAGCATAGACAAAGAATCCCAAAAACAAAACAAACACACAGATTAATAACTCAGAGGGGGCAACTACAAAAGGAAATATATTTATATCGATAGCCCCTGCTGTTATCTTTCTGCACTGCTGAGTGCTTAACCGTGGCTACATGTGGCTGCTGCCTGAGGGGATGAGGGTGTCGAAGGAAATCCAGGTGAAGAACCGCTCCTGTTCTGATGGCGTCACACCACAGATTCCATGCTGATATGACACAAACACAACCTACTGCCAAAACTCATGACAAGTTATCGGGTCATAAAGAAAATAAAAGCCATGCTTCTGCTGCTGATAGTTAAAGAGGCCCTTCCATTAAAAACGGTTTTTCTGAAGCTTCTGTTGAATATTTTAGCTCCACAGGTGTTCTTACCTTCATAGTGGGTGTGAAAACAGGTCAACAACTTCTCTTTCAGTTTTTATCTCTCAAACTACGCAGGTGGTGATAAAACCCGAGTTCTCCCGAGTCCGAACGGCCTGTATCTGTTTCATCACAACTCCTTTGTTCGTTAGCATGCTGCTGGCTAAACGCTGTAGCATAAGATGTAGCAAACAGGAAGAGAGAACGTCTGACATTACCATGCGCAGCAGGGCAGGAAACATTATACCTTGCTCTGATAGGCTAGTTTGTTATCCAATCTGAGTCCAGCAAATTCAATGAAGCTGATGAAGCAGCCTGACGGAAGGAGCCGGAACCACCTGAATTTTAATACAGCCAGATTGAAAGGTCTGTTAATAAGTGTTTCTTAAGGTTTTTTAGATATAAAATGTTTTATATTACAGGGAAATACTTAAGAAATAACCACAAAGTTCTGAAATTTGTATGAAATGGCCTTGTTAAGTGAGTAATAGAAACTCTCAGAAGAGTCGATGTGTTTGTATAATATAATTTAGAACAGCAAATTTTTGTGAGTTAACGTTCTACTAAACAACTGCATTTATCTATGAGGCCACAAAAAATGTCTGTGATAAACTTCAACATCAAACCGCAGAAAATGACAAGCACATAAATTCTGCACAAAGTCCAGCCTAATTAAAACTTTTTTATGGTTTCTAAAAGAATTTGGATTTTGTTCTGAGTGAATACGCTTTGGTGAGTCAATCTTAATTGTTTCTTAGAAATGCTGCTCAGGAAAAGTTTTGTTCCACTCCTTGAGTGTGTTCGCCTTCTTGTTTTGGAAACTCTCTGGGAGTTGTGATTAGATTTTACCCTATTTCTCTTTCTGTTTCTCTATCCATGCAGCAATGATGTGTTTAGATGAGGCTTGTGTTGTTATGACAATTTTCTATTTAGAATCATTAGGGTTGGATTTAATTTGACAACACTTTTTTTCCCCACTCTCTCTTCAGTCACTTGAAAGATAACAGACCCCTCTCACTTGTTCTCCAGATATTAATTTGCCATAATTTAATAAAAAAAAAACATCTCCAGCAAGTTTTCCTGGCACAACCTTTGAAGTGACAATATGAAATAATAAACCATATTAAATATGAGTCACACAGACGATGTCAGCGTTGCTGTGATTCCTATTTGATTTTGGAGGGAGAACACATGTGATCGCTCTCTTTTCCATTTCTCCCCCACCCTTTATCCCACTATTTCACCTTTAATTGAATATGCTTCTGTTGTTGTTGCCAAAACACCCCCCCACCACCACCATCACCATCCACCGCCATCCCCATCTACTTCCTCAAGCACGTAATGCATGCAGTAAATAATTTAAATGGAATTAATTTTACAGCACCTTGTTTCCACTAAGCATGTCAACATCTGTTGTCAAGTCACAAGTTTACATTGTTGGTCATTACTTTCCACAATGAGCAAAATGTTTTATTAAAGCCCCGTGGGAGTTCCTATTGGATCAGGCGGAGACAATGGTGCTACTGACTGAACCCTCCCTGAACTCTGACAATCAAAGATTAGTTGCAGCTCTTTTAGGGCTTGATTACTCTCTCAGCTCCCAAACCAAGGCTGAGACTTAATGTGATTAAGGTACTGGACGATCTCGGTCTTTCAGAAAATCGCTGATGTTGATGAAACACAGCTTGGCTGATGTTTAAAGTGACATTGTGCTTTTGTTCAGTACAACAAAGTAATGCTCACCTTGCTGTTTCACAAAGGCTTCCTACATTGCAACTGCATAATTAGCTCTTTAATTCTACCACTTCAAGAGATACCTATCATTATGACATGACATTATAAGATAGGAATTCATTTTCCCTCTAATTAATGTAGGCTACTATACATATTTAAATTAAAGTGCAGGTATTGTTGCTTTTAACTTCAACTGTTATTTCTGATCATTTTCAAGTTGAATTAATTGTTTGTGCAAAGTGAAACTAGGACTCTGTTGACAAACAGCTCTGATAATACAATAATTTGTGTCATTTAACTTCAAGTTCCAGTCAATGGGTATTTAATAGATTTGCACTTCATGGATATTTTTTGATAAAACATTAGCTGCTTTACAAGTGTCAGTTTTAATGCACTCTCTCCAGGAAATAAGCAGAAGGAAACAAGTTGTTTTTTCTGATTTTCCTGCTTTGTCTTATATGCTTATAAAGAACTGAAGCCCTTTTCACGTTGCAACAGATAGTTCGAAAACCATTTATTAAGTTCAGTGACAAACCAAGTTTTTATTATATCTGTGTACTTGACAAATGTAAATCTTGGGGGAAAGATGACATTGCAGCTGAAATAAATTGCATTTTGGTCATGTACAAAACAATTCTGGTATTCAGAAATTTGCTTAAATTATTGGCCATTTAAAAATGTTGTCCCAGTCATCTTGTCTGAGCAGGTTCTTCTAGCAGTTGTTAGGATTTCTTCAATTCTTATTTGTTTATATTGTGAAAAGCTCCAAAACCCTTCAAATCCCAAACTCTAACCCTAACCCTTTGGAAAAGCACTTAAAAAGTCCATGACATTAGAAATATGTCCTCACTTTGTTGATTGAAACAAACACACTTTTTTTTCTGAATTAATTCTGTCCAAAGTTTAGTGTGAAGACACTTTGGAGGGTTCGGAGCAGATGAGCTTGTTCTAATATTCAATCATATATGGGTTTTTAGCATTCTAGCACCTGAGGTTCTTTATTGTTTGTTTTACATATGTCAAACCATGTTAATCTTTTGTATATGATGGAATTGTGCACAACAAAAAACTTTGAAAGTCTGGTAAAATAGTGCTCAAGGCCAATTTTAAAGATTACGGAATAAAAGAAAAGATATGTATTCTGGGTCTTTGGAAGCAATATTTTAAAAGGATGAGGGATGACTCAAGAATTTCACACAGTACACATAGAAGTGTAACAGGAATACAACCAAAAAAAGAAAGAAAAACAAAAAAAAGTGACCCCTTTTATCAGAGTTTGTTGATACTAATAAGAGGAAACAACCTACAAGAGCACAGTTAAATAGCACATCTCCCTTAGTTGTGGTGGAGACAGCATAGGAAGTAGGCTGTTTATTTGGAGTGGTCTACATTTAAACCACTTGCACTCACAGCCCTTCAAAGAAAGACACATTGTGTATTCATCAGTTTTGTTACTCATGGGGTGAGAAAAAATAAGCAGACTGCTATACATAAATCATTAGGACACAATCAAAAGCAAATAGAAAATTCACAGAGAAGATACACACAGCCAGTCATCAGTGGTGGGATGAGTTGTAAATGTGGTCTTGAAACCTCAAACCAACATTTTAGTGTTTGTTATAATAGTTGCAGTTGAAAAAATAGCTTTAAACACTAAATTCTCTACAGGCTGTGGCTTTAACAGAGCATAAGTAAAAGAGAAGAGACAGGCTGTGGGTGTTTCTGGATCCACCTTTACTCTGAAGACTTGGCTGTAAAACGTGAAGAGACCAAAGACACATCCCTGAGGAGCTCGGAAGTGTCTGTTGTCACCAAGGGGCCCTGATAGCCCGGCTGCTTCTGTGCTCCAAGGGCCCCCAAGCAGGTGACAGTGGCTAGTCCACACTCTGGGTCTCTGCCAGTAACAGATGTGCTTAGTCAAATGACTAATTGAAAACCTAAAACAAAATCAGCAGCTTGGCCATTTGGCTTGGATAATAGCAGGCCTGTGCTGATAAAGGTAGTGAGAAAACACACACACACACACACACACACACACACACACACACACACACACACACACACACACCCCTCTCATCAGTGGCGCCATTAACAATCATGAGCAAAGATGAAAACAACGTTTGGTTTATTCGGCAAATGAAAGCACATAACTAGATGCTGTCCCTAGAGTCCATTTCCAATTTTAATAATACATCAAGCCTAGCCGCAGCAAATGCTACTACACTGAGAGCCAAAGCATACCAAACTACTTACAGCTGAAGCATCAGGAGACAACTCCCAGAGCTAAAAATTTAGCAAATGCATAAAGGTACACAACATGATAGCTATTAGCTAAATTAAAAGAGCCATTACCAGAGTTGTGTGTGGAATCATTTGCCAGTTAAAGACTACAACTTCAAATTTTCCATTTCAGATAAAAAAGAAAAAAATCAGCATGTTTGTTTCTTCCCCACCTCGTCTCTTTTCTAATCTTCATCATGAAAAGTATGCAGCCTGAGCTCGCCCTAAATTATGTGCATGAATAATAAAATAAGTTCTAATTAAAAACTGTTGTTAAGTATGCAAAAATGTAATGATAATGAGATTGTGCAATACCTTAGAGTAAAGCACATTATAAATTACTTAGAGGAGCAAGTTGGCTTGACCCAAACATTGCATTTTGAAGGTTATTTGCAATATTTTGTCTCAGGAATATCAAGAAAAGAGCAAGGACTCTTTTTAGATCTGTTTCAAACTGTTTTTCTAGAGATATGACCACAAACTGTATGTTGGGTGTTCTTATACTTTAGCATGCATGGTTGAATTTAAGGTCCAAATACTGATTCTAAGAGGGGGGTGGGTTGGGTTCACTATTAAAGCAACTTATTATGATAGAGCCCAATGACAGCACCTTTCAATCCATATCCCAAATGTCATAACAGAAATACAGATTGTCAATAATGACACTCTCCAGATGAGATAACATGAATAACGATAAAGGAACAGTGGGTTCTTTTGTAACATATACTATATTGCTGAGGAACAATAATTTAATAGGCTTTGATATTTATTTGGTTTGTCAGCTAAGCAAATGAATCCTCACTTCATTCAACAAACCATCGTTCCCCCCGTCTTGCTTTGTGTTTACTTCCAATCATTGATCATGAGACTTCATCTGTCCCTGAATGAGTTGTCATCACAGCTTTTTATGACATTTCCTTTATGTCGGCTTAAACCGGTAAATAAAAATAGCAATCTTCAACACACACTGATGTGAGGTTTTCAGGAAGTGGAGAAAAACAAAACAAAAGATAAGAAACAAGAGGCAAAGACAGCTGGCAGATTGCAACAGACACGAGTGGATCCATCAAATAGAAATTAGCAGGCAAAAAGTGTATATTGGATGTTAGACTCCTGTTATTCTGCTACTCCAGTCATGTATAATCAAGTTTTTCTCTTAGAGAAAATATAAAAGATTTTTTTTTTAAATTATTGTGTAAAGGTTGGCTGACAGACAAATATAATAAATACTATCTGAGGTGCAAGTAGACAAGCGTGAGCTCATGTAGACTGATATATAGACATGCAGCACACACACACATACACACATGCGTATGCACAGGCCTTCATAGTTATAAGTGTATTATATTAAGATGCATTACTGAATCATATTTATGGAGATGAGAGTTGCAAGTCAATTGGCTGCAATAATATTCCTCGGCTTTATAAATTCACTTGACACATGCAGAATAGAGCTCGTATTTAATATTCAGCAAAATAAGACTTCACTCAGATTGAAAGGTTTGCAGTGCACATTGTCAAACACGATTGCCCCATTCTGGGCCAGCTAGCTCCGGGAACAATGTGCATATTTCACTCTTAGTCAATAGGCCTCCGTCATGTTTATTAAAATTTTAACAGGACTCTGGGCTTCACAGATTCATCAGCTATTCAAAGCCTACGAACAAATCAGCTGTCGGCCCTCCTTGCATGTTCTGCACCCCCCCCATCCAATGTCCCTGACCTTCCTGGCATGCAGAACACTCTGCTGCTTTAGATGACTTTCCACCAAGTCTTTATAGGCAAATAAATAGCAGCAAGTGACTTTAACCATCACACATTATGATCAAGATTGCTTTTATGTTTGAACCATAAACAAATACTTGATTATTAGAAAGGAAATAAATCAAGTGATATTATAAGAGAAGCCAACCCATCTAGCAAAACATTTATTCACTCGTGCATGCACAAGGTCATTCAGACCAAAATTTATGTTAATGTCACAAATAATAGCTCTGAGAGGAGCTTTGATTTACATGATGTAAGATTATATGTTTACTTATACAACAAAATCAAAGAAAACAAACAGAGAATGGTGAAACAGGCTTCTTGGGATGCCAAAAAGTAGGTTCTTCCCTTTGTATCTTAATATCTTTTTATATACGTTAAGTGTTTATGCCATATCAGACCTCTTTGTTTCCTTCAGAGGTGTCATCATAGCTTTCTTTAGTTACTTTTTGTTGTCCCTTCACAGTTGTTCAGGCGTCTTGGTTTGACTTATCAAAAGAGATAAACACACGATTGATGTGATAACTTGACACAACAATGTAGTGACGTCAAACAAGGCTCATCCAGAGTCAACTGTGAGTCTAGAGGCCTCTTTGATGTCAGAAATGCAAGGCAGCATGGAAAACAAAAGGCTCTTGGAGAGGCAGGATAAAATACTTGCATGTGTATTAATATATACTGTGTGCAGTGGCATACTTTGTAACCGAAAGACAAAGGAAAAGAAGAAGAGGGGAATCTGTTTATGACTGAAATTGGATCTGTGCGCACACACACAAAACTCATTTCACCCAGCTTTCAACTCACATCCCTCATCCAGCGGATGAAGTGAGTGAGAAAGTGGCAGTTCTTTGGCAAATAAAATCGGGTTCATGCAAAGCCAGTATTAATTTGGCTTTTCCGTTGGAATGAAATGTTTTTGTTTTGGGAGGAAATTGCCCTGAGCCGTAATGAATTTCCCCCCTCTGTGCTATGTGGCACCACAATTTAGCAGAGCGATAGATCACATGGGCTGACGATTTGAGTATGCATATATTCTAATAGAAGGCTGATAAATATTAAATGTGGAACATTTAAAAGAGGCTTATTTTCCCAGCTTTTAGTGCAGAGACTGCAACATTTTTCATAATGGCTGCTGGCAATATGAGACAGGCAGTTAAAAAAGTCCAAACAAACAAACAAACAAAAAAAGAACAACAAACATGAATGGGCCCATTTTTTTTTCTGCACTCATTTATCTGAATGAGTCTGTTAGCAAATGAGATATTAGAGACACAGTGAGCGTTTAGTTTTGCAAAGCACAGAGCTTTCTGGCATGTGACAATACCCGCTGCTGTGTTTCAAAGCATCGATCATCCATCATCACAAACCCGTGGTGATTCTGCCTTCTTCCTTTTGTGTTGAAATGTTTACACGGCCAGTCTCTTGTTGTCGTTGTGATCAGTTTTTGCTTTGGTATGAAGCTACAGACAAAATCTGCCAGTGTTTGTCTCCTAAAACAGCTCTCAGTTGTCTAAGCAAGGGGGAGAAAATAATTTTGTTTCAAAACATGTCAGACTATTCTTTTTTTGTTGTTGTTGTAAATTAGTTTTGGACACCAGGATGTATTTGGATCACTTTGAGGTTTAGCCATGCTCTCTTTCATGTGATTTTCATGGTTAAACACATCTACAAATCAACAGAATTACTTTCAGGTTGAACAGCTAGAGTGTCAGAAAAGTAATCAAAGCAGCTGCAGAAGCTTTTGTTTTATGTTGCTGTGTCATTTGTAATATTATTATAGATAATTTTGAAACATTTGTGTACAAAGTTTTCCTGAGAGACAGATTTACCAAAGAATGCTTCACGAGCTAACGGCTATTGTCACGTATTGACAGCACAGTTAAACTCATGAGCACATGCACATCCACACAAAGGAGGCGGTGACTATCTCCAGCGGTTATTAGGTTACAGGCAGGGTTATATATGAAAATATGGACAGTCCATCACAGAGTCTCATGCTGACACTCAGACCTCGAGCAAATACAGGTTGTCCAGTTAACCTGACCCGCCTGTTTTTATTCTGGTGGAGGAAACAGAGTAAATTCAAACAATGAAAAAATGCTAAAACAATAAAATAAAAATGCTAAAACAATAATGTAACAGATGTTAATGATGATAATTATATTCAGGTTGCATGGATTTATTTTGATTGAATGAGTTTTGAATTGTGAGAAAATGTGCAAAGAGTGTGCTCCTATGTCAACTGTCAGTTATTTAAGTGTGTTTTTGACTGTGGAGTAATAAGTTTCAACTGAAAAAACAAAAGAAGCTATTTGGATTTTTCAACTTGGTTTCAAAATAAAAACCAATTTCATAAAATTTAAAATGACCAATTAAAATTTGAACTATATTACATGGATCCAAAAACAGTGTCAGTCAGCCATGTTTGTTTTGCTTTGTGCGGGCACTTGCTGCTATCGTCATACCTGAACACACGCCCATGACCCGCCCCAAAGCACAATGCTAACAAATGATAACAATCCTCATGCCCAGTGGAGTCGACTGGGACGGTTTAATTGGAGCAGTGTAAGATGGATTCTCGTGGATTTGGAAAACCCCAAATCTAGTGAAAATCCAGCATGCAGCACATGGTTATTTCCAAACACCAGCAACAAAAGGAAATAATACAACCAACAAAAAAAAATGAATCCAGTGTGTGTTTGCAGCGTCATTAGCAGTGTCCTTGTAAAATCATGACAATGACATAACATGATTAACATCTCTGCCCCAAACCCTCTCGGTTTACTATGGTAATGTTTAAACATTCCTTCAAAATAAGATACTCCACAAAAACAAGTAGAAAGCACATGAAAAACATAACTCACGATAATGCTGAATCAGTGGGAGCCCTGAGTCTGTATCTCTATAACGAGACAGTCTCATCCAGAGCTAATGGGAGACAGTGACACCTGAAGTGTGCTGCTTCAGTCCAGTTTTGTTTTGAATGCTGTCATTGTAGAAAACCAGCTCCACACAGATAGGATTTGGAAATAGCAAAAGGGTTTTCAGTGCTTTTATGGTGATTCCAGAGTATTCTACCATGACTTTAATCCAGAAGACCAATAAAGTTGCTGTCTTGAGAATACGTTTAAAGCCATCATCATTTGGGATCTCTAGCAGTTTTTACAGGACTTGGTTCAAAGAAATCACCTGTCACAAGTAGGAGTCCTGGTCTTCTGCAGCTTTATTTCTTCTGTCTCCTCACTAGGGGACAAAAGTTAAAACATGAAAAAATAAAGTGTAAAACACAAGTGGCTCTTTCATGTCAAAGAGCTGATTCAAAAATCAGCAACAAATTGAAGAACATTGTTTGAAGAATAATATTATATACTTTATTGATCCCTCTTGTGGAAGTCTGGGCTCTGCGTTTAACCCATCCTCATTTCTGAGAACCAGAGGGCAGTCATTTTGTACGGCGCCTGGGGGGCAGTTGCGGGTTCAGTATCTTGCCCAAGGATACCTCAACACATACTCTGCCAGCATCGGGGATTGAACCCCAGTCTTCCAAATGAGAGGCGATCTCCCTCCCCGCTAGGCTATGGCTGTAAAATATCCCTTTCGCAAAAAAAGAACTTTGAGCCAAGTGAATTTGTACTGTATAGCTGCAACATTTAGACATGTAAAATTCTACTGTTCACTGATTAAAAAGTTAGCTTGTGCAAAGTTTCTAACATACTCTGGTTCATATGAAGTCCCTCCTTCTTCATGACTACCGTCTTTAGCAGTGAGCCTCTTGGGATATTTGATCAGTCTAGTTGATTTTTGACATAGATTATCTCAGACAAGCTCAAACATGCCAGATAACGTTCTTCAAATAATAGTTTATATAATCCTTGCTTGACTGTCTTTTGTCATTCTTCTCACTATTTTACTCCTTTTCACTCAAGAGGAGGTGGGCGTGGCTCAGGCAGTAGAGCAGTCATCTGGTAACCAGAGGGTCACTGGCCCAAATCCCTGCTCCGCCCAGGAAAGATTGCTTGGCCGTTGTGTCCTTGGGCAAGACACTTCACCCACTTTGCCTGTTTGGTGGTGGTGGGAGAATCCGGTGGCGCTGGTGTCTGGAAGCCTCGCCTCTGTCAGTGTGTGTCCCAGGACAGCATGGCTACAACATGTGTGTAGTTTATCACCACCAAACATTTGAGAGTCTGTGTGAATGAATGAATATTGACCACAAGTCTCTGTTTATTATACAAAATATTGTGTTCTCTGTTTTCAGAACTGTTTGAATCTTTTGAATTGGACAAGAAGTTACAGTCCTGAGAATGTCAAGTGTCAAATACATTAGCAATTTTTTTTTTGAAATTGGAAATCATCTTACAGAAGTCTTGAAGTCTGAGAGAGCAATTTCTCTGCTTTCTGGTACTTTTCAAATCGTATAGCTATCTTAAACAATATATTTATAAATCTATATAAATAGATTACATTTGATATGAAAACCAACGTGAAAGCTGAAAAATAATAGTAAATTCTGGTGTGAAAATTGTTTAAAATAACAGGAAAAATCTAATTAAGTAAACATCAGAGCAGTAAGAAGTCCTTGCATTTATTATCATGGTACTATTTTTAAAATGTTAAATAATAATACAAAACATTAAAAAAATCATTGTGATCAAGCTAACGCTACATTAAATTTCTATTTTTTTCTTTGATCTTCACATTTACACAGAAACTGTTGCCAACATGTGGCTTAACAATTCAAAACCATATCTAACTGTAAACAAAGATTGTGATATTATAAGCAGTGCCTGTGTATAATTCTACAATGTCACTTTATGTGTCACTATGATGTGATCCTTCTGGCCTGCAGGTGAACAGCTCTACCAGCTCTTTATGGATGTTAGAATTTCTTAATAATGGAGAAACAACATGTATCTTCTGTAAAAACACACTCCAAAGAAATGTCATATTATCTTAGATGTTACTCTTGACTTTAGATGCTTTATTTGAGCATGCAGCTTCCAATAAATCCTTCACTCTGAGGTCATGGACATCACTAAAGTAAAGCAACATTTTCAACATGTTGATCACAGAAATGTGCTAACAGGACCGTGAGGTCCTAATTTCCCACAGTTGGCAAACCTACATGTCGCAGAGATTGTGACAAGTCAGTGAAACTGAAAGCAGTTTGAATGACATGAAACGCAGTCTGTATGTTTGGAGCCTTCTGCTTTTTTCAATCATTGGATTTTAGTGGTGTTTGGTATCTGTCATACAGCGTAGCAAGATAGCAATGTAGTTAGCAAGAGAAACTGAATAAAATATATTATTATTACTATAAATGTTGATTTTTGCTGTAAATGGAGCTGAATCTCAGATTATACAAACCAATGGATTAAATGATATGTCTTTTGTCTGGTCTGAAAATAGAGAAAGAGCCTGAGGGCTTCTGCAAGCATCATTTAGCCTGGTTAAATTCCATGACAAGGATATGAGCAAGCAGACAGTGCTTTGGCTCATCTGGGAGAAAATTGCACTTTAAAAGAGCTTTAATGGAGCCAATTATTAGGAAGATCTTTCTGGCATCTGCTATGGGTGCCACTTGATTGTTCTTCTTATAAAATGTTCCACATTCTTTGACAGCGCTGGTCACCATCTACACAGCCTGTCTCCTTCTCTTGTATGGTGATGAGAAGGTCTACTCTTCTGAGTTCTTGAACCTTTTTCCCATTTCTTAATTAGGCTAGGTGACATGTCACAACCAAGCTGATAATACTTTCTTTTTCTGGTCTTTAGACACACATTGAGATCTGAAGTCATTCTCACCACCTACTGTATTGCAATGGTTCAATCTGACTGTTTTCCAGATGATTCTCACTGGTAAAGGCAGAATACATAGTAGTTTTCATGTACTTTGCAATTGTCAACAGCTGTCATTGTGCAGTATCTTCAGGTGGCATTCCACAAATCTGACATGGCAAGAAGGTGCTAGAAAATACATCCTTAACTCTGGAGCAAAATAAGAGTCTCCCTTTCCTTAATATTAAAAGGAAAGGGGGATGGAGAAAAACAAAGAGTAATGGATAACAAAATTAAAAGGCCATTAGGAGCCTTTGACATTTTATTCATGCTTGAAATCCTCAAGCTGTTCTACTGAGAAACAATCGATTCAAGTACTAATTATATATCAAAAGAGTGTCATTGCACCGGTAATAATTGAGCATGTGCGTGATGTTTTCCAACTGTTAGCCAGGAATTCTTCCTTCCCTGCTTATTTTCAGATCTACTGCAGCAATATACAGTAAGTTACAAACAGGACACTTTGACAAAACAAAGTTTCAGGAAGCATCACCAGAATGTATGTAGACTCTTTGGTGTCTGCTTCCCAAAACCACTTTTCCATTTGCATAAATCCACATTTTTGCTCCACTTTCCAAGCTATTGTTCGGTTAAGAAGGAGTTTGAAGAAGTAAAATTGTTTTCATCTCAGGTCACAGCATCCAGTCATTTGTTCAAGATGCATTGGATGGTTAGTGTAAGACAATACACTGGAGTTATGACAGAAAGTGGTAATTGAAGCTGTCTCTGAGGAGCTGACACTGTGGTTGAATGCTGGTGGGACTGAAGATGAAAAGTCTTGCCCTACAGTATCACCATCACCATCAAATGTTCACCTCTCTGACCTCACAAAGAAACCACTGTTCAACTGGAGAAGTGTCTCACAGTAAAACTTCTCTTCTTGGTGAAAAAATTATGCAAAATGTCCAAAGAAGTTATATCGTTCCTCCTGGTTTACTCTGCAGTCCTGCATAACGAGGGACAACTAAATGCATCTTTGACAGTTAAATACAATAAGTGTAAGAGTTATAGCAACGTAACTAGTACACAAATAAAGACACCACTTACTTAAAGTTAAAGATATTTGGCTGTTGGGTGAAATCCATTAAAAACATAAATAGTCCACAATGCAGATATATTACATCATGAATGTAGGGCATTTAAGTTAAGGCATGATGATATCAACACTGCAAACAATTTCTTGAAACAAATACTAATAACAGCAGAGAGTAAACCACAACAAAAACTATCAATGTGTTAGTAACGTGTCATTGACCCTTCAGCATCAATTACAGCTTGACAACAACGTCTAATGCTGTTCACAAGTCAACTTGTTGTCTGCTGACTCATGGCATCCCACTCTGCTTGAAGACCCTCAGGTCATAAGGTTCTGAGGTAGAGTTACAAGTCTTTACAGACGGACTCAGCTGATCCCATAGGGATCTGGATTGATGATTATTCAGGTAGTTTGAGCTTTTAACTGAGTCATTCACAAAGCGTAGTTCTGTATTGAGTAGACACACTGACCCACACTGTTGGTGGCCATCATTAAAACTAACGTTCATGAGAGAACAACACTGAGGCCCACTGGTCCCTCGCCCACCACAAATACTCCCTGGCCAGTGAACGATGATGATGCCTCCACCTGGAGGTGTGGCCAGGTGTCCTTGCAGGTCATCCAGCACACAGACCATACTGTTGTAAATGTTTCAAATGGTCTGACGTGGTCTGACGGGGCCTCTGAGCTCACTTAAATGTGCTCAGAGTTGAGTGGGATTTTTTCTTCCTGTTCCATAGGGCACTGTTCACACTGAAGTGGTCATCAGTGTGGGAATTAGCCAAAATATGTCAGCTTCAATGCCTTTCTGTAACTCTTCCAGTCTCTTTGTATATCTGTTACAACCTGCTGATGACACTATGATACTTAAAGCTCAATAACCACTTCCATCTCAGAACATCCTGTTTAAGTCCTCCAAATGACGATGTACTGTTGATCAGATGTAGGTGTCGTCTTGGTCTCATGATGTCAAAATGTGAACAGCATAATGATGAGGGTTGTTTATACAGATTCTGAACCAATACATTTATTGATCGATTAATGGATCAAACACCTGTTGTGAATTTTGCCTTTAAGATCCTTGTTAGATCCAGCAAGCAGTGTTAAAGGTACTGAAACACTGAACATTTGGACATGGGCATTCAGAGGTTTAGGGGAAGTCATGTTAAGTTCATCTGTAAAGGCTACAACAAATATTAAGTTTATCCTGTAATTTTATCCAAAGACTAAAAGCCCTTAACTTTATGTGAGTAGTGTAAATGATAAACAAATGGTTCTTAACTGGTTGTACTCCACTGAAACATAACAGTCTAAACTGCCAGCATTCATCATCGTGGCTAGACACCTTTTCTCAAGTAGAAAATGTTGATGTGTGTTGATAAAGCAGATGTCACCTCTCCACCAGTTATAAAATGAACAAATAAAAAACTTTGTGTATGAGCTTCTTACATATTTTTCCCCCTTTGTCTGATGTTAGAAGAGTGCAGGATGGATTATGAGGAAACCAGTCAACAGTATTTTTGCTTAAAGTAACATTCATGGATGTACTTTCCATCTAACTGGATTGTTGTTTGTTGTTCATTTTTGTTTGCAATTTTAGTAAATTCTTAATATTTTGAGCTTAGAAATTTGACAAACCCACCTTCATGTTAGCCAGTGTGATTGTATTATCCAGGAGACAGAGATGGTGCGAATCCTGAACCTCTATGAGCCTCATGCTCACATTCGTGCCTAAGACCAGTTTAAAATCTCCAACCAACCTAAATGTGCCTATTTTTGGAAAGTTTGTGGAAAGCAAAGAACCTGGAAAAAACCCACACCCACTGTAGAAATAACCCAGCTGGGAGTCAAACCTGTGACCTTCTTGCTGCCAGGCAACAAAGTTAAACAACTAGACAGGAACTGTCACACCTTAAGTGTATGTTGACTTGTTTCCTGCTGCAGTATAAACTTTAAAAGATACAAGTTAAAAGTTCACAACACCTGCAAGTAAAGACACTGCCTGCTATTGAAAAAACATTTTTACTGTCCTAAAAAGAGCTAATATTAACTAATTCAATTAAGTTTAACAATACTAATAAACATTTTCCATCACATAAAGTTTTGTTAAAAAATGCAAATTAAACATTTAGCATTTTTTCCTAAACTATCAGTATAATAAACTTCTCTTAATCGCATACATAAAAAGCTGGAGCAGAGTTTTAACAATGACTTAGTATAATGTAAGTAGAAAAAAGCTTAACAAGTGCAAGAGTTAACTGAAAACCTGACACAGAGTCTCCTTTGATTCATTCAAATGCAATTGGAATACCAAAACCCCGCCTCTATCTCTTTTCCTTACGGTAGTCCATAGTTGAAGGTTTTCAACACAGACCCAACAAACTGAATGAGGTGCCCATGGCTTTTCTTGGTCACCTAATTTCACACCAAAATAAGCAAAGCATGACTTTCTTTACTCAATCTGTTGTGTTTTGTTGCTATTTGAATGTAGTGAATAATTCACAGATGTAGCAAAAACATCTGGATCAGGTTTACAGTTTATCCTGTTGACTTGAATTAGAACTTGACAAAAACTTTATCTAAAATATCTTTGTGGCGATCAGAAACAGACTACATCATACCAATACTCACTTAAAGAAAACACCTGACAGAGCAAAATCTGTATTTTTTTAAATCAGCACCCCATAACTAGTAAAAAGTGAGATTTACATTTCTTAATACCAAGTATGATGTAGGGCAGTGTGATCAGCTGATGCATTCTACATGTAAAGGGTATAACAGAAAAAGAAAACAGAGATTATGTCCACTTATTTATATATTTAGACAAAATGTGTGTAATTCAATTTGAAAATAATCTTAAGAGTCTAAACTAAAATTCATGGTATAACAACCTTACTCTTAAAGAGGCCATTTCACACAAATTTCATGACTTTGTGGTTATTTCTTAAGTATTTACCTGTAATATGAAACATTTTATATCTAAAAATTGTTAGGAAACACTGATTAACAGGCCTTTCAATCTATATGCATGAAGATTCGTCTGGTTTCGGGCAGCAACTCATTAATATTCATAATGCTTATTATCTGGACTCAGATTGGCTAACAAACTAGCCTATGAGAGCAAAGTACACTGTTTCCTGCCCCGCTGCGCATGGCAACAGCACACGTAGTCTCTTCCGGTTTGATACGTCTTATGCTACAGCTTTTAGCCAGCAGCACGCTAGGTGTGGGTTCAACTGCCGGAGCTGATGAATACTAACGAGCAAAGGAGTTGTGAAGAAAGAAGTACCGGCCGTTCGAACTTGGGAGAACTTGGGTTTTATCACCACCTGCGTAATTTGAGAGATTAAAACTGAAAGAGAAGTTGTTGACCTGTTTTCACACCCACTATGAAGGTAACAACACCTGTGGAGCTAAAATATTCAACAGAAACCTCAGAAAAAACATTTTTAATGGAAGGGCCTCTTTAATGTCTTGCTTTAGCTTTCCCAGTTTTTACTATTATTTAACTGTGTATGTAAATGTATATCTTATATCTCTCATTTTGGTGCCTCCAATGGCTGCCTCTGGAGAGTGAGAGTGAAAATATCTCTTCCAAAGCAATTTCATTGTATTTAGTTGCACAATGACAATACATTTGATTCTGAACTGCCATAAACTTTACTGTGACAATATTGTACAAACTTTTTGAAAAGCATTACTAATAATTACTGAAATCAATATTCTCACACATGTGCACTATATAAAGAAGACTTAAAGACTTAAAATAAAATCAGACAAGATGGTTGAATCCAGTGTTTTATTTTGCTTTCTAACTAAAAAAGGAGAGAAATATTCTGAAGCTATTTTTTGGCTCATGACATTGACTCTTACCCCAACACTTTGCAAAGAGTCAGTCAGAGAGGCAAACAGACACACTCACAGCAAGCGCAAGTCACTATGAAACCACAAAAGGTTGCTTTGCAAAGCGTTTTCTGTTCCAGGCATGTCTGTCTTTTGCCTAATTTATGGACCTGCTGTTTTAGGCCATTTTAGATTAGTCTGTACTGGGGATATCTCATTCCTTGTCTCACTGTGTGAGGCTCATTAAAGTTGTGTAGGAGCCGCCTCTGTCCCTTTCTCATCGGCCTACAGTGCAATAACCGACAGACAATTTGGAGGTATGTCAGAAAGCAGGTACATTAAACCGGCTTCAACTTAATACACAGAGTCTGTTTGGCACTGCTGGCTTGGTGTGATTCATCTTTGATGGCTTTTAGAAAACACTATGAAAATATATTCAGGTAATGACTCAGCTGTCGCCAAGAGAGTGGGGTGATGGTGTGGTTAAATGCATGAATGCATGCTTTATTATTTTCAGTAATGTGTTAGATCTATAGTGGCAATTATGCTTTCATTTCCACACAACTTCATCGTGTGTGGTGCTAAGTGTCAACCTTATTATCATTAAGCCAGAGTTTGGACTAAGAAGCAGCAGAGTTTCACATCTTTCTTAGTTTGTTGTGTAAGTTTTATTTCTCCTTATTAAACAAGGTTTACATTGTGCAAAATGCATGTGTTTGCACTTCTATTCTTTTTATGAAGAAGAGTGTAGTCTTTTGTTGTGAGGATATACATTCTTGGAGAAGGTAAGTAATAATAATGCTGTAAATATAAAGCTTATCACTAGAGGCTTTGCATCTCTAAAATAAAGTGTGCAACTTCTGAGACATTTGACCACTCGCATCACAATGTGAGGCAGAATCTTTGTGCTCGAGCATATTTTTATGTCATTTTTATCTATTTCCAAGTGAGTATTTTGTGCTTGCATGCATATGTATTCACGTCTCTGTATTGTGTTTGTTCAGGTCTATGGAGGACGTGACCTGTGTGAGTAAGGACAGTGTTTAACGGAGGCAAATTGGGAGGAGGCCAGCATTCTCATTAGCAGGGCAGATGTGAGGTCGCTCTGACCAGATTGCTAGCCACTTCCTTAAAATAACATCTCGCCAATGGCCTGGCGTGAGACTTATGGAGGGGGAGCAGGGCATGGAAATGTCCTGTGTTCCTGACATATTGTGAGTAGCCACCAGACAGGGGGAAGCCAACAGTGTTAACCCACCTCAGAGGCCAACAAACACTGTCGCCCTCCCCTCCCCTTCGTCACAACAATATCCTCATACAAGAACGATTCAAAAATAACACAAGCGGAAAACGGCAACGAGGTGCTACTTTATCCCTCCCGGACCCCTCCTGGGATATTCAGCAATCCAAACTGAATGAGAAACAGTCAGAAGGAGGAAGAGAGAGAGGACACTGGGTAAAGGGGAGAAGAAAGGACAGACATGGAACCGATTTCAACACAATTTCATCTCTTTAGAGATGCATGTTCATAAAGATCATTAGAACAATGGATTAGGTAATTAAAGATGGAATAGACCAAATCATAAACTCTACTTTCTTTTCTTCTTCTTCTTTTCTGTGATGAGAAAGTCAAGATGACTGCCAATTTCCTGAGCAATCAAAGTGATATTTTGATGTGGGAATTTCAGTGATGAATGCATTGTAAGTTTTAAAATGATCGAACAATAAAGTTGAGCTTCATATGCTCTTTATTTTTACATTCATAAAAACATCCAGCCTTAATGTGAGAATCTAATGTGCCCTAGAGATAAAATAATATAGTGAGTCGTAATAGGACAAAACACAGTGAAGTGGCTGAGGGCACATAGATAAATGCCCACTTGTCTATGGATTAAAACCACTCACTCAGACAGTAGGTGAAAGGAGAATTGCTTAGCAGTGTAATAGTGCTAATGGCTGTGTGTGTTTGTGTGTGTATGAGTGTGTGTTTAAGACACCAGATAGAATTAGGGAGACAGGTCACACTGTCAAGCATGGAGCAAGTGCAAGGAAAAGAGGGGTCAAGGGCGAATAATTCGCTCAGCCCCTCTTTTTTGAGATGACAAACACACGCTCCTGCCAGAAGGGAACCATTAAAAATAATTTGCACAAGCTTATATTGGCTGAGCTCTTTTTGATGCAGTGTTTCCCCTGGCAATTATGGCAATGGCTCAGCTCCAGCCATATGGCCAACCGGGCAGTGGGCCGTGAGGCTCAGGAATACCTGGGTGGTTAATTAAGAGCTGCTGCCAGGGCCATAGGAGGCCAGTCTCAGATCTTCTATGCCCTCTTTACCGACACCGCTGCCACCACTCTCTGCTAACATTTTTTTGCTTCCTCTTCAAGAGGACCCTCTGCTGTGACCCACTGTTGTCTCCACGCTCACAAAAGCAGCTGCCACTGGGGACAGGGAGAGGCCACCGGTAATTATTTGAAATAACATCCCCCGAGCTGAGGTAGAATATATGAGAGAGAAGAACTATGTACTGTGGTGTGTTTATGTTTTCCAGAGTGTGTTCATGCTTGCCATTAGGTTAGCATAAAGGTCAACGTTCAATACTTTCACCTTCCTTTTCTTCTTCTACTTCTTCTAATGTTTCACTGGGATGGAGGGCAGTGTGAACATTATTTTAATACCTCATTTTGCATTCAGACGTTTACTGTATTCTGCTTTCAGCCACCAGGACAAATCAAATAAACAACTCACTATTGTCACAAAGAACATTCTTCATTATATCATACATGTATAGATATATAGATATGCACAGATTTACAAGATTAGTGTTCATGAAATTGAAATGGGATTAAAAACAAGGAGTTGTGAAATCCAGAGTCACTGAAAGAATACATCACACTACAAATATACTGTATATACACAAAATATTGGCAAAATCCATAAATCAATCTGTGATTTAAAAAAAAAAGTCATCTGCAAGAAGCTAAATGAATTGTAACTCATCACCACTCTTCTTCTGTCTATTGGCCTCACTGTGTTATCATTGTGTTGTCATAACATATAGCTTTGACCTTGGCTAAGGTCTCCTCAAGACCCCAGTCTAAACATATTGATATTCATAAAAGCACTATCACTTTATCAATCTGCTAGACAGAGCTTCTATGGAGTATAATGAAGCAATAATGAGGAATTTTCTCTTGTTAAAATGTCATTTATGTAATGAATAAAAGATGATGGGTTCAGCTGTCTCTGCTTTGTTCTCAATCAGTCTTTTTTTTTATCCCATTCTGGCCTGTACACTAACAATGGCGTCATCGACAGACATTGTCTTGATAATCAGCCAAAATTGCTTCATGTTTCCACAGTATAAACAATCATTAGGATGTTGTTTTGTTCATTCGCTTCGCCTCAGCCTTTCATTTGTGAACAGTGGCTGCAACAAAAACACTGACAGCTTCTAATCTAAATCTCTGATAGTTCAAAATGTCCTGACTGTGACAGCATGGCGAGGCAAATACATTTGTGACTGTGTCTGGGTGTGTGTGTGTTTGTCCCCCAGTGTATGTGTGATGGTGCACTCGTGTGTGTTAGAGAGAAACCCCCTGCTGACTCTTCAGCTCATCTCCATATTTCTTTATGGGAAATGTAAATGGATACATGATTATCTTTACACGACCCAAGCAGGAAATGGGACCCCTACCCTTCACTGTGACTAAAGATGAGAGGAAAATGTTATGGTACACATTATAAATGATTTATGGGTGTAGAGTATGGCATCTTTTTTCCTTGATAACCTCTCCTGTGTGTTTTACGTGCTCCCCTTTTCAACTAAGACTCAGTGAGGTCCCAGTGGTGCAGAGTTCTCTCCCTGTACCTTTCCAAACAATAAACAGCATTATCTGTCTGCCTGTCCACACTCTGTTTACAGCCGTTTACACTCACCCGGTATCTCATGGTAATAAATCCCAGTGAGCGAAAGAGGAGTGATATACTTGATGCTGAATAATTGGTCATTTTGGTTGCAGGCTCCCCTGCTTCACATTATAGTGATAATGAAGGCCTGCTGAATATGGTGATCAGTCTGCGAGTGTATGTCAGATACAGGCTTCTGTGTGCATCTGTCATTTGCATGTATGCGTCTAAGTGAGTGTGCGTCTTTCCGAAGTGTCTCCTGAGTCAGGGATTATTGCTGATAGATTATTTCTTCAGCCCCCTCGTTATCACTGGATCAAACAGACATGTGACCTGCACTTCATCACTCTATTCATCCTCCTCTTAAACTGAGCTCTGGAGACTTGCAAGAAAAAGGCTTCTGGAGCTGAATATATGGATCTGAGTTGAGACCAGGGGGTGTAATACTGCTGCACTGGGACCATTTTGCTTAATTATAAACCCTCACTAGTCTGTTATTACCAGCATGATGGAACTGTTTTTACTGCAGAGAAAACTTTTAAAAATTGAGGCATGTTATGATTTTAAAGGTTTTTAGATTTAATTTATTCTTATCATGCTGATGTCACACGATAGAACCAATGGATGCTTTAAAAAAAGCTTGTCCTTTAAAATGTTATTTTCATCTTTCTCATCCTGCTCTGGCCTTTACTGTCCAGATTCATGTTCCCGGCGCTGTTATTATGTGATATTGTCGTCACCTGTCCTCATTACTAGTTGAAGGACAGGCCCTTTGATGCTCATTAGTGAGCACCCCTGTGTCAGCACTACAGACTAGTCATAGAGAGGCGGCGGGAGCTGCAGCAATGAGAGACTGCGATGTCAGCCAACCTGTGTGTACCATGACAGTGGTGACACCCAGCCAGTCTCGCTTTTGTCAAGGGCCCCTAACGAGGTCATCACTGTCCCTGAGACAGAGGTCAACCTTACATTTGACCCCCGTTCCTCCCTGAGCTGTAATGTCAACAGCTCCTCCCATCACCTGCCCTGCTCTGCCCCAGCGCCGCTCTCCCTCCCTGGCTGGTGGCAAGCCGAGCTGTCACACAAGTGGGCAGTGTGTGTGGAAATCAAGGTGGGCTGATGTCTTTTAATGAGACAGACGTAGGGCCTCGCTAATGTCCCCGCCTTCGTTAGGCAGGACCCAGCTGCAGCCTGTCAGCCTTCTTGTTAAGCTCAGCCCTGGTGGGATGGCCAGGCAAAGCAACCCGGCTGTCGTTCTGTCTGTCTGTCTATCAGTTGGTCAGCTTCTCCCCTCTCCCCTTGGAAGACCTCCCTCTCCAGGGTGGGAAATGAGCACTGTCTGCCTGATGGCACTGTACTGCGTGTCATGGCTGTGTACTCTCTTCTGCTGTTTTCCCTCGTTCCTGGGAGGTGGTTGGCTAATGATTCTCCAGCAGGGCTTTGGGGCACTCCACGGCATTTTGTTTCCTGATTAGAATGCACCGGCGGCCTTTGTCAACAGTGATGTCAGCTGCTGTAGGACAAAGCATTGTTACCGGGAGCATAATTAAATCTGTTTCCTGTGAATCTGCCACCTGTGTTGACCAGGCAGTCAGGAATACAGAAGGGGGTTTGTGCCTCCCACTCTGTGTTTTTTATTTATTCTCTCCCTCTTTCTACCTCTGTATTTGTTCATAGTATACTGTATGACAGGTGGAAGATGTTTTATTATAATTATTGTCATTATTTTGGGTCAGGATCCTGCAAACACAGCTGAGAAGATACATTTTAAAACTCTAACTCAAATATTTTCATAGTTGAGAACTAAAATATTATTCTGAGTTTGAAAAAAATAAAACGTAGGACTTTATGTTTAAAAATTCCTGTAAATTTTTCCAATTAAATCATTTAAATGAATCTGCATAAATTGACATGTATTTAGACGGTTGTATTTATTTTTTCTGAAGTAATGCTGTTAAAGCAGACAGCAGTTATCCGTCTCATCAGATGCACAGTGACATGTGAGAGCCAGCTAACCAGACCATTAAAAGAAACAGCAGTCCCTGGGATATGGACTGGTCAAAAATTAATTGGCCCCATGGCTGTTTGAAAGTGCATAAAAAAACAAGTCCATGAAGTGTATCAGGGTCCCCCACATAAAATATGTCAATTTTTCCCGCTCATGCCACTCGAGCAGTAATGACCCCATGGTGCTGTGGAGTGGTGTGACAACACAAATGACACTACACTGTGTGCTAATGACATGGGATGTAGTCACTGGGTAAACATGGCAATTAAACAACAGTCTCAGTCTGAGTGGGACACACATAGAACCTTCACAGACCCCATTGTGTCTTTGTCTTATGCTCGCTCTTTCTGTTTGAGTCTCTCTCCCTCTCTCTGCAAGACATTTGCATGCTGGAAGCATAATTGGCTGGTCTCATGGCGGCGGTGGCAGTATTCCTAGAATGAGGACATCTCAATGCACCTCACACGTCCTCACTGTCACAATGCTTGCTGCTGAAAGCCTTCCTGACACAAACACAGCAACACAGAACGCTCCCACAATGGCAGCCATGTCTGCTCCCACTCAAACTACACCCAGTGACAAGAAGGAGCTGAACTAAGCACATTTCTCTTTCCCCCCTTGCAGTTTCCAAAGTTCAGGATTACCGTCAGCATGCAGGAGCTCTGCTGGAGAAGTTTTATTTTTTTATTTTTGTTCTCTTGAAAAGGCTGTGTGAGAGTTTGGAGGGTGACAGCCCTGCTGTAGCAGTTTGCTGGAGAAAACTCATGTTAAGTTTAGGCATGTAGGCACATTTGAGCATACAGTCATGTATAAGTGGCATGATTTATATGCAATTTTCATGCATGCTGGACTGAACACTGAGTTTATGTCTGTGGGGATGTGAGAGGGAAGTGTTGCCTGGTTTCTAAATTGGAAAATATAAACAAATTGCAAAAATGACCATTTGAAAAAAAAAAAAATCCACGGCCTTTTATTTTAACTATCATTTAGTATCTCAAATGAACATTGCTTGATGTTGGAAGGACTCGTTGAGCTGATATGTGCTAATATTTATGTCAGCTGTGCACAGGTGACACAACAGCGTGCCACTGAGGCTAACGCTAACACCATCATAATGATAAAGTACCCTGCCAGTCTTATTTCATTCCCCTGTGGAACAATTAGCAATGCTGAACAGTTTTGCAATTAACAGCCCCATAACTGTCACATGCCCCAATTTTATATCAGCAGGAGTGAGATCTGTTTTCGAGCAAATTCTAATTAAAAGTAAAACATTTCCTTCTGTGATTGCCTTTTTTCAGTAACAATATTATTATTTTTTTAGGATGCTACAGCATCATCAGTCATGTCTTCTTTCTGTGGATCAACATTCTTCCCAGCAGGGATTTTTGTAACCATCCCATCCAGGTGAAGAAATTACACCTAATCAAATAATGAATTCTGAATGAATTATGTGTGTAGATTGAGAAATAACAGTTTTAGGTGACTGAATAAATGAGTGCCACATGTTTAGCGTTTACTTTGAGTTTGATATACTTCGTCAAACCGCAGCAGCTCTTGTAAACAAACAGTCTGTCTAAAACTGTAAATGGACTCAGTCAAAATAGATGCTAGCGCCCAGTCAAGGCTTAAATCATCTCTCTGTTGAGCTCAAAAGAGAAGTGTTCAAGCCAGAAAATAGAAGAGTCAAGCTGATGGAATCTGGCGCGAACACATTCCCACCTTTCCAATCTTATTTTCGTCTTTTGCCTTCTGCCTGGTTCCCTCGCAGGGGCTTAGTGTACTTTTTGTGTCCCAGTGCGTCCAAAGTCTATCAGAATGCATTTGTTTCAGGGATCCTCTTTTCACTTTGAAAGGGTTAAACAGACCATTCACCAGCCTGTCAACATTCTCTGGCCTGCCTCACGGAAAAGTCTGCTCGAGTTTTGTTCCCGATCAACACTTGTCTCTTCGGCCTGTTGTTGCTCACGTCGTGTAATATCCATGACAATCGTGTTGGGCTTTTCAGAGGGCTCTGTATTACCCATTCTGTGGGGCCACTTTCAGGCCATAAAGGGCTTTATTTGTGTGGATTTGAAAGAGTCATGTGAAGTGCCCTCAGGCTTGGAATCCTCTTCAGCGGATCACCACTGTCTCAATAGGCTTCATACTCACAAGCTGCCATCAGTACAGCCCTCACGTTCTTATGAAGCAACACCTTCACCATTGCTGCAAGAGTTCTAAAAGTCCTTTGAAAGGTGTACTGCCAGCAACTGGAGGAAAGAGGAAGACCAAGAATGACGGGTAAGACATAAGAAACTGAGACATCCTGCGAACTGAGTGAGTAAGATGGTGATAGAAGTAAAGGACAAATAGATGAAAAAAGAGAAAAAGAAAAGAACAAATCTTGACTTGGATCATCACAGTGTTTTCAGGTTGTTCTTTCACTTGATGTCATACCAACATTAGAACTCCTTTCTGAGCCTGCTCTCAAACACTCCTAGCTGAAGTGTGTGTGGATATACACCCACTAACTGCAATGGAGGATAGGATGGGGCGTGGGAAGAAAGAGAGGTCTGACGGCATATTTATTTTCATGGACCATATGGAAATTCTGTTGTGTGCGGAACAGACACGTTAGATAGTGGTGACCTTAACGACTGTGTGTGTATGCTGAATGGTAAACACTGTGGAGAGGGGCGTCACCCTGACCCGAAGCATATGGGTCTCCATTCTGAAGGAGGGTTCTCACAAACACAGCCATGCTGCCAACAGACCCTTGGGACTTTGATTTGTTAATGAATTGCTCTATTGACTGGCATCTTTGCTTGCATCATTAGGGGACACCAACAACACACCCTGTTTTCTTTCCTCTCTTCTTTATATCCCGCCTGATCTTATGCAAAGACAGGAAGATGTGGGCAAAAAAGGGGAGGGTGTTGGTGGGGTTACAGAATGCTATTGTATGTTTGACTTAAATGTTCAGGCTTGTCATCTGTCCCCCCCATCTCACCCCTACCCATGTGGCTTCCATTCTTTAGACCAGCTAATTTGTATTGTGGAGATTTAAGACAACTCTCCAGTGCTCAGTGATGCAAGAGAACAAACCTAATGTCCTGCTTCCCCGCCTCTCTGCCCTACAAACCCTCCACACACACCCCAACTCATACCCCAGTTTCAGACCAGCCACAGCCTCAAGACCCAACCTCCTTTAAATCTATTTCCCAGTCCAACCCCCCTACCAGCCCCTCATTACCATGTGAAGACAATAATGTTTTTGTCAGGACGATACCTGCTTTACAAGTAGCAGATTATTGTGTCCCGCCAGTGTTAACACAACAAGTACAAGCCCTCTGTCTGTGGCCATTCCACCGGCTGTCAGCCCTCATCCATAATGGCAGTGTCACACTATAACACGCCATATACAAAGACTTGTAACCTTTCATCCACAAAGACATGTGGGCTGTGTAAGAGTTGCACAACATATGGCTACAGCATTATGGCCCACAATTTTTTTTCATCCCAATCTACGACTGAGCCAAAAACGTGTTGCCCTTTGTCCAGAAAATGTGGTCCCCCTGGCTGTTAGGCCACACAGTGCCATGGTTGTGCACCAGTTACACCACACTTCACCAGGAGTGTCATTTGTTTGCCAAATGAGCAATTCTGTCAGGGCATTCTGTACTGATAGGTGTGAATGTTACAGCTATTTGAGTATTTTGCATATAACAAGCAACTTCGATGGGAGTGTGCATCTGTCTACGTGTCATAGTTTCTCTGCTCAGACAAATCTTTTCTTTTCATACTACACACAGGCATGTAATATTAAACATGAATAAGACTTCTACAGCCCCCCTAGTTTGATTCGTAACCTCCTATGACAAACAAAAGCAACTAAAGGAAAAGGAAGTTGTTCCATATCTAATCTTGTTGAACTTGCAGTGACTCTGAGAGACATGGGCAATTTAAAGGGAATTTTTCATTTCTAAACCAACACAATGGAGAGTGTTTGTCTTTTACTAAGCCCAGTTTTTTTTTCTTTTCTGAAGTCCAAGTGTAGATTTTTTAGAGGCTTTCAAGTTTTCTTCTGTTTACACACTGCTCTACAACAGCAGCAGAGGAAGTGTAGCAGACTTTGACAGCCTTTGATCACTACTGCAGAGATCAGGAGTTATCAAATAACTGGTGATGTGTAGCTTTTTTCACCTATAAAGACATTGCTAATAGTTTTAAGGGAAAAAAATCAGTAAATGTTGTTTTATGCTGGAAAATACACTTAACTAAATTGGAGTTACACTTCGAGGATCGAGGATAAGGCCGACACATGCTTTCATTCGCACTGACAATTTAAAATCAATTTCAATTGTTGGGAGTCTTTGCTTAAGCAGTGTATGTCCACACCACTAAACAGGAGAAGACATTTAACTTGTGATCCTCTACTATCTGAGAGAACTTCCTCTGACTGTATATATGAGGACGCAGTGGGTCAGCTGGAGGAGCTTCCTGCTCTCCGCAGTTGGATGCCTGCTGTGCGGTTATAACACAGCAGACCAAGTCTATTGTCTGGAAGGAGGATGTACTTTGGTGTTGTCTCATCTTCAGCACAGGACACAGCTCACATGACGCACAGAAACTCTCACTGACAAGACCTACAGAGTCAAGGTGGGGCATTTCTGTTGTGAAGCTAACTTGATGAGTTTGCATCCAGAGATGACTCATCAACAGGAAAAGTAGATTTGGAAACAGATTTAAATTATATTTTTAGCCTGGAAGTTATTTTAACTTTTTATCTTTACCAGCCATATAATTTTCTGCTATCACATAATTTCCTTCACTAAATAACAAAATAATAAAATGCAATTTAATGGAGAAAAACTAAAAAGCCTTTGACACTACCATACCTGCCTTAGGGATTTTGATCTGTGTTTAAATTGACCCTTCCATTCAAAACGGTTTTTCTGAGGTTTCTGTAGAATATTTTAGCTCCACAGGTGTTCTTACCTTCATAGTGGGTGTGAAAACAGGTCAATAACTTCTCTTTCAGTTTTAATCTCTCAAACTACGGCGGTGACGATAAAACCAGAGTTCTCCCGAATTTGAACTTGTTCCGTCACAACTACTTTGTTCGTTAGTATTCGGCAGCTCCAGCAGTTGAAACCATGCATAGCTTGCTGCTGGCTAAAAGCTGTAGCATAAGACGTAGCAAACAGGAAGAGAGAACGTTTGGTGTTGCCATGCGCAGCAGGGCAGGAAACAGTATACCTTGCTCTCATAGGCTAGTTTGTTAGCCAATCTGAATTTGAACAAGCTGCAGGCTGAAGCCTGACAAAACCAGCCAAATTTTGACACAGACAGATTAAACGGTCTGTTAATCAGTGTTTCCTACTGTTTTTTAGATATAAAATGTTTCACATTACTGATTAATACTTAAGAAATAACCACAAAGTCCTGAAATTTGTATTGAAATGCCTCTTTAAAAGTGCAATATGTAAGAATTTTACAGTGAAACAATCACACCACAGTTTAACATCCCACTGATGTTGAAAGTAAAGTCACATTGTAACAGATTTCAATCTTATCCAGCTGGTTGGTCGCTAGTTTTTGTCATTTTAAAAAATTGCAGAATCATTTTTTACAATAACCATTCCACATCCAGAGTACGACGACCAGCAGCAAAGAGTTGCAGCGTTGTGGAAGGAATGGAAGCAAGTAAAAGAAGCAGTTCTGATGTAACTTGCAGTAAACCTAAGAAACCACGACATCCTTCCTATAAATTGAACAAATACAAGTGAAAAAAAACGAGGATCAACATTGGAACTGGCAACCCCCAGCAGAAAAATCAGGGAGGGGAGTGTTTAGTGGCTGAGAGCTGAGTGTGGGACTCTGATTTGATGACTCACTTCTAATTCTTATATCCTGTAACTTTAAGTCTAACTACACTGAAGTTGTACAAGCAGGAACAGTGAGGGACTGTGATTGGGGAATTCAGCTGTATTAAGGATGGGACAATCTTCACTCCAATTTTCTCCTTCTAGAGGCTGTTCTTCGTATTTGATTACATGCATTTCCAAAAAATGTGACAAATATAAAACTCTAAATATGTTTTTTAAGCTTTAAACTGAATCAAATCTTCAGGGAAAGATATGGTTATTTCAATCTAGGCTTTATTCTACATCTTTTTTATCCCCAGTATTTAGTATTTAGTGGAGACATAAATCTTTGAAGTGATTCAATACTTAAAACCAATTTTTCAATTAGCAATTGTAAAACAGGTATGCTGTAATACATGCAGGGTGTTTTATTCACTTATTTGCATCAAAGTGAAACTAATTGTTTGTGTCACTCGACCAAATGTAAACACAGAAATTAGCCACCCATAATTGCCATTCTGCTAATGATTCGCTGCAGAGCAGGTAACATAAAATGCATGGTGTGCATCAGGTCCGCTCAGTCTAGGTTATACATATTTGCATCTGAAAACATTGACAAACTTTTTTTTTTGTTTGTATTACAATAAATTATTGGGTTGGAAATAAATGCCAAACAGAAAAGAATAGCATGTAAACAACCTGTCCTATGTATAAAATGCATCTTTAGTTACACAATAACTGGTGATCAACAGATTTAATGTCTTTAATATAACTCTGGTAAAGTTTTTGTTAGAATAATATTCACATTATATAACAGACAATGTCAATTTTGACCAAATTCCTACAGCTGGTGTGTGTGCGTTATTGAAAAGTACATGTACTGAACACACAGAGCGATAAACTATGCACAGTGATATGGGTAGACAGAGCTAAGCTACCCAACAGAGCGACTCACTTCTAGAGCTCCATTAGAAACAGTTGGATTTCATTTCACATGCTGCTGTGCTCAGATGAATCTCAATATTTATCCAGTTTGTCTGGCCATGGCACCTGCTGAGGGAGACATTAGTCATTTGTAAGTATTAACTTGAGCATCCCCTCCTTCACTCATCTTCCCTGTCTCTCCATCTTCTAGTCTTCCTCCCCCTTCTGCACTCTCACTCCCTCCCTCTGTGAGTACACTGTCAGTCATGTTGTAGCCTTTTAAATGTCATCCACTTACTGCGGAGAGCAGTTGCCCCACATGACAGTTTTATTGGGAGATGTTGTGATGATGGTGATGAGAGAGAGAGAGAGGAAGAGAGAGAAAAAGAGACAAGGGATAAACTGAGGAGAGGCATCACTAAGTCAAATCAAATTAGAATAATCAGAGTGATGTGATTAATAGGAGTGCCATTGTGGGGTAATCATGCACAGCGATCATCACCGCGGTGGACTTCAAATTAGCGTGCCCTGCAGTGAGGCTTTGATCTGGCAAGCATCAAAAAAAGCTGGTGCGTCAGGCTGTCACTTACTTAAAGTACACCTTCGCCTTGACGTCTTTTCGCCACACTATAAATAGAGATGGAAGACAAAACATGAAAAAAAGGCAGAGGTACAGTCGACAAATGATCACGACTGCTCTGTGTGGCTTCTGCTACCGGGCCACTCAGAAAGATTTTAATTTCAAGTCCTGAAAGTGGACTTAGAATCTTGCGCATCAGTGTAAGAAATGAGGGGAAAAGAAGACAAAGCTGCAGAGCTGAAAATAGAGAAATCACAGTGACATTAGAGCCTGTTTCTCCGGTGTACATCTGTCAAGCCCGGTTATGGCTGAAATACTGCTGCAGAAATCACCAAGGGATTATTTATCCCACAGTTTCCTTACAGCTGTTCTGACTTTTAATGGAATTCCTCAGTGTACAGTTAAGTTCATAAGACTATATTTATAATAAGAATTACAGCTCACAGCCTTATTGGGACTATTGATTAAGAGGTAAAGAAAGCCTTAACCTGATGTCATTGAGAAAAGTACAACTCTAAGTCTCTGATAAACTGAGAACAAGTTATTTAATGGGTCTCACAGATGATGTAGTTGGGTTCTGTGAAAGCTCAAGTGTCAAGGAGAAAGAGCCCAGTTTCTGAAATGTAATGCTTGCCTCTCCTCCTACTACAGGAATACTGACATTTTCATTAAAAGGTCACCAATCTTTTCAAGTATTTTCAACAGCTTTTAATGTGAGCAGAAAGGTGAGCAAGAGAATGAAGGCAGCGAGAGAAAAAGGGAGACGCAAAGACGAGATTTAGACATGAGCGGAGGTGAAGCAGGGCTCTGAGAGATACACAATCAAAAAGAGAAAAAGACCAAAGCGATCTGCTCTAAGACCAAGGTCGAGGTGTGCGCTACATATCCGCAGCTCTTATCTCATAAGGATTCAGAGCTCTGAATTGCTATGAAGAGAATACTGTATAGCTGACTGGCCTTTTTGCTGAGCTGGTGCCATGTACTGTTAGCTAAATAATATATTGTCCTTTATAAGACTAGTTGGAGAGCAACATCCTGTGTGTTTATATTGTAAATGTTTGTGATTGAGACTGGAGAAACTATTATTCTGCACTATAGGAGTTTTTTGTTTACTTCAAGGTTGTTTTTAATACTCTTTATAGAAAGCTCTGCTTCCAACAAACAATTTAAGGGTAAGCCAATGAGCCGTAAGGTAGCGCATTCAAATTGGAATTTATATGTAAAATAATTCAGGATTAGTTTGTGGGGATATTCATTACTGAGCTAATAATTTCAAATGAATGCCAAAATAAAAGATGAGCTTTTAGTTCTCTAATTTGATCTGTAGACCACATGAAGTTAAAAGATGCCCCCATTTAGCTGCTTAAATGAGGATGTAGGAATTATTTTTTCTTCCTCTGAAAATGGATTAAAATAATTTGGTGAGAATAATCATTTAAATAGCAATAAGGACCCAGAGAGTGTATCTACTGAGCATAAAATCATTTCAAGCAAAAATTAAATAGCTTATTACTGCCTTTCATTTCCTTGAGGGAATTGTCTGCTCTCCCTTTTTTCTCCGTCCCCCTGGTAGATGGGGTAATTTTCTTTGGAGGCTGGAGGAATAAGTGCCATGCGGCTGTGTGTTCAGCAGGGAAAGTACATGAAAGTCTCCTGTTTTACACCGTGGATCTCATTCTCCATGCTGTCCATATTTCTGTCTGTCTATCTTGAGACTAGTGCTAAAGCTCCTTAGTCTAACAGTGTTAGACGAGTAAAAGAGGCCTCGTAAGTGCCGCTCAGTGTGATTCTCTAGAATAAATCCAAGTCTAATCTTTTCTGCTTTACCTGTCAGAATCCTTCACTCAGTGTGCCCCTGCATTCTTTTACACATTGTCAATATGTCAGAATTGCTGAGATAGGTTAATTTCAACACCTGTCAGTTGATATACTATACCACAAAATGAAGTTGTGCTATAGACTGGCCTGGGAATGTTTCAGTGCTGGAATGCAGTGTTCGGTGACTTGAGCGAGTAAAAGTAGGGGGTGGACAAGCTCTGGGTGTTTGTGACGTCAGCGTGGTGGCATGGTAGAAAGCCGATGGCCCGCTTGGCCCTGACAGCTGCGTTTGCCCACAGTAATATACCCCGCCGGTCGGGGCCAAGGCCTCTCTCCTGCTGTCAGCACACCGATCGGCTTTCACGGATCATCCCTTATCTGCCGAATCTGTCACTGCAGAAGAGTGTTCCTTTTGGGGGGCTTTAACCCAGGCTGCCATGGTTCACAGGCTCCAAGCCGCCTTTACGGATATTTTGCTCTCCGTCTTTCTTTCTCACTGTCTTTTTCAATCTATATCCCACTTTCTAACCTGCTTTAACACTTGGCTTTGCTCTCAGAATCATGCCCTCCCTGTCATTCCACTTTCGTCTCTCTGCTGTTTGTTTAGAAGTGAGAGCTAACCTGAGAGATGGGGCATTGAAGATGGGGGGTGGGGGTGTTGGATGGGGGGAGTGGTTTCAGCATTGCAGAGCGAGAAAAGCGTCTGGGAGGGAAGAGACTTTTGTTTGTTTGGACAGATGCACAAGCCCATCTCTGAACTTCTGTCAGTGATCAAAGGAGCCGATGATGTAGAACAGATTCATGGGCCATGTCTTATCAGCCCTTCCTCCAGTCCTCATCCATCATCTTGAACCCTCGTCCGTCTCATTCCGATGACGGCACCCTAAACAAGGTGCATTAATCACTGCTGCTCCCCTCTTTGACCAGGTGGCCTCATGCCCTCCAGATTTCCATACAGACTTAGAAGGCTGAAGATGGACGCAAAATAAATCATATTTCACTTTGTGTGTCTTCTTCTTTTAAATGCTTTTATTGCATTTGACAGCTTCTGGTGGTCTTTCAGAAGGTCTGCAAAATTATTCATTTGTTTGTTAAAAGCTGAAGGAACTTTATATCAAGTTTAAAAACATCTTACAAGTTTTACACTCCCAGTTGTATACGTGCTAATTCAGACATGTAGTTACTGTAAACAAACACATATATGTTCAGAATGTTGCACGTTTTCTGTGTAAAATCCATATAATAATCATCTGCCATAAATATTTATATCTTGAACATTCAGAGAAAACTACTGAAGTTAAATCACCATCATTATGACTCTCCTTAACTATGAAACTCTGATGTGATGTTAATGTTAAAAACCATTCCCATCTTTATTTTTACATTTTTTGGAGTTTTTTTTTTTTTACCTAATTAACAATCCTTGGTGACATTCATTGTGTTTCATTTGCCAAATAAAAAGTAATCCTCCTGCTGCTGTTACCTTCAGTCACCAGATCTCCCCTTATTGATTTGAAATGGAAAGTGAATCATCGCTCCAGCAGACGATGAAGGGGAAAACGGCTTAAGTGGTTCCTTTGTGTCAGCAGGTTAAGCAAAGCATTTCACGCAGGCTTTTATAGTTAGAAATAATGCCCAAAAAAGTCAACTTAAAACAAATGTCAAAAATGACACCAAAGGGTAATAGCAGTACACTAAATGAGGTGTTTCTTTGGAAAGTCTTGTTTGTCACATGAGGCTGAGCTCCCCTTCAGAACTTACTGAGGTAAAAAAAGTTTCTTTTGATAAAACTTTTCAGGTTTACCATGTGGTCACCAGTGAAACTAGAATCATTTTACCCACAAAGTGCATTTAATCCACTACGTTTTGACACAGAGATGCTGGCAAACTAACTGAAATCCATGTAGTGACAAGACCAAACACAGAATAATTCCTTTAAAACAACATAAAAAAGGAAGCAGGCATAATGCAAAATTTATAGTTTGTAAATTTATTGGACAAATGTTCGTGGGATGTTTGTACCAGATCAAGGTCAGCAACAGTGACCTCTGTGAGTTACCATTATACTGCTGGCCAGACTAGGTTCTGAAGGGTGGTTCTAACAGCCTGAGAATGAGGTCAGGAGGTCAAGTGCCAAAGCATGGTGTCATAGAATACAAAGTCAAGTGATGGAGCATGTGTGGCTGAAGAGCCTAACAGATGCAGAGAAAGAAAAAAAAAGTCCCAGACAGAGAAACACTCACAGAGTCCAAGTCTTTTCTTGGGTGAAATCTTAAGCAAACACATGTTGACAGGCAGAGTACAAGTTCATCTCAGGGTGACGAGACATAAACACTTAAGGAAGTCGTCTTCCTGACTGGACACAGAACACATTCATATAAGGCTGTAAAGGGGGGGGGGAGACAATCAGCACCCATCAGCCAACTCAATATTTCTCTCATATTCTTCCATTTATGTCAGTAGAGTTGCTTAACCTTGCTGTTGTCCTTGGCCTCTGAACTGTTAATAAGCCTATTTGTTAAAAATGACACTGGCAGGCAGCATAAGCTCGCTCTCTCTATTCCTCAGAGTCGGAGTCTGTTATCCCACCCCGCCCTCCCTCTCAGCTCATCTGGCAGAGGTGAAGGGATATCACTCTGACTGCTGTGACAGCTCTACTTTAGCATATTCATGACGAGTAGAGTCTCATTTCACAGGTGTATTAAAATATCCCTAACCCCTTTCTCAAAGTGAGTCTCGTCTCACACCACAATGGCTAGATGCCATGCATGAAAATCGATGGGGAAAATATGTAGAAATATAAGCATGCATCAGAGGCTGGGTCAAGAACCTAATTTCACAGTGACACTGAAGGTAATTTGGCTCTAGAAATGTTTGTCAATTCGCCATTCATTTGAGCAGGCATGGCACTGTGAGGGCCCCGACGTGAGTGCAAGGTGGCCAACCTGAACGCCTGTATTTATGGTGCACTTTTGTGAATACATTACGCCTGTCACAATGAAATAAGTGACATACTTACATGCTGCGAGAACTAAGTCCAAAGAGGTGAGCGCGGGCGAGGGAGAGATAAGAGGAGAGGTAATTAGTACATTCATCTTTTTTATGATATCATTTTTCAGACATATATGATCACAATGTAAATTAGAAATAAGGAGGGACCCGCAGAAAATGGAATTCATTTGGAGCGGGTCAATCGCCCTACAATAGCGGTGCTGGGAGGCCAGGTGTAATTTACGATGGCTCTTGGCCCTCTCTCTCTTCTGCCACACACCTGGCAGAGCCTGATACCCTGCTGCTCCCCACAGCTGCTGGGCTTTCTTTCTCACAGATAACACTCTTGTCTCCAATAGAAATTCATTTACGCCACTGAAAATAAGGAGGAAAGAAACAGAAAGGAAAAGCGAGAAGTGAAAAAGACAAAGCTATCCTCTCTCCTTTTATTTCACAGCTTCTTTCTGTCTCTTTCTCTTGTGATTCAAGCCCAGGCACTTACTGTAATGGCATTCTATGGATTATTGATTTTGATTTGGTTCTTCTGCTTGGCAGAGGCCTCCTGTTTGAGCGGAGCCATTACCTCCGTAACGATTAGAAACAAAAAGTTAATTATGTAATTATAAAGCCAATAACAGCCTGCGCTGGTTTACCCTGCTTTAGTCGGTTTAAACATTATCTCTTGTGTGCACATCATAACAGGCGGAATGTGAGGAGAAGAGATTAACGCCTTGGAAAGCAGATGCGGAATTTAATTCTCTAGTCCATGGCTGCCTGGGAAACCATTAAGTAATCACAACATTCTCCCTCGATTAAATTCACGGCTGCCACTTTGCACACAAAGGGAAGTGGAAGAAGAGGTGCCTGAAAAATGCTATCCCATTTTTATTGACTGTAACGTCAGCCCCTGCCTGCAGGCAAAGATGAATAAAACTCCTAAATAGGGGGTGCCTCAATCTGTCAGAAAATGAAAAGTTTGAGTGGGCAAAATAAAATCTAAGTAAAATAAAAATGGAGGGGCTATGTTGTGATGTGTTCGGCATGATAACGCTCACTCGGAGCAGATTGAATAAATGGGGGCGCAAAAAAGATGCACTTGATAATTCCCCATTATTTTCAGTCATTTTACTCTGCCACAAATGATTTTTGTCCCCAGAAGCTACAGATAAGGTAGACGGTAAGAGGAAGTGGCTGCAGTGCTTTAAATGGATTAAACACGTAGAAGCAAACAGATGCAGGTCTGTGCTCTGTGTGGGCACATGTTCATGCAGCTGAGACGTATTGACAGCCTGATGTGTTTACAGTAAGTGTGTCTAATTATTTATGGATGGTTATGTGAGGAATTGATATGGTCTTGAAGATGATATTTACTTAATGTTACGCAATGAAGCTGCATGAAACAGCCCTGGAGAGATAGAGGTCAGGGGAGCAGTCTACTTCTATAAATGAGCACTCCAGGCCAGAAAGAGGGTCCTGCCCTGATTAATTGGCTAATTCATTAGTTTGGTTAAGTCGTTTAGAGAGGTGGGTGAGACGAGGTCCTGTAACCAGAGGGCTCTGCAAGCTAAAGACAAGCAGGACTGTGGCTAATGCTTGATAAAAACATCAAATGAACTGTGAGAAAATTGACATCTTTATATAGCTATGAGCCTGAAAGGATGTGCATTAAGAAAAATCTCCATACAGACACACATTTAGCACTTTATGCACCGTTACCCATTTATATTCAATGAGAAGATAAAAATTGGAGTCTCTAAAAATAAAATGAAACATATGTTGCACATGGTCAACTATGTGTTTTTCGAAAGCTATTGTTTTATTTGTCATTTCCAGGAAAATGAAATATGTCATTGTTTCTAAAACTGCCTTCATCCACAAGAAAACTTTAGTTATAGCTACCTCTGACATATGGAACTGTTAGTTAAGTAAGAGGAGGTATTATGGATTTTTTGATGTTTTTTACCATCTCAAAAACTGTTTCTATTGACAAAAACATAATTTCTATTTGGGTACAAGGCTGAAAAAAATATTTTTAAATAAGTTTGCATGCTCACAAAACACAGATGACATGTGAGCAGTACCTTAAAGTATCAAGATAATATTTGCTTTAAAGTTTTTGTCTTTCATGCTCATAGTACAAGGTTTTCTTGCACTGATCTAAGAGTCTGATTGGTGAAACACTCTCTTAATGTGAGTAAATATGACACTGTTTTTTCATGGCTATATTTACTCGGGCTTCTTTTAAAACACTTTCCCGAATGTCTGCAAGCCCCATTTAGAATCTGACACACATTTACAGTCTGATGCATTGAAGCGCCTGCGGCCATGCGCATACACACATGTTTATATGTACAACATGCACACTGAGCCAATCACACTTCCAGCTTCTTTTCAAATGTATACTGGCCCCACTTTGAGTGCCAGCCTGTTGCTTTACTCCTTCAATCCTGTCCATCAGGTTCCTCCCAGGGGCTTCCAGTTGTCCCCCAAGGGCCTGGGGTCCGTACCTCCCCAGTTTTTCTTCAGTCTGTGAAAATGCCAGGATTGGGTTTTGGAAAAGAGCTAGTTTTTTGTGTACAGTGGACAGCTGGTACATTTCAGATAACAGCTGAATTTTAAATGAGTACAAAAGCAGCAAGCACGAACAGTCTCTTTGTCTATCCTACCTATTGATGAGCTTCTCAATCAGGCCCAACTGGTTTGTTTCTACAAGCATTCACACAATATCATAACAGCACTGGCAGACCTGTTCAACCCATTCAAGCCTGCTGATTTACACCAAATGATGAATGATGAATGGGAACAAAAAAGCTAAAATCCAAGAACACTTGTAAAATATTTCATAGCTCAAAAGAATTGTTAATGGTGCAGCTTAGAAAAAAAATGCTCAAATATGCTGCCATTTTTTTGTGTGACAAATATACCTTCTGATAAAAGAATTTCACCCTGGTTACAGACTGTTTCAGGTTTACATTGGTGTAGAATGTTAGCAACAGGTATTTTATATCTTTTGCAAGCTGATAAAGACCCTAAGAAAAATTGAACTTGACTCAAATAAGCCCATCCTGACCCACACATTTGCAGAGTTTGCAACATTATTTGATATATACTAAATACATTTTCCAGACAAAAAAAGTTATGTCTGACTTTTTATAAACTAATTGCACAACAAATAATCTAAACAGGTTTACATCTTAGACAAATTTAGGCAAGTGATTTAGGACCAAACGTGTAGGGGATTTATGATACGGAAACATGCACTCGAGAGCATAATAATAGGTGCACACAAAGCCAAACACATTGATGGTGCATAATGCACACACACCAAGCATGTGACATCAAGAATGCACTTTCTCTAAAAAGCTGAATTCCTCTCAGAGTCCCTTTTGAACCAGGTCAAAGCCCCCACCCACAAGCCCCAGCAGAAAGGATGGGAAAACTAATGACTACAATAGAGTGTTTGCATTTTTCTTGGGTCTTGAAAAACACAAAGAACAAGGCCTGTGACAAGCTCCATTATTTGGTTGCTCTGCCAGTAAGGAGACAGCTCCTGCTGGAGAGATGAAAGTGGGGGTGTGTGTGTGGGATAGGGAGGACCGAAGAATGGAGAGTGTGTGACTGTGGGTGGGGGGGTTATATGTGTGGGGTGTCAGAGGGCCATGGAGATGGCAGGTGATGAGGATGGTTCCGCCCTCGCTGCCATAACCCATGTCGCGTGGAGCTACGGGCCCATCAGCACAAAGACAAATTATCGCAGGGGGAATTTCATGGACAGGAAGAATCTGTCACCTAGAGGAGCCCTCCCTTTAAAGGACTTCACACTGCCATTATGAGCTTCTTTAAGGAGAGAAAATGGTTTAAGGGGCTGGTGTCCTACACCCCTAGTGCCAAGATAGATAGGAAGAGGAGGTATGGGTCACAAGTTAGACAAGGGTTTTGTCCTTTTGCACTTTTTTTAATAGATACACCTAAGACTTTTTTCACTTCCTTTTCAAAAGTTGCTACTATAAATATCATAAAGCGGTAAAATACAATCATTTTTTAGTTTATTTAATTTTTACTAAAATGTGTACTTTTAATACAAAATCCAATATCTTATTTGCAATATCAAAGTAAAAAAAAAGTTTCTGAATGAACAAACAATAAACAATGAATAAACAATGACAGATTTCCACTGTTTAGTTTAACTTGGACCAAACCTGACAAACGTTTGAAAAATTGTCTTATAATAAATTATTTCTCTCTAGTGGATATCATGTGTATTTAAGAGAGTCTGGATTCTAAACTAAGCCTTTGTGTTTAATTGGCAACTGCCTATGAGAGTTAACCGTGTGCTGAGTCCCCACTTGATGGATAAACTCAGCATTAAGCCTCTGGATACACAGGCATCAGTTGTTGGGGAATGTCGGAAAACACGGGCACAGTGAAGAATGAAGAGCATTCCAACAGGAGCAGAGTTAGTGCTGATTAATGTCCTGTTAGTTTGGGATAATAAAGTGAGTTCTCACCTCAAACAGAAACACACAATACAAGGAAACATTTAAACTGCAGCTCCAGTATCAAGCATAGTGTATATTTTCACTTAGGTCTAGTAAAAAAAAAAGAAAACACAAATCTCTAGAGACAAGAAAATAATGTTTTCATAAACATTACACTTATAAAAGTTTTAACTTAGTTGAGCTCAGTGCAAAATTTTTATTCAATTGTCTTTTTCTATTGACACATGAATATATACATATATATGGTCAATTATTTTATTTATTCATTTAAGGTTCAGCCATTCCAGATCTTTTCACATTTTTAATTAGCTTTTTAGAGTTTAGGAACAAACCACATAAACGGATTTGCGTCTGCTCTCACTCAGTCTGTATCATTCATGTGACCACAACATGTGTAATCATGCTCAATATTTTATAACAGGTTGTATTACAACAACTTATTCTCATTCAGAGTGTACGCATGTATCCAAACATCTCACCCAATAATAGGAACAAAGGGGCTTTAAGTTGTTCAGGGAAAGAAGCCACATCTATTGTGTTCAAAGATATCATTCCAATTGAACCATAATGACATTGCCTTTTAAATTTGTCTTGGCCAACACAAAAGACCAGTGGCCCTTTAACAAATGTGAAGGGGATTATTCTATCCCTTCAGCGTTGAACCCCGCAGCCTTTCTCCTCTCTTTCAAACAGGGGCATGAACTTGGATGGGTCCTGCTTTCCCCCCTGCTGAACACCACATTTTAAACACACAGTCACAATTGGCTGGATTAACCCATTCCCTACCCTCCCTCTGTGTGGAGCAATCCTATGGACTCGACAACCCCTTCTGTGTTAGTAACCAGCAGAGGTGCTTGCTAACTGGATCATGTTTTGTTAACTTTTTTTTAAGTTAAAAGAAAAGTGTCTCTAACTTTTCTCATGTCACTTTCCCTCACAGCCCCAGTGTAGATGGGTATAGGCCTCACTTAAAAGAGAATCTTTTGAACTGGATTCATAGACAATTTACATAAGCAGATTTGGGTTAGGAGAATGGAGGGGTATTGCGGCTGGTCATTAATATGCCAGCTAATTCACAGCATTGTAAGCCCATTGATGCTTCACTAAAGGGCAGTTATCCCATTGCCTTTGTTTAGGCCTGAACCAGTCTCAGCAGTTGCTACAAATTACAGACTTAATTGATTTAAAATCTCCCATAAACTGCACAATGAGCAGAAGTATGGCAATTTTTGATGACAGAGCAATGCCAGCTGTGCTTTCGAACACTAATGTTAATGTCTGTCTAATTTAATGAATGGACCTGCAAACAGCTGTGTCTGTGTGATAAACATCATAAGCCAATTCTCTGCCAATCAGAGCTGCTTATTTTTAGCGTGTCATCAACATAAACACACATTTACAAACTCCTTTTCAACACATTTGTAAAATGATGCCCATCAATTTCTTCCCTGACTACGTGTCTGACTTTAATTTAAAATGCTTTCTAAAGGTTGTGTTATCACAACCGCAGTAATGTGCACTACACGTTTTTACACTCAGCACCAATTAATGGCTGGAACAAAGCCTGACCAAAAAATAAACACAGCAGTATTGCGTACTTGTTACCGCAATAAGATGTAATCCCTAGGATATACTGAACAATATTAGCTTTTCAATTACTGCTCAGTGCCATTGAGTGACAGTCTATTGAAACATAGAGTAACCCCCCAACAAACACTCAGTTGGTATCCTCCACAGACTACTCCAGCACAGCACTTGACATGTGAGACTTAAACATTCTTCATCTCAGGATACATACCAGTGGCTCCTCACTTTTCATCAAACTTCTCCATTCTCACTGCTCCACTTCTGACTCAGAGTTGGGGAGCAGGTTGGCTAAACAGAAAAAGAAATTACAAAATTAATGTATTCTATTAACTAAGCAAATAGTTGGGCCTGTATGACCACGAGGCTTGTGTAATGATTTTGCAGGTAAGGAGGTATGATGGAGATGGAAAACCAAGGAGGTGGACATCTCTGTCTCTAAGACAGTCAACTGTTTGTGAGTCTCTGACCCACACTTCAGCTGTTACTATTGTCAGTGAGTTTTTTGAGAGGTTTGTATGCTCTGGGGGTCTTTGTGTATTCTTCTCCTATTCTATCCAATCTCCTGCCCCTGATAGGGCCACATCAAAGCTAGAGGAGCTGTGCTTTGTGGCGGCTTGGTCCCTTGACTCTCAACGTGTGGTTTTCTGGCTCTGGACATCGGCACCTTTTAACCCATTCTGTCAAGATTAGGCATTGCCTTCAATTGGGCATTAGTGAAACTATAGTAACCAATAAGAAGCTTGTCACTGAATGGAAACTATGTATCTTGTCGCAGTGGAGCTGTTGGAACATCACAATCGTAGACAAGTTCCTCTGTAGGATTTTGGCTGCCTGGATGGGGCCCCTTCTTTTCACACTGACACCAAGTTACACACACACTCAGAGACACACACTTTTTTTTCTGCATCCCAGGCACTGTAATGGTAATTTATTTTCAAGCAAAGAGAGGGGGAGGTTTTCCACAGGGCTTAAACATTCAGTTCGCTCATTTTTTCTTCATCGTATGCTTACAATAGTGAAAGTGAGAACATTGGTCCACAATGAATAATCCACAACAGTTTGAGAAATTGGAGGGGAAAAATTGTTGCACACAGCGACTAAGCTAGTAATGCTTGGAAGCCTTGGAAATAAACAGGAACTAATGGAGTGGGTCTCTGCTGCAGTCTTGGCTGGCACAGTGCTGGTCCTGGGGAGGGAGGAAGGAGAGGCAGAAGGCCAGGCAGTGTCATTGGCCCCCAGATTCATTAAGAGGTGAAAGCACAACTCTACTGCACTGAAGCCTAGGGCTCCATCAGTCAGATCCAGGCCTTAGTCTGGGCTTAACATGAGCTAAAGACGCCAGACAGCACACACTCGTTAAAGCCAGGCTCCTGGAGCAACTGTCACTGGCTTGAGGCTCTTTGGTTTTCCCTCTCCAGATTCTTGTTGAGGGGCCTCTAAACACATCCACAGGTCAGCTCCCTCCAGCACCAGTTAGGAGTTTGGATTAGGGAGGTTACCGCCATCAACACATTTGTTCACTGGACATAATCATTATTTTGAATTTTGTCCTGTACTACTCCGAGTACTGGACATCTCAGTCCATCATTGTGTGGATGCTGTTACTTGCACTTTCAAATAGTGATGCAACAAAGCCTAGCTAATGCCATCAAATATACTCATCATAGCAATGACACTTGGCTGTTTCTTTTTGTCTATCCGTTTTGTTATAAAGCCCCAGTTACAGTGTTCATCTGATGCTGCTCAGTCAACACAAGTCTCACACTGGCTCAGGCAGAGCTGAGAGAGTCAGCGTGAGGGTGGATTGATTTTTGGCTGGGTGTGGAAAGAAAGTGAGAGACGGTGGGTCTCCAGACAGAAGATTGGCTGGATTCTGTGAAGACTGGAGCCTTCTGTGAGGTTGCTTGCCCCACCACATGGAGTGCTCCAACAGTGACCCTGCGCAAACTGGCAACTGCCAACCGTCTGCTTCCGTCTGCTTGGCATATTTGGCCATTTAGTGTGTGCTTGTGAAGATCAAATGGGTTAAGATTGCCCCTCTTAGTGAGCAGAGAAAAAAGAACATCAAAAAGGTGTAAATTTCACTTCCCCACTTTTGATTAAGTCAAGCATGAAAAGAAATGTAATACTCTCAAGTGGCAAGGGTTTACACTATTGATGCTGTTACTTCTGCTTCAGGAGGCCCAATCAGCCGACAGGGAGCTGAGTAAACTCGCCCTGAGTTTTAGGGGAGGCCAGATGGAGGGCTTTTGCTGTGCCTGAAAAGACAGCTTAAGAGCTCGCCTCCTCAATCCCTCTCAATACTGACTGTGTGAAATCCTGGCCCTGGCTAACCCCCCATCCCAACCCACCCGCCTTCCCCAAAGCTGGTGGCTACCACCATATGGGCTTGTTTAAAAACTCCCACAGGCTGGTACAAAGCACAACAACACAGTTTTCATATCAAGTACTCCCTCAAAGAGAGGACCCCCTCCTCCTCCCCTCTCCCCCCATTCCCTTCCGATTCCAAAGCCTGTCACGGGTTCTGCCCTGATTAATAGTTGTTGTTGGCCGTCTGTTTGACACATCATTTTGTGTGATGATTAATATGAACTTGCCGGCACAATTCAGATTTCATATGTTATTGAGTGAGCTGCAAACAGACCGCTTGTTTTCTTCTTTAAAAAGTAAAATCAACTTTTAAATAGCTGAGAAATATTAGTGGAGTGACCTGTCAGAGAAACATTGCACCTTCTTGCTGTGTTCTTTGTGGCAACAGTCTCTCACAAAGCAAAAGTATAGTAGAGCAATGTCACTGGTAATATGTGGTGGATGGAGGAATGGAATGGCTTTTGTAAAGACTTAATAGAATCTTCACTCCCATGGAGTTGCATTAAGTAGATATTGTTAAGGGACAATGACCTAAATAGCTCAACATCAACCTCATTAGGCATGCAGACAGGGCCTAGGCCATTTCATGGTGGAAGCTATTGTCAAGGCTCACCCCAGGTAAGCATTAAATTGCAAATGATACCCTGAAAGGCGAAGAGGAGAGGACAGGGAGGGAGAGAGTGAATATTGCAAACACAGATGGTTCTCAGGACAACAGAAACAGAAAAGGCGGTTGGAGGAGCTGCTCTGACCGTAAAAAATCCAATACATCACAGCTTTTGGGGAGCAAATTCCACTCGTCTCCTAAGTGTCTTATTTGTAAGCAATGCTGAGCACAGGCCTGTGTAGAAAGAGAGAGAAAAAAAATTGTTGGGGAGCGAGAAAGAGAACCTAATGACAGACTGATAGCAATTACTTGTGCCCATCAACGGGTTGTCTCCCACACAGGATTCTTGGGGAAAATTAGACAAGTGGGGAAAATAAGGCAGCCAAAGGGGATAAAGAGGTTGAAAATAGTGTAGATTAAGTCTGAAGAAGCTGTCTCTGTGGTCTCTTTACAATGTCACAAACTTTCCAACAAAGTCTATCTCTTGGCAAATCAATAGCTGCATCTTATGCTTCAAACAGTCTTCACCTAATGACCCCTCAGATCAACATGTTAATAAAGGGGCCTCTAAAGAATAGTTTGCAACTGCAAAGTGCTCTTGTGAGTGACATTAAAAGATGCTCAGAAATGGGAGGTGTGCTCCCCAGAGGAACTGCTCTCTGTCACCCTTCCTGGTGAGAAATTGTGCCTTTGCATATTCCTTGTCACTAGCAGCATAAGTTAAAGGACCCCTGAGGACAGTGTTAGTCACTGCTCGCCTTGTGGAGTGGAGTAAATTAAAGCAGGGATTAGGGCAGGCAAAATTGTGGATGACAAGCAAGGCGATGGCAGCCACATCAAGTGCTGTTTAGGCCCATATGTCTTCATGCAGTAACGCAGTGGGGGCCTCCGATGAGCTCACTGCACAGCAGCTCAGTTTATTCAAGCTGAAACAAACAAAGGCTCCTTCTTTTAATGAAGCGCTTCCGTTTCTCCTCCTCAGATTAAAGTGGATGCTCACTTGCAACATGGGAATTCCACATTATAAGATAATCTGTCCAAGAAGACAAAAAATACCAATAAATGTCAGAGAGCTCTATAACTTTAGGAATAATCAATCAATCAATCAATCAATCAATCAATCAATCAATCAATCAATCAATCAATCATATAAATTATGGCAATAAAATGTTGTTGTTCTTTGCTGATTTAATGAAACTGTTACTTTAGTGAGCTTTGATTAAAGAAAACACTTTAATCAGTCAAGATAGTGAAAATACTTATTTGTGCGTATTTGTGTTGAATAAAGATTTAAAGGAAATGTCTGATTATATATTTCAGTTGCTATTCTACTTGAAGACTTTTTCTAACTCTTGCAGATTCTTTTTAATGTAAATGTCAGGGCCTTGTTACAATAAGCAAAAACAAGGTAAAACTGAGTTTTAACTCATGGACTCAAGCAATTTGTAGAAAAATTGACTTTTGTTAAATATTTAAGGCACTATGTGATGTGCAATATCTCAGTGTGTAGTTATTTTATTGATTCACTCATTTATTTTTGTCAACTGTGTTTAGCACGTAAAAATGTAATTAATACCAGAAGTGACATATGAAAAGAATAAACCTGTCAAAAAAGTTAAAATAAAGAAAATTAAAATATAGCATTTTGAAATATTATTACATATTGAAAAAAATGTAATAGTTTTTCATGAACACATTTTTTTTCTATTTTCCCTTTCTCTCTTGTATGTGTTGCTTTTTTCTCTGATTTCAACTTTTTTTCAAACTTTTACCTTGAACCACTTGAAATGGAGCAAGGACAAGATTTTTTGACTCAGACAAGTAGAACCAGACCTGAAGTGGGGTTGATGTTCAGTCATCACAGCCTGAGATCACATCAAACTCTTGATTTTTCGGGTTTTCACGAACATGGATTAATTATTGGCTGTATATTGCATTAAAATCTGTGCCAGGGCCAGTTTGTGTTGTTTTCCCAGCTGTCCACTTCTTCAATATACTATACATACACATTGTTATTTTTTTGTTTGTTTTGTATGTAGGAGTGAGCTCAGCATGAACCAACCAATGGGTGTTCTAATGAAAGTTACTCTGCTGTCCTACAGAGAGGTCAAGCTTTATCAACTGGGCACCGCTGCATGCATGGCTTTAGAGTTAACTGTCAGATAAGAAACTACAAAATTTAAATCTTTGGATCACAGCAGAGTAAAGTAGCTGTGGTAAAAGAAAATAATAATATTGTTTCTGATATATTCATATACTACCAGCCAAAACTTTTCACTAGTAATACTTGTATAGTTTTTCTGTAAAAATGTGGTTATTAAATTAGATTTTTCTTTATCAGTTTGTGTTTAAGTAATGGCAGCAATTTGTTGTTTAAGTTTGCATGTGTGCGTGTGTTTGTGTGTGTGTATTGCCACTCCTACACCAGAGGATGGCAGAGTGGTTGATGAGACTCAGCTTCAGGGGAGCTCGGCTCCTGACTATGGCTGCTTAGGATGCAGCAAAGGGCTTAAACAGTGAGGTTTGGGCCCCATTAAGCAGTATAAAGCCTGCTCATTTCTTCAATTCCACACCTCACTTTGAATCATTCTGCATCCTGTAAAGTCCGAATGGTATCGTTCAACTCATTTCAAAGGTATCTCAAAACATTTTCAAAAGATGTAAGTGACAGTTCTGACACTAATTCTTGGAAGCTAATAAAGAGGACTTTAAATAAGAGAAATCCTTCCACTTCATTCTGAGGATCAGACCAGACAACCATGTATGAGAAATGAACAGGTATTGTGACAATCACTGAATCGTTTTGATGCATCACTGTTGAGGATAAATTAAATCCTCAAGATTTGTGGTCTGAGTATTTATTACCAAGCTGAAAGGAACCTTCCATCAATATAAAATTCTAGCTTGTGCTTCTAGCAGCATGCATGTGTCCATCTGGCTATTGTGTCCAGATCTCAGGAGCAGTCTGTGCAGCTACATTTCATGCATGGCGTGATCCTCTTGGCAGCTGAACATGCAGCACGCTAATGAAGAGGTAATGAGCCAGCAGATCCTTGCTATCTGTATGGGGGCCACAGTGCAAAAGTTTACCTTCCCAGGACATGGAGGGAGAGCATGCTGAACAAGCTGCAGGATGAAAGCTAGGCCTGAGTCGGCCTCATAGATCTACAGCTACAGAGGGGATTACAGACACCTACTTCCAGCTTAGGCTGGACTTTTTGAAGTTTGGGCATAGGAGGGGAAGGATCCCTTTGGCAGAGTCCTATTTGATTCTTTTGGGAGTCCATCTCTAATCCCCCTTCCCGTTCTCACCTTCTGCCTGATCCACTGCAGCCTCTCATCCCCATGGTCCAGGATCATTATCCATCTTGGCCAAGGGGCTCCCCCTCATTAATTTCCCTAAGCAGATTACAGAGTGTGCGTTTGTTGTTGTTGTTTGAGCCATCTGATTTGCCTAAGCCCTTTGTTTTTTCATCTGGTTTACACTCTAATTCCCCCCGAATGAGTTTCAGTGATGGGGAGGATCAACTTGACCCACTGGCAATGCAGAACTTAAGAGAAGTGAGGCTGACCCAAAGGGGTGGATGAAGGGAGGAGTTTATCTTACCTTTCCTCACTGCAGATTCAGATGTTCGGAAGGAGGAGACAAGTGTTGATTTACCCTCAACTCATCTCCTCAGAGTGGGGCTAAAAACTGGATAAGGGAGTGGATCATGGACATCACAGACCAATAAGGACCACAGGCCCACTGCTAACTGCTCTGAACTTCAAATGCATCAGTCACACAGTTTTTAATGTCTCTAAACCAGTGTTTCCCAACCCTGGTCCTCAGGGCACGCTGCACTACATGCTTTAGATTTTTTCCTACTTTGGCACACATGATGTATAATTTAAAAGCTTCTTCAGAGGTTAAAGCCAAGTTGTAAAGGTAATTTTCTCATTTGAATCAGCTGTGTCGGTGCAGGGAAACATCTAAGCACAGAAACAGCAGGGAAACATCTAAGGACAGTAAATGTTTGCACTCTTGTTTATTTCTTCTTAAGTGTTTAACAGATACTTTAGGCAACAGCTGACAGAGATTCATTGAAATATTCTATAGTCATCAGCACATAGATGCATGTTGTTTGGATATGACGTTGTTGTGAACTGTGCTGCTAATGTCCTGAAGTTGCAGTAGCATAGTTTGAGTGAATATGTATGAGAATATTTTACTTAACAACACAGAAACCACACAGTCACTTTCAGATGCTGATTCAGAGAGTCCAAAGAAATACAAATAATGTTGCGGGGGTAGTCTTCAGTCCAATGACCGCTTGATCACTCTGGTTGCTTCATCTTCTCTGTGTGACAACTCATTAGTGAGATGAACATGGCCTGACCAGGTTCCAACAGCACTTGGCAATTCAGCCTGACGCACCTCTCACACATCACTATCAGCTGTTTGCCACAGTGAGCTGAATATTATGCAAATCAGCCAGCTTTTCACAAGCATTGGGGTGCATTAGTAGTGTGGGACATGGTTTTTACAAATAAAAGAGAAAATTGAAAAATGAAAGCACATCAATGCTGTATTGTCAGCAGAGACACATTTTACTCATTATTTCTTCTTTTTTTTGTTCCAGAGCAACTGCAGCACTACCACAAGTTAACAAGGTTAAACAAGGGCAAAGGACGCAAACAATAAAGATCAACCAACAATCACACAGGCATCCTGCCCAGCCCCCATCTGACATCCTCCTCATTCTTATCTACAGCTAACAATTTCATATAATTAATCTGACAAAGCCAAATGTAATTGATTGATAAGAAGTGAAGTGGTTGTCTCCATCCTTTTCTGGCTTAGATTTGTCTGGAAGCACAGACGGACAGTGCAGATGTCATCAAGCCCATCAACGGCCCACGCTTTATCAAGCCCTGGGATCGAGAGCGTGCATTTAGAGTCAGACCGACATCGCACAAAGAGGAAAGGCAGAGAAAAGATAGAGCTAATGGGACACTTGTGTACATCTCATATCCATCAAGCTCAATCAGGACAGGACCATGCACCATTTAAGGTCAAAAGTGTGTCAACGCTTTGAAAAAAAAAAAAAATTTACTAAAAGATCATCCTGTTGCAGAGTGGGCAACAAAAACCTCAGAAAGTTTGTTGCATAACAAGTTATTTTCCATCTCTTTCTCAACAAATTCCACAGTGAAATGATTTAGATGAATAAACACAGTCCTGTTAAACCTATAATGTCCACAGTTTGCTTCTGAACGGCACCTGGGAAATGTTGTGGCCTGTGCTTTTTCCTGACCAGCAATCACTGAATGCTGTCTGTGTATATCTTCTCATTGTAGACTCAAATAAATTACACAGACGCTGCCTTGCAAATGAAAACAGAACCTAGGAATTTTGTCTTGGTTTAGACTGGGATGTAAAAGACACAACAACATCAACGTAAACTATAATTTATGCACATATAAGCAAAGTATTTGTAAATGTCTCCCACTTTTTGTAATTAACTGTCTGCAGCAATCACCACATCAGTGCTTTTTAACATATTTATTTACTTGCCTGAGTAACTGGATTTATTTGTCTCTATTTTGAACTAGACAAAACATTTTTGTTCATCCATGAGTCTAAACAATTCTCTAAAAGATATAGCAAATGACCAAAAAGATAAAATATTTAATCATTTTAATGTTTTCGGTATTACCGGTACCTTATTGCTTTTATGTACACAATGAATGGTAAAAAGAAAAAACATGTTTATGACAGAAATTTAATCACTAGTTTACATAAAAGAATAAAAAATAAGTGGTTGCTCTATCTGTTTTATTAACATTATCTACATTTCTAAAATGCAGTAAATACATATTTGCGTTTAATAAGGGTTTCTAAAAAAGAAATATTCAGTCAGTCATTTTTTTTACCAGCTTGTTCCTTTACAGGGTCACATAGAGCTGGTACCTATCTCTACAAATCATTGGATGAGATACAGGGTTAAAAGATAAATTTTACAATTAAAACAAAATGTAGAATTAGTTGATTTCAAGAGAAAAGATCAAAGTGACTGATTCAGTTACAAAAATGTAATGGGTGTTATTAAGCATGAAACATGGAGTTATTTTATGGATGTTTTGGCCTGTCCTGTTTTTTTAGGATTTATCAGTATAGAGCAAATGAAGAGGTTGAAGTGATGTAATTCTTTACATCTGAGATAATAAAGGTGCATAATCAAAAAAAAGAGAGAGGAAAAAAAAGAAAAACTCAGCCAACTCAAACTGGTTGAATTACAGTCTGTCTTGTCTCTGCTTTTATTTAACATTTCAGCATTTTGTTCAACATCTGGAGGAGCTCTGCTGAATGGCCTGCTGGGAACATTTACTACCCATGACATACTGAGGATTAACCATTTAAATTTGGGGGAATGACCATAACTTGCCTATCATTTTTTACTGGATCACATCAAGCACATGTTCAGATCTGGATTCTTTTCAGATTTTACAGACTATGAAGAAGAACCATTATCCTCTGCTGCCTATGAAAAACGTAGACACAGATATTTTCTCTTTATGAGGCCCCTGCTTTTAAAAATCTTCCAATTTTAAGTAAAGATATGGTGACAGAGGTAGAAGGCAGACATGCGCTGGGAAGATGGTGAGTAACCACAGTGGGTTTAGTGGTGGAGAGGAGCTGATGGCGATGGCATGCGCTTCTTAACAACCTCATCCGGTTGATCCCGCAAATTTGGTGAACTTCATGGAAATTTAATAAGTGCTACTCTATTGTGTTTACCCACAGAGCCCAGGCTTGTTGCTTGGAGGCACATGTGTGATGGTTTACCCGCAGACACTCATCGGCCTTTTACTAAAACAGACAGAGGGAAGTCCTTAGTGCTGTGCCTCTCTGAGCTGGAGAAGAAGCTGTGACCCAAGGGGCTGTCCCGCTTCAGCCAATATAGACTCTGTACGTCCTGAGGGGGAATAATATGTAGGGCTGGTCCAAGTCTGTTTCATTTCCCCTCCCTTCTTTCCTTCTCTTTCCCTCCCTTCAAAGGCCCTGCTCAGCTGCTCCTGCCAGGCTACAGAGCTCTTTGAGTTAAAAGGACAGTGATACTCATTTGAAATCACTGCCTTTGACCCCCCCCCCACACACACACACACACAACCTTTTTTTTTATTCTGGGGCTGGCTTCTGCTCTGCCATGACAACTAAATAGGCCCCCTAATACCACTTCATAAAGCCAAGAAGTATCCTCCAGGCAAGAAGCTGTAAATTAAAGGCATAAATGTTGCCTTCATGGAAAGCGCGAGAAGTGAACCTTCCACTAAAATGACAGGAATGGCTTAACAAACCAGGCTAAATGATACCCTAACCAGGTGTAATTTATAGGGACGTCAGTTGGTGAGAAATAAATGAATATTTTGGTTTTAAAGAACATGTTGCTCTGAACACAAGCTTTGGTTTGTGGGGGTGTGTGTATGGTTTTATCAACAAGTTTAAAGGATAATATCAGTCATTGGGTGAAAATAGAGATAAATCGTTTCTTTTCGTCCTTTGTTGCCAAGTATGAACTGACATTGGAGGAAATTTTAATACTGAAGTATGTGTTGACAACACTACAAAGGACACCCACTTACCCAGCAGGTGAGATTTATTTATATATCTCACCCGCTGTGTGATATATATACATCACTTATTTCCAGCAAGTAGAAATGATGAACGTATTTCAATTTCATCTGTCACCACTCATCACTGTCCATCACGGACACATAAACAGTTTTTGTCAGTCTCATAAACACTTCAGCTGTCCTCCCCACCGATTTTCCTTGTCATCATTCATTTTCTGTCATTCTTAAGGGAGGATCCGTTAAGAATGACTGAGGGGAAGAAGAAAAAAAGACAACTTGAAACCAGATTTCTACAGGCATTCCCAACCACACTGCAAAACAAAACAAACACAAAAAAGTATTTTATGGTTCGTTTAGTTTTATTCTCTTACTGGTGGACAGACAAAAGAAATAGAGATTGTCCTGTTTGCAATGATGATGGAGTGATCAGTCTGAGAGATAGAAGTTTTTTCTTTACAGTGTCTCTGTCCTTCACTTCTGTCTGTCTGTATATCTCCATCTACTCCCTATGATGATGTTGACAAGGCTGCTGAGCTGATATATGCACCCGTCATTTACGCGCCAAGCTGTCTGTAATGGAACTGTTCCTCAATTCATTTTTTTTACATCATTGTTTTCCCCTTTTTAACGTGTCACAGAGGTCTACTGTTGCGCTTGTTGCGATGGCAGGGGTGAGATAGGAGGGCAAATAGACACAATTGTGGAAGGATGCTGGTCTTCTCTGAGGGGATGTTTGGCTTTGTAATTTCACCCTTGGAATTCGTGATTACAAACGGGACAACTTTTTTAATTTTCTCTTTTGTCTGGATTCAGCTGGTTGACAGTCTGCCCCAGCAGCCGGGCCTTTTAATCAATCACCTAGATAATCAAATGTCACTGGGTATCTGCTCCATGTAATTACTTTTGCAATTAAAAATCAATCTCCAGTCACCCCGTCTAATTAGAGGGATGGGCAGATCTTCATCTAGATTGATTTTATAATACATATTGACTTCAAATGCCATAACATTGATATATTCCTCCATTTTCATGCTGTAGTGCATCAAAACAAAATGCCAGGGATTACAGGGATGTGCAACGAGGAGTTGTTCTAATTCTGCCTACCAGGAAAAGGTCCTTGGTTTAGGAAGGGTTCACTATACTTGCTTGTCTGTACTGACAACACTCATTGTCTTGACTCCAATTGAAAAGGCAGGGAGATAAGTGGAGGTCCAATGTTTTTACATGATAGACTACAACTTGTAAAGAAAATTAGAGCCTGAGGTTACACTATGTGCATCTTCTTTTAATATATTGTTAACCTAGGAATTATGCAGGGATCTATAGAGGACAAGAACCTTTTACTGACAACTTTAACTCGTGTTAGGGAGAATTCATGAGGGGAGTCTTTAAATATCGAATGTTCAGGGAATCTGCTGGTAGAGATGATGAATTGTGATGTATCAGAAATCACTTGTTCATGAATTTCTTCCTGCTCTTAAAGCAGCATTTGTTCCAGTCAAACAGAGACTCGTGTCCATCTGGAAGACATCATAATGGCCTGCGTGGCCGCCATTGGGGACAGGCGTGTGGCAGGCGTACGTGCATGTCACCCCACCATGTGTCTTCCCATCTCTCATCTCCAGCCTTGTTGCCTTCGGGGAGACTTACAGCACTGACAGGTCCAATAATGAAGCTTTCCGACGCGGGCTTATTTAGACACACATGCGCAAGCATGCATACATGTAAGCAGCGAGCCACATATGCAGAAACATACAAAAAACACATGCGTAGGCACACACTAACAGTCACAGCCTCAGGGAAAGTGCCACTCATATGTGCAAGCAAAACAGCGGAGCCTACAGGGAGACATGAACCTCAGGAACCAGCTGTGTGCCGAACCTTGAGAACAGCAAAATGTAAAATAACAGTGAAATAAGACTGCCACGGGCTTGTAATACAAATATGTACAAAGCTGTTGTATAAGAAGGTCCCTCAGATGACTGAAGCTACATTGGCTGTGGGATTACACCAGTTATAATAAATGATTTCTTCTCTATTATGTCCATAAGTGATTAATTTTGTATATGAGACATGTGATAAGCCCTTGATAATAGTGAGTTTTCCTCTGCATTTTGGTGTATTGATTCAAAAAGTAATAAAACAATCTTACAACCTATAGAGAAAAAATCCAAACAGGATTGATGGAGGGAAAAGGTATGGAGCAGATGTGGGTATTTGACCTCACATAACACTGAAAGTTGGCAGCACTGTATCTCTTCATTACATACCAAAGAGTAAACAAATGGCATATGTCATGCTAGTTTTTCTTGGCCCCATGCAGTGCAGCGAGTGTGATTCAGCCTGTATTAGTCCAGCGGTGCTCAGGCCTTCTCCCAGAGCAACCAGTAATAAGGGCAGCACTTATCATGTGTTGCCTCCAGCCACCAACACCTCTGCTGGAGCAGCTCACATGGAAAGAGAGGGGAGAGGAGAGCCCACCAGTGTTGAGAAGTAATTAATCACCATGGAGTGGGAGCTGTCAAATCCCCAGGTCTTTTGAACTGATAATGCTGCCCACCACAATTTAGCCTGATGGAGATGAGATTTTCTTTTCACCTCTGGCAAGAAAAAGACAAATAAAGTGGAAAAAATGAAATAAAAAAGAAAGGGTCTGTGGTGGAAGTAGGGGGGGGATTGAAGTAAATATATATTTTTTGAACAACAGCGACCAGTGGTGTACTTAATGATTGCCTTGCACCTCTTAAACCTGACGTCCTTATCAAGTCTAAGTGTCCCGATCAATACATTTCCTCTCAGGCATTCCTGAAATAACTCACACATCAACTCTCTCCAGCAGCCCTCCAGCCGCCCCACAAATCCCTCTGTGTTACAGCACCATCTGTTATTATAGTCTGATCGCTGAGTGTCTCTGCCAGTCAGACATACGAACAAGTCAATATTTGTTCTGATACAAAAGTTATGCTGATTGTGATTCACTTTCAACCTTCATGTTTGTGCATCAGAACAGATTTGTCAGTTTACTTTTGTATTTAACAGCTTGATATGTCAATAATAAACATCACACAAACAATTCATCTGATCTTTAGCCTGCTGTGTAAAACAATAAATTTACTTATACTTATGGTCAAGTTTGAGTATGTAGGCAAAGCACTGAGTGTTGTTTGTAAAACACATTTTTTAAAATAATTTCCTTTGTGTCTCGAAATAAATTCATTCAAAATTCATTCATATTGCTAATTGGATCCACTTGAAATGGTTTTTGACAGAGAAGCAAAACAAGAAATGTGTAATTTGAAATATAGAACAAGAATAAAAATGTAAAAAGTTCCAAAACTTTGGATGAATTTCATTATTTGGTCAGTTAGTTGCATTGCAAAAAAATGAAAATCCATTAAAGCCAGTAGTGGCCCTATCCAGTGCTGAGTGCAAACCCCAGGGCTGCAACCACTGCCTGACCCCCCTAATAGGTCGGTAACAGCAGTAAGTTGACATGATTGTAGGGGTGCACCAGCACTAATCACGACTAACTTGACATGGAAATGAACAGTCTACAAATCTGGCATTTTTTTATTTATTTTTTTGAGAGCGCTCATGCACCCCTAAACAGATTGCGCCCTTAGCGGTCCCCCACACTGCCCATAGCAAAAACCACAGCTGATTCAACCTAAACTTAACCTAAAGGTAAAAACCCAACAATGAGGTGTTTAATGTTTGTTTTATTATGTTTAATATTGTTGTTGTTATTCCTATGTGGTTAAAGTACTCTGCCCGCAATGGAGGCTTACAGAGGGGCTATCAAGACTCGCAGCCTGCCCCTGAGCCAGGTTTTGGAATGTGTTCTTATACTTTTTAAAACCGATTTCCAAGCAGGTTTATTAGCATATTGGGAATTATGCTGCTCTCTAGAATCTGCAAACAGATAAAAGACACGATTCACCCACAAATAGAGGAAAAGCTATGACATAAAATGAAGTCTGAGATGAAAGAGGCACAGGTGTCCTGGATGGGTCTGGGTCTTTATCCAGCTGTTTGGGTTAAGTGTCAGACTGGAACTTGTGTAACTGTCACAACGCATTGTAAGTTCAAAGATCTCATCTATTTGCTTTGTGCTCGTTCCCATGAAATCATCTGTGCAGAATGCAACAGGTTTTAAATATACCAGTTTCCCAACTATCACAATAAAAGCTGAAAGGCATTTTTTCTGTAATCTGAAGAATCTTTGAAATAGGACCAGAGGCAGATTTCTCAATCAGTGATAAAGAAGAATTTTTTTGCAACTCAATGTGAATAAAACTGGTTAAAATTACAGTATCTAGGCATTTATGTTGTGTGTGTTATTCTCATTGCAGCTGAATTAGCATGTCAACATGACAGTCTTATTGACATTGAAGATATTTTTACCTTTTGTCCTGACTTCACACTTTAAAGGTAGAGTGTTCACCAGTGAAGAACAGGTTTCCTTTTTATTGCCATGACATATAGTCAATACTCAATATAGTTCTTGACACCCCGAGGCCCAGTAGCAGTCACTTGTGTATAAAGATTGTCAGCGAGTTATTTTGACCTCCTACTGTAATCATGACCTTTCCAATAACACAACTCCCCCACAGAGTCCAGCTCCCCAAAGACTTCTCCAACTCAGAGGCTAAACTGCATTACTGCCAGCCAGCATTCACAGCTCAGCAGCTTCTAAACAAGCTACTGTTGACACACTGAAACACACATCCACATGCTGCACATATAGATGCATTGCAAGGACAATAAATTGCTCTGAAACACATTCACATACACACACAGACAGTGCATGTGCTCACAGAGATCTTAAACTGACATTTTTTGTGTACTTGAACAAGACTTGCATATTTAGCTGAAGGGAACATAATGTGTAAGCAGTGATATCATGCATAAATGAAAGGGAAAATGATATGGCATGCATTTCATTCTTTTGTAAGATTGCGTCCTCAGGTCATTGACTAAATAATTAGGCGATTGAAGTGACAGATTAAAGGCAGATTGGAAGTGACTGTGAAAGCAGGATAATGTTTCCCTAATCAGCTTGGTCGGAGAAATGCAGATTGTGAAATTTTCCAGCTACTTCCTTAGAAAAATGCATTTCACTTCTGATTAGAGATGATTAGTGTGCTTGCGGAGGAGGAGGGGGTCAGGGCCTTGTGATCTTGGGTTCCTGAGGACAGAGAGAGAGAGCAAACTGAGGAAGGGGAGTGAGGCAGCATGGGGGCATAGGTGGAGCACCAGCAAACATAAATGGAGAGCAGTGACTGGAAATGATGGAGCTGGAAACAGTTAGAGAAAATACCAAAAAAAAAAAGAAAAACCCTTTCTGTCCTTCCTCACTCAAAGAGGATGATTTAGGAGTAGATAAGCTTTTTGAAAGAAGAGGAGATCACGTAAGAGGAAACACGGGATTGCTCTCAGTCCTATCCCATAAGACAGGAAATAGCAAAAAGTGTTCTGCTTATCACAGCTTTTCAACTGGTGGATCATTTATGTACTGGGCCATGACAAATATGCCAGATTTATAATAACTACAAAGTCCCTATATATAGGGTCCTTTGCAGTTATGCCAGGATAATGGTTGAAGAAGTCAATGCAGAAGGTTAAATGCAGAACAGATGTAAAGTGTAAAATACAACATGATCAAAGCTAAGACACTCAAGACAGATACGCCAGCAAATGATGATGAATGACTCTCTGCAGAATTGTAAGCTGCACACAAATGTAGCGAGCTGCAAAGGTGGGAGCGGGCTGGGGGACGAAAAGTACGGGGAGAACAGACACCAAGGAGCAAAAACATTGTCCAAACTCATTGACATGATCCTTTGCAGAAGGGCCCCTCGATTAAGTTCCTACAGCAGAAATCACAGTTTGGAAAATGTGTAATTGATTTCCCCAAAGGCTCAGAGAGCACCCTTGGTGATCTCTGGGATAGCCTTGCCTGTGAAAGTTTGCTTTTCTCCCAGGCTTGTGGCCACAATGGAATGACATCATCCACTCATGCACATTTTTACTTTTATCTCTGAAAGATATATTATCCATGTGCTGTGCTCTGCTGGTGGAGATCAAACGCAGTGCTCTGTCAGGCACTGTATTAAAGTGAAAGACAAAATGGAAAAAAAAAATGTTTATTTCAAGTTAGATTCTGTTACACACCTTGCTTGCACAATCGCACAACCAGACGTTGGTGCTACTACACACACACACACAAAAAAGCTACTGTTAGGTGTTTCAGGTGATGAAATAAAAAAAAGAAACATTATATTAATTATTATTAAATATTTCATATTGGCTGTACATGTCAACATTTACCATCAAGACATGTATTTATTGTAAGAATGTGTGGAGACTCATGCAAATGCGTTTTTCTTTCAAATGCAATGATTGCACACAGATTCTATGACTTATTCATCAAAATTACACTCTTGCTTGGTCACAATTTATAAACTTTTATGAACACTCAAACTTTGCAGACATACCTCTTAATGCCTTGAAGTCTTGTCCAGGATGATTTTCGGCTGGTGTGAAGCTGGTGGTCACGCTTAGAGGAAAACCAGACACGGGGACACATGTTTGTGTGCTCCTAAATGAAGTGTGACCACTGTGCACATCTGAGGCTGCAGCTTGACTGGGGGCTATTATGGGGCCTGACAGCAGGGGGGCGCTGTGATAATTTGATGTGAACTAGCTTGATAAATCACCGTGTTGTTACCTTGGCTTTAGTATCTGTTTATGTCTCTACAAATTGAAACCCCACTGGCACAAGGGTGAGGTAGAGCTGTACCCTGGCCATTAACGATTAGTTCAAGGTGGGGAGAGGGGAGATGGCTGGCCCCTATTGGCCATCTCCCTCTCACTGTTTTGTCTCTCCCTGCTGAGGAAGAAAGCCATGGACATGTGTAAGCAATAAAGCCAAAGGTCTGCCTTTCACCACAACCCGAGAGAAAGGAATGCAGAACCAAACTATAAAATAATAATGGGCACTGGGGCAGAGCAAAGGCAAGGAGGGGTGCAGGAGGAGGTGAGGAGGGGGGTATCAGAGACAGGCACATCTGCGAGGGAGGTGGTGGGTGTTAAGGTGGGGTTGGGTCTAGAAGTAAGGCCCTCCTCTGACCTAAGGACGTGCTGTTAAAGGCAGAGCGTAACAAGCAGCTCAGGCTGGCACCACATCAAAAGGCTGACAGATGAAGGGCAAAGGCCAGTTTGACCTGGGCTCTAAGCTTCTGCTAAGCCTTTTAAAGCCAGAGCAGAGGTGCAGAAACAGGGAGAAAGTAAGAGAGGGAAGGGAGTAAGTGAGACTGAGAGAGAGGAATATCATTCACGACTCCCTTCCCTTCTGCAATAATCAAAGGAATGATGAAAAAAAGGTGCTTGTGTAGACAGTAAATACAGATGCACAGAAGTCAGAAGAGATAACATTGAGTACCTTGTGCAAAATTGTCGCGCAAGGGGCACGTTTTATCTAAAGCTAACAAATCAACATCCCTAAAGCCTGTTTAAAGCAGGTTTTCATAATCACCGAAAATAAACTACAATCAGGACAATAAGACAGACAGATGGAGTCCTGAGGCATTTATCTGCTTTAAACATTTTCCCTTAGAAGCCACCAACTTATCATGAGCTTGTCAACACAGTGACACCATTCTTTCAAATGAAACGGTAATGCGCTGATCTGAGAGTACAGCGCCAGTATCTGTTCATAAAATCTGAGGGCTGATCAAAAGGTTTGCTACATCCAGTTCAGTGTATACCTTGGCAAATAAGTGGAAACCATCACAAGTATTCACATAACAAGGATATAAACACAGCAGAGATGCTTCCAACGAGGAGCTCTGTGACAAAGCAAAGCAAATAACACCAAGAGGCGGAGAAACGACAGACAGGAACGAAGGCAAGATTTAAAAAAAGAGAGGCAAAAACAACAGAAGAAGTGGAACTTTGAAAAACTGATCTCCTGAAAGGAAACAGACATATCCCACAATGCAACAGGGCAGGAAATGCCCACTGTGAGGATAGGATGCCTCTCTGGACCCCATTAAGGGAATGCATGAAATTAATCGTGACATCATGTTGCTCGGTCAACAAACGCAGGTTGATTGATGAAGACAAACGGTCGAGGTGATAGCCAGTTGTTGGCTTTCCCCGGGATCTGCCATTTTCAGCCAGTCTCTACTTCCAGCTTGTGAAAGGGATACAGGCTGTCGAGCCAGCCCTGCTCCAAAGCCACTCCTGTCACTCAAACTCACTCTGGGGTTGTTTTCAGCACTTGTGTTTGGTGGCTGGAGCTGAAGTGCTGAAAAAATAATACATTTCACGTGTAATGTTAGCGTTAAAACACTGATCATTCTAACACGCTGCAGCATTTGATTGTTGCACACAATTGTCTATTTTTTTTCATATTTTTTTACCCACATGTTTTAAGTTTTCTTAATTTTTGCTAATAAAAAAACAATAGCCTTCAATCCTATGATATACACAAGCTTAAGTCAGATTCAAATTTTATGTTATTTGCAGTCGTTGACAAAATTCATTCTCATAAAATAATTTCAAGAAATTCTTTGATTGAGAGCTTGAATTGGCAGTCGATGGTAGTTCAGTTTGACAGGTTCACCAGCAGTATACTTTGCACTCTCAGTACTGAAGATGACCTATGACAAATCTCAATCATTTTCTGGAAAAAACATGCATTGTGACTGCTGCTGCAGCTGACACCTTTTTCCCAGCTGAGCACGTCCACAACTATTTCCTTTTTTTTCCTCAGTCTTGTCACTTTCTTTTAAGACTTTTGGATACAATAGTAACAGAGTTAATGCTGGAGTTCAGTTCTGTTTATAGTTTGAGTGAGATTTCTGTCAAATGTTGTGGCTCAATTTTGCTGTGGCAAGAAGTTATACAGTCTGGCATCTTTTGAATAATAAAAAACTTCCTTTATACAAAAAAACGTTCAAATTGGGGGCCAAAAGTTTATTGAAAGAATGCTTTTCACCCACTACTCTTTATGCCAGAGATGCAAAGTGAAATAATTTTATAATGAGAAATTATGGAGTTCTAGTTATCTTGGTCAGTGCTTGAGACTAACACTTAGCTTGATCTGTTAGCTTTGGGTAGTGTTGTAAATGATTCAAATACTAGTTCAGACTTACATTAAAATTTGCACAATTTACTGAGTTACATATTTTTTTGTTCATTTAGCTGTTGTGGCCACCTGAAAGTGGGTTGCCTAAAAAAAACCGAATCAGCTGTAGATGCAAATATACAGTATCTGTTTCTTGAGAGTTTTATTGCAATCCATCACGACATATTTTGCTAACACGCAGGCAAACAAACTCAGAGGCAAAATATTATCACCTAGCTTCTGACTTTCAGTAATGGTAATGCTAATGGGAATAGTAATGCTTTAATTTTGTTTTCCAAATTAAAATAAAGTCCATTTAACCACTTGCCCCTTTCTTTTCTTTACTTTTATCCATTTTCCACCTCAAGTCAGATCAATATGGGGCTTTTTAAACTGCATCATAAATACAACATTTTTATGAAAGCAAAATGACCATACGAGTCAGAAATTTGTTCTACTCCAAGTAAAATATTTCCATTCTTGATTCTGTCAGCTGCGTAAATCAACACTTGAGATGGAAAGTACAGTCAAGCTGCCAAGGATTGACAACTCAGGTGAATGCTTTGATATCTCACAACACACTAGACGTGCAGAAATCTTTACTAAATCAAAGTAAATTTTCTTTCAACAGCTGTATTGAATTTGAGATGAATGGAAACAGTTGTATATCACTGACACCCAGCAACAGCAGCACTTTGAGCACAAGAAAATAAAAGATGTTTCACTGTCTGTTGAAATATAAATCCACAAACACAGCACATGTTGTTTGTGAGAAAAATAGATTTAGCCATTATTATTGCAGTAGTGATTGATAGTGCTGTAAATCAATGCCATTGGAAGTGATGGACATTAAGTTGTTGCCTCATAGCCAAATTAAAGTCAATATGCTTTATAAAATAATATTAAAACTGCATAAAAATATGTTGCCATAGTGTCTATTATTATTATAATAAATGTGTTTTTCAAGAAGTTGTGCTTCAGTGTAATTTCAAAGATGTGTTGATGTCAGGTTATCAGTGATTCCTGATTGTTGTTGTTTGTGCATGGCTACCTGACTGTGTCACAACCTTTTGATAGACTAATAGAGCGCCGGACATCACGTGACTCTTTGAGCGTGTGCACCATACTGGCAGGCATGAACGTCATCAAAATGAATGGTAGCTGTGATTTTACTCTGTCTGAGTTTAAATTTTAAAATGGAAGATATTATTTTATATACTGAGAAATTAAAAGGCTTAAATATCTCCGACCCCTACGATGCCTGTGGTATACTTTTTAAAGCTGTCAGAGCGGACGTTTTACTGGCAATCCATAGTGCTATTTTTATGTGTCAATATCTGACCATTAATCAGTCATTACTTTAAAATATTAAATTACACCTTGGTCGTTCAACAGCAGCATGCAGACATCATGAAGACTTATATGATTCTGTCAATTTTTACTTGTTGCTATGGGAGTAACAGGACAGAAAAATCCACGCCAAAATAACTGTAGGAAGTCCGCTAAGAACCGTAATAAAAGCATTTAAAATAAATACCATATAAAGTTGAGGAAATGTTGGTTTATGTGCCTGATATGAAGTGGTCGCCACATAAGCAGAAACCTTTGCTCGTGGGATCCCACAGCCTGATTGTTAGTGAGTTTCACGGCAATAATCCACCGTTTTCTACGTTCCAGATCCTTGGGAATCCTAGAAAACACTTCACTTATCTCATCCGCGTCTGTTATGGCATCCTGGACACAATAGATATTCACCATGTTTGCTGTTTCTAAGTTTGGTTTTGCTGCAAATAACAATAACTGTGGGAGACTGCCTGCCACAATGGCGCCCATTCTATTTAAACTGTTGCATGCTGGGAGAAATGACGTCAACTCCCGGAGCTCTATAGACGATAGCTCATAAACATTTAATCTTTTCATGAGTGAGCTCTGTTAGTCATTAATGTTATTAAAAACTAAGTTCTTTGAAAGGGTGTGTGCATGTATTTTAGGATAATAGCAGGTATTTACAGCACATGAGTAATAAGAGTATAGGCATTGATATGTGTCTGGCTTTTCAGACCAAGGATGTGGTCTGAATTAGTTTAGGAATAATAGCAAATAATCAGATTCACTCAGCACATACTGTAGCTTTTTGTATCCAGTTATACATGTCTTCCTGAGCTGTAACAGCATATTACCATGCTGCAGACTGTTACTGTGATTGATCCAGTTGCTATCTGTTTACACTGCACACTTTGTTCAAATATAATGTCTCTGGGTGGTTAGAAAGCAACATTGTGGAACTAACACTGCGTAACTAAAAATATTTACTCCTAATGTTGACGAAATAAACAGTATTCTACATGTAGCTAGTTTTCTTGTTTTAAAAACTCTTTTCATCTGCATATAGAAAGTAATTTATCTATTCAAACGTGGCCATTTTTTCTTGTAATAAAAAGAAGAGTTTTATCCAGTAACCTGACAAAGACCTGGAACCTCACTTTTGTTTAAAGCAACACCCCCACAACTAAAGCCCTCTGATCGCAGGCTCATCTGCACTGTAAACTCCAAGAAAGAACATTTGCTGCATTACTGTAAAAGTTTTATGTTAAAAAATATGAATGCTACAAAGGTAATGAGCTACACATAGCCCTCCAAAAAATGATTGGAAATATTACCAATAAGATCAGACAATAAAATTGCAGGGGATCTGGGAAAAATTTGCCAAAAGGCTGTTTCTGGCCACATATTTCTGTTTCCCTTTTATTTTCATCATAATGAATGATTAGAATTAGGTTATTTCTGATCTATGATTCATGCTTGTGATTCATAAGTAATTCTCTTTCCAGAAGATGCCAGCATTCTTTGCAAGCAAGTCTTATTCTTAGAGCTCGATCACAAAGGTTTTTTACAAATGGTGGGTTTGTATGAATCTTCCAATTCCTAAATCTGGAGTTTGTAGACATTGGTGGAGTTTCCTACAACATTTTTAGGAAGTTGATACGGCTGCCGTTCAAAGTCTTTAGATGTAGATGGGTACTGTTGACTGGGGATATGAAAGTTTGTTTCCAAATTGTCCAAGATCAGAAGTGCACAAACAAGAATTCAGAAGACTTATGATACAACACTTTACTGGACACCTTGTGACTGTAAAATTTGTGCCACCTGTGTGCTGCACATGCTGAAGTGTGCCACCATCTGCTTCAAGACCTGGGACGCATCCAAATCTTGAAATAGAGGCAGAAACACTTAACTCATTAATGGCAGCTGGTTCAACAAACATCAGACCATAAAAGCTACTGAGAGACGTGACCATAAGAGAGTCTTAAGGATGTAGGACTGAAATATGGAGGCACTTTAGGTGTGACATGGTGACACAAACATTTCAGCTTTTGGGACAATGCCAGAGAGCTTTAAGCTGAGCAGGATATTGTTTGTGCACCATCATAATATTACTTTGTGTCCAACTGGACTTAATATTTCAAACGCTGCCTAAAGAAGGAGCTGGCAGCAACTTAATGACAATATAGGATGGCAGAGAAGCAAACGGCTTCATTTATGTTCACGTCCGCGTGCTGATATGGAGGAGATCACTCAGCCAGTCCCAAAGGTAAAAAAATGTTCTCAGTTCTGTTTTCATGGACAAATAACAAAGATCCAACATCAGATGAAGGCATTTGGCTCTTTGGGAGCAGAGTGGGAAGCCCAGTTCAGTAAAGAGGCTGTCCTTTGCTAATGGAACCATTCTCCACACTTGGCACTGACATAAAAGCTACTTCTACTCGACTGAAGAACTCACACATACAGCACAAGCAAGCACATATACATGGAAACAAAGACAGACATAAGCACATATTCCTGCACACACATAAACACAACTCAACACACTCTCTCCCACACACACATAATACAGGAAGTATGCCTGTCACGGACAGGAGGCAGCAAAAACAACTTTCTGTCGACAGGAATAAGAAAAACAACAGTTGAAAGAGGGTCTGCATGAGAGAGAGAGACTGCGAGTCAAAGGCATTGGCTCCGTCAGAACTCATCAGCCTGCAGAGAGAAAATATGTAAGGGAGATGCCGCCATATGAGAGCTGTCACTGTCCTCCTGAACACAAGACGGGAGGGACAGGCTGCTGGAGAGCAAACTGAGAGCTGAGCAAACCCTGAGTAAAACCCTTTCACATCAACAGAAGCAATGGCAGGTTTGTGTCTAGGATGCAGGTGTATACAACAGTTTGCAAACTAGACAGACAGTGTAAACACACGACTAAAACAAACTTTCTTTGAGCAGCCAATATATATCCATATTTATAGATATATATACTTAAAAGTTGATGTTTAAAGCTCAGCAGTGATTTTATTTGCCCAAAGGCACGGGCTTTGCTGTAAAGAAAAAGAGGGAAGAGAAACATGTTGGAGAGCTCGTCAGTGAGGGCCAGATTAGCCCAAGGCCTCCAGGGCCACTCTCCAGAAGAGAAGATAAAAGGGCTTATTAATAGCCCTTAGATTTACATGCACCAAGTGGATGTTTATACTGGAACTTGCTGCTTATGTGTGAACATCCAACAACTGTAAACAGTGCCATTCAGGTCCCATTTCCTTTACATCACTGATATTGTTTCAGCTCTCAACATCGGCAGCCAGAGTTTAAAAAACATCATTCAGGCATTATCTTTAAAGTGGTTCCACAGTTTTGTCTCCCCAGGGCGGTAATCAAGAAGCTTCATTGTGGACTTCCTCTTCTGCCTACTCACATTATGCTGACCTCAGTATAAACAGCTGAGAAAGAGTCAACCAACAGAAGCTCAGTTATAACAGAAGCCTGTCTCGAACTGCACAACTAATAACATACAGTTGGGATTTTCAACACTTGGAGCAACTACAGAAGTGGCTATGTGAAAATGCCATGAGTACATTTGTTGCTAACTATAATAACACAAGGGAAATGTTCCTCAGACAACCTGATAACTCAGTGTGGATTTTCTAAGTGTAAGATCAATAGGTTTAATGATATTCCAGATAAAAGAAAACAATAACTTTTTGTGTACTTTCTGAGTCAAGTTTAATGCATAAAACATTACAACAGAACGTATCTAAAAAAAAAAGACTGGGAAGCACCTCATTACCTCATCGACCACATAAAAGAGCAGGAGCTAAAAGAAGTGGGGTTCATGGGCAAGCGTTCAGCACAAGTCCGTAACCCCCGGTGATTTTTTATTGGACAAGTATAAAATTAACAACAGTCAGGCTGTAACAGTGAGCCAAGCAGCTTCTAACACAAATTTCCAATTTGAGGTCAGCTGTACCATCCAGTAAAATTTAACAGGGGCTCCCTAAAGATGAACTGTTACTTTACAAGAAACAAACTTTTCTAATTATTAGTCATCATGCTGATAACCCACAAGCTTTTCATGTTTTGAGGTTGATTGCATGCCTCAATTAAAGGTGAATGGAAGGTAAAACCCCAAGCTAAGGACATCCATTCAAATCTGCTACAAAATGTCCACTTTAGAGTAATTTATAAGACTGTAAAAGCAGAATGCACACTGAATTTTTTTCAGTGACTATATTAGCTTCTTTGTTTTGAGCTGTGGTATCTCAAGGTACAACGGTAGTATGGCAGAAATGTAATCCTTTACAGTGATTTATATTTTAAGATTATTAAGGATGAAGTATCATAAAATAAAAATTGGCGTCGGATTTGGATCCAGTTAACATGTAGAACACACTGACATGGAGTCAGGAAGTGTTAATGGATGAGTTGACACAAGCATCATGTTCAGGATTCCATACTTGAGGGTTTTCCAAGAGTGTAGGGACACTGCGACTTTGCAGTGTCAGGACATCAAAGGGACAAGTCATGCTATTTGAACAATGACTCCCAACTATATTTAGGAGAAGTGATGGATGAAGAGAACTGGACGTGTATGAGGTCATCGTTAGGATAGAAGGACCATCCCTGCCAACATCCAATGGGTGATGAAAGAGAAACAAATTCTTATTCCCCACCAGTGCAGGGTCATTGACTGACTGACTGACTCTAGCATATCACTAAAAAGGATAAGTAACCTTTGAACACTGACTCTTAGTCATAGTTCCCAAACACAAAACAACAGAGCAGCTATTTCCTGCTTAAGTTGTGTCTAAAATCAGCAGGTCCTGAAACACATGAGACCTTTCTCAGATAAGATCACAGGGAGATTAGGCTCCTGTATCAGAGATTAAGTGAAGTTTGTTTTCTTCCATTTGAATCCAAGGTGGGGATAGTCCTGAGGCCTTCAACCCCCAGGTCTGAGCATAATAACATTAGTGGTGTTATGTTGACAGCAGGCAATGGTAAATGAGGCCCCGCTTTAATCAGTGGCATGCAGGGTTGGTGTCAAAGTTCCCCCCATGTCTCACAGGTGAAAGATGAGCAGACGTAGAGGTGTTGTCTCAATGTTAATTAAAACTGCTCCCCTTTAAAGAGGACTCAGCGCTGCGACTGTCTACTTACTCTGTGAAACCACAACTGCAACTCTCAGCAAAAACAATAGCAATGAGTGTCTTGAGAGGAGGGAAGCAACAAGGAAAGTTAACTACACAGACTAAGATAATACATTAAGAAGATGGATAAAACCCGTAGATGGTTAAACAACATTTTTTGTGTTTGTTTTCTTTTTTACTACAGAGACTGTAAAAATATATATTTTCTTTGTGTTTTTTTTTAACTATATACAGCTGTCCATGTGAATGGGACAAAGATGTTTTCCCAGTTTGGCTATTTACCCAGAAATCCCATACTCCTCTTCAGCTTCCTGCTCCCTTGAAGTGAGACATCCTTTCCTGGGAGATCAGCTGGAAGAACCAGACACAGATATGTGGATGATGCTTTAGCCTGCCCATGCCCAGTTACAAAAACACATTCATGCTGTTCATCCTTGCAGCCCGCCCTGAAACACCTACCCCATCTCAGCCAGAGGCACCACGCAGGAGGCGTACTGTGGCCTCGATCCGGACTGTGTGGATGAGACAAAGGCTGTTTGATGGAGGGGTGGGTCTTTGGGACAGCGAAGGTTAGTCAGGGAGTCTCCCCACTCCCTCCCGTTCACTCTGAAACCTCCTGGCCTCTGATGCAAATGAGGTGGTGGAAGAGAGGAAAAACAACATGTGGGGAACACAGACACAAAGGAGGGATGGGAGGGGAGAAGGTCTGCTGAAGCAGCTCAGAACTGAAGGCCTTTTCAGATCACAGCAGCAGTGAGTGTCAATCATGCAGGCACCGTTAACAATGTTTAGGCCAGTGCAGCAAGGGCTAATGTCCGCCTTGCTCTGCCCTGCCCCCTTCGCCATCTCCCCTCCCTCCTCAACCCCCTTGTGACCACATGAATCTGACTAGTGACAGCTCGGCATCCTGTAATTTGCCAATTTGCATGCATGTCAAAAAGCCAGACCATAGTGAGTTATGGTCATAAAGTGGGAATATTCCAAAAGAAGTGAATGAGATCAGCAACACACAGGAGGATGATGGAGATGGTGGAGGAGACAACAGCAGGATGACACAGATTTTGAGTAGACGCTGCAGTCAGACTTTGTGCTTTTATGCTTTGTGTTTTCATTTGACTCTTATGTTTTCTACATATCACAGCCTGTATGTGTGTCATTGCATGAGTCTGTTTGTGAGCCATTTGTCCCCTGAGCTCCAACATTAAGAACTGAACAAGTCTATCTGCTACTGCTACATAGAAAAGGCTGGGAAAAATGTGATTCTCCACAGCTGAGCCATTAATCTTGAGCATTATCAACACCTTGCTGGTGGAATCTGTGTTTGGATCAGTCAGTCATTTTCTGTATCTGTTTATTCCTGTTCAGGGTCACAGGCAGCTGGTGCCTATCTCCAGCAGTCATTGGATGAGAGGAAAACAGGCTGCCAGCCCATCACATGGCCACATAGAGACAGGCAACGATTCACACACACTCACACCCAGGTCCAATTCAAAGTTGCTAATTAACCTATCATCATGCATATTTTTGGTTTGTGGGAGAAAACAGGAGTCCCCAGAGAAAACCTTTCCATGCTGAAAGGTCCTGGCCTGGTTTTGAACCCTAGACTTTCTCCCTGCAAGGCAACAGTGCCACTAATTCCACCGTGTAGCCCATGTTTGGATCAAGCAATTTAAAAATGTTTCCATCAATATCAAGTTAAAATGAAATAGGATGCATAGTAACTGCATAACAAGTAAAAGCAAATCTCCTTAACATCTTGTCTTTTACAGTTTCATACAACTATAAGGGGGAAAAGTGTAGAAACAACGACACCTCGTTTTACTTTGTGGTGGAAAAAAGAACTATAGCTTTAAAGTTTATAATAGGCCTGTCTGAAACACACTTCCCCCACACATACACAGACTTTAACACAAAAAAAGAACCATGAAGCCTGTATAAATCTCTATCAGGAAGCCAGCCAACCTCTCTGCCCCTTGCTGGTGAAAACCATATAATAGTCTAAAGAACCAGAAACACATTTTCTGGATAGTTGGCAGCAAATGTCCCATAATGGTTTGGGCTGGGTAACTTTCTAAATGTTATTTTTTATTGTTTGGTTCTAAAGGTTGATAGAAAAAAATACACAGTCACTTTAAAAAGTCTACAGTGGTATGTGCTTTATGTATGATTTAAAAAGAATACAGATATGATGGTATGTTGCGCCACTTTATTCAAACTTGTGCCGACAGTCAAAATAAACCCACTGCAAAACTATTTTTTGAAACACAAGCCAACACTTGTAACATTGTAGCAATGGGACTTGAAAACTGTCCCAAAAAAATCACATTGTACAACTGCTGTATGTTATTTAGAATTCCAGCTGCTGAGTCTGCCCTTTACACTTGTTTAACATTGTTTTACGTATCCAATACAATACAAAACACTGATTAACATCTGACAAAGGGGCAATCATTACTGCAGGAGATCTTCTAACCATCCATGAAAGTGAAAATGAGAAGCAATTCTGTTAAACACCACACATTATGATGGCTATTTACCACACCATTGTGACTCTAAAAGGTGGACCTTTAAATCGCTCACAAAGTAATCTTGCCTTTGGTACAGTTCACTGCGTTCTCTACCTAACAATCTGTCTTGCGTTATTTGCCTTCCCAAGTGTAAAATGTTAGAGGGCTGAAAGAAGGACAAAGCTGACGATGCTTGTGGGTTTTTACTCTGGAGTTAGGGACAGCCATTTTACATGACTGTTAAGAAAAGGAAAATAAAAGACTAACTACATTTGCTAAGTGGTAAAACAGACTTGAGATTTACAAAATAACATTTTAAACTTCAAAATGTTTAGTACTTTGACAGTTATCTAAATGTAGAAAACACAGAGTTTTTCCTCAAGATAACGATTTGAGCAGGTCATTCAAGTGTAACACAGTTTCCACTTCATTGACACAAAGTTTGCACGTTTCCCTCGTGCACGTGTGTGGTTGTCTCTAGGTACTCTGGCTTCCTTCACAGAGAAATAAACAATGCTTGTTGAATTAATGGGTGATTCTAAACTGACCTTCAGAATGAATGTCAACTATAAACACGTACTAGACATCAGAATAATATTAGGAGGTTAAAGCTGAAACAAAACAAGCACCCCTAGTGGCTGGTTCCAGTATAAGTCCCAACCACAGAGATAATTTTTTCTCATGTGTTGACTATTGATTCACATATTTTTTTGTCTTGCTGCTATGTATTCAAAGTTCATGTTTTACATTATGTGTTGTTATTCATTGTTTGATGTTTAAAAACATCACTCCAAGTGTGTAGATGTTCATGACTTTTTTAGAGCGCAAACTTTGTTTTCAAAGTCTACCACACAACACAGATTGTAAACATGATATCATAGCTCTACTTTTTTAAAAACCAAAAAATGCTGGAGGCTTTTTTTTACCTACTTTCTATCATTTATGATGTGCTCATGCATATCAGTCTGGATGAATAGATAGTATCATGCTGGAAGCTAACAGTAAAAGAAGCTTTTTACTTAAAAACCTTATCCAGCTTCACATATGACAAACAATGTGTGAAACATCAGGTTTTCATATTGTCCTGTCGCCCCTCAACACATGTCATAGATTAAAGAGAACTGTCTCAATATGAGGCACATTTTTTACACAGGATTGATGTTATGGTAGAACCTGAGCAGACAACAAGAAGTTTAAATTATTAGAAAATTAGTACCATTTTTTTTTTTTACATTACACTGATGATAACAGAAAACATTGATGATTTAACCACAGTGATGACTTTTTATGTTTGGGTTATAAAAATGTGTGTATTTGGTTTGCTCCCAACAAGAGAGTGGAGCAGTAATACTGTTAGCATGCACTGATAATACTAAGGTTTTTTGTTTTAATAAAGAACAATCAAAAGAAACACTATTCTGTCATTTTTGACTAGTTCAAATATTTGTAGCAAGAGAAAAAATCATCAAGATTATATTGAGAAATTTTGAAGACAGCAGTTCATTTACAAGAATATGACAATTTTTAATCATAATAAGTTAGATAATAGAAGTGTGTCTACTTGAATTTTATGGACAAATTAGTAATGAATTGGTGGATTTTGCTGATGATTTAAAGGGACTGTATCATGCTATTTTACAGTTTTCAACGTCTGGGATCGGCACATATATGATAAAACCTTACTGTTTGAGTTATATTCACTTCATTTGTCCTGAAATATAACTTATATTCTCGAGTTATAATGTGACCACGAAGTAAAAACGCTCGGTTTACCTAAAACCCCGCCTCCCAAACGTGAGTCCGATTGGTCTGTTTAGAAACACTAAATAAATTTCTGTAACTCTCGCAGCCAAATGCACATTTTCGACGAGAAATTTTTAGAATGAAATACAACGAAATGGAGGTGCTAATTTGTCAGAGGACGCTCGGTGGTGAGGAGCGTCTGGAGGGAAGGATGGTCCACTCGCAACTGGATCTCATCCGACCTGGGAGATGACACCAAAACTGGAGTTAGACAGGTGAAGTGAGACAGGTCGTAGGCGAGGAGTGGGTTTCTGGAGGCAGCGACCGTACTCGCTGACTGCGAGACCAGCAGCCAAGAACGAGGCGGACAGAGAGAGAGAGAGAGATCGACCGGGACAGGTCTGAGGTCTTAGGCTGGATTAATGAGGCGGTTAAACTGCAGCACGGAGGCTAACAGGAGCTCGTGGCAAATGGGACGTGTGACTGAACGCTGGCAGGGTGAGTGACTGTGTCTTTTCTACCGGTGGTGGGATGGGCTGTGGTGACGTGGAGCTCAGATGTAAAGCTGGATTCATACTGACATGTGATTAGCAGGGTAGAGTTGATAAGTCTTTATTAGCAGCTCATGCTAATAAAGAGCAGCAGGTGGTTGAAGTGTGGGAACTCTGGGCTGTAGGTTAGACATCTGCTGTGATGAGCTCCTGACAAATTGTTTCGGACTCTCGCAGCTCGCCTCGTACCTACTACAGGGGCAGCAGGGATTGGTCAGGAACTTCCTGATATGACAGTGTGATGTAGAGGGGCTCAATTCAGCCGTTTTACATGAGCGAGTAAAGCAGCTGCTCAGAGCGCAGGTTTCAGGAGGATTACTCGGGAATGCACAAATTAAGCCAAAAACCACTCTGGAGGTCTTTTAAATAAAGAAATAGCATCACAATATGGTTAAAAGCTCCAAAAAGTTGATTTTTCATGGTACAGGACCTTTAAATGGCACTGAACATTTACTTATTGCAATTAACCTTGTGCAGCTGTGAAATCTTCAGATTATGTGTTTACATCATTTGCAAAATTAAAAAGATTATTAAAGAGGCCATTTCACACAAATTTCATGACTTTGTGGTTACTTCTTAAGTATTAACCTGTAATATGAATCATTTTATATCTAAAAAACGTTAGGAAACACTGATTAACGGACCTTTCAGTCTCTCTGCATCAAGATTCGTCAGGCTTCTGGCATCAATTCATTAATATTAATTATTCGAATTTGCTGGACTCAGATTGGCTTACAAACTAGCCTATAAGAGCAAGGCATACTGTTTCCTGCCCCGCTGCGCACGGTAACAGCATACGTAGTCTCTTCTGGTTTGATATGCTAACAGCTTTTAGCCAGCAGCATGCTAGGCGTGGTGTCAATTGCGGGAGCATATGAATACTAATGAGCAAAGGAGCTTTGATGAAACAAATACAGGCCGTTCAAACTCGGGAGAACTCGGGTTTTATCGCCACCTGCGTAGTTTGAGAGATAAAAACTGAAAGAGAAGTTGTTGACCTGTTTTCACACCCACTATGAAGATGACATTTGGAAACATTTAACAGCTATGAGAATCAAATGGTTTTGAGGTACAACATCAATTAGTCATCTGTTATTCTGAAAATGGCCAAGAATCACCTACAAAATCGTTTTCATTATGTTGCATATTCTAGCCATATACAGGGTTCAGGAAACTTAAGTATTTGGACCAAACATTCTCATCCTGTTATCAGTACTGTATTGCAAACAGATACATAAATCACTGTGGCAGTGATTAGTTTTAAATCCCCCAAAATATCAGAACAAGCCTTGTCTTTTAACAGACCACTGAACATTTTTGACTGTAAACAGGGAATATACACGTTTCAATACTTGTTTTTGGTAACACCACTTGTGGAAAAAAATAAATCAGTAAATTCACAGTTGTCGGATCATTTAAGTTCTTTGTGATGACAAAGAAGGATGATATTCCGTTTTTAAATTTGACTCTCATGTGTGATGCTTTGGATGAACCAACAACATTAAACCAAACTTCCTTGTTCTCCTTTTTTGATAGAAAAACATATGCAAGACTTTATCAAGAACAGTGTGGTGATTTGTTGGTTCTTCATTAACTAAATGAACCCTATATGTGGCCATTTTGGTGGATAGTTTAGGTTTAGTGCTTGTAGCCAAATTCTCATCATTTTTTTTAATCACTCGGTCAGTGGCTGATCTAAATCTAAATCAAATGGGCTGAACAGCTTTTTGATATATTCAGTTCCTGATGTACAAAACACTCCAGATTTACATTTTATTGACTCCTGCTATCTACTGTTGGATCCTTTCACAGACACATTGTCTTACACATCCATTGCTCTGCTTCTCTCTCATTCTCTGCATGTTACCTATAATGCCATGCTCCGAGCTGATTTCCTGTAGAATAACTGAAGTAAAAGTTTCCCTAAAACCTACTTGGCAAGCATTATGAAGAAGGAAACAAGAAATTTGGCCACCCCAGGTGTAATATGCTGCATCATGACGCTCCAGTCCGAAACTTGACAGGGTCAAAATGTATACCTGATAATGACAATATACCTGCTTTGGGGACAATAAAAGATGTTACCCCCATATATTTGATGACCGACAGTCTTATTTTCTTTGTCCTCACTGATGTGAGCTAACCACAGTTTAGATTGTAAAGAGAGTGTAATGCTGATGTATGAAGGAGCAGCAGAGTTACTGGATATTACCCAGGGAGCCAGGGTGGAGAATCAGTTTCCATTTCACCATGACCTTTCTCTGGTCCCAGTGGTGGTCAGCACACCACTACCTCCTTCCTCTCACTTCCCTACTGAGCAGTCTCCACTGCACTGCTACCCCACACCACCCCCACCCTCCTCTCATTTGTCAACCTATCCATCTCACTTTCTTTACATGGATAGGACAGAGCACTCCACCTCACCACCAACAAAAAGATCAAATTCCCATAGCTCGTTTATCTTCTCATCAGCTGTTTGCACCGATTTAAATGTTAGCATTGCTCAAAGTGCACATGCGTAACTAATATATGCATGTGACGAATACTAAGAAAATTACATCTAAACAACCTAAGATCAAATTAAGGACCACCAACTACTTCTAAATAAAGCTCTAATTACAGTGAATTTTCCTTTCAGGATGGGAGTCATCGCTTTCCAACACCAAAGCTATTCTTAGTGTCTGTTTGTTTTCAGCCACCAAATGTTACCCATATATTAAAACATTTGAGATGACGTCCTCTGCTGCTGACAATGCTGGGAAGCTGTTTGTCACTTAGATGACCATGCAAACTCAGACAAAACTTTGCACACAACCTCAGTTTCAGTTTAAATCTTTCACAATAATCTTTCCAAAAGTCAAGATATTGTTTTAGTCGTCCTTTTACATTTTCCAAAAATGATATGAGCCTCATCAGTGGGAAACTATAAATCAATTTTATAGCATCTCAATCCCAATTCAGTCAAAATACAGTATATACATTTTAAACCATAATTCCCAGTAAATAACATAAAAGGTTAATTTGGTTATTTTAAAGATCCTTGACTGAGACTTGCCTTCCAAAGTGAAACAAAATTGCTCACTTTAAAGTCAAAGCCAACTTTAGAGATTGATAAAAATATGATTACAAAATACTGATTAGCCACAACAATGTAACCAATCTTGAGAGATATTACTTGACTTCAGTTTGGAGTTTTAAGATCACACAGATGAGCTAAAACTTGCTTACATGAAAGTGGATTACTTACATCTTAGAAAAACTAACTTTAATTTAATTTAATTTAGGAGGATAAACCCCTTGAGATGTGCCATCTCGTTTTCAAGAGGGTCCTCAATACAGACATTACAAATTAACAGGATGTACAGACAGAAGCAGCAGTACAATATATCAAAAGAATACAAAAAACAAAACAAAAACACCAATACAAAAACAACCAATACAATATAAATACAAATACACTCACTCACACACCCAAACTATCACACACACCATACACAACACACACACCCACAAAGCTCTCCATGATCAATACTTCAGTCCAGTTTACACAAGCATACAGTGGGGCAAAAAAGTATTTAGTCAGCCACCAATTGTGTAAGTTCTCCCACTTAAAAAGATCAGAGAGGCCTGTAATTTTCATCATAGGTATACCTCAACTATGAGAGACAAAATGAGGAAAAAAAATCCAGAAAATCACATTGTCTGATTTTTAAAGAATTTATTTGCAAATTATGGTGGAAAATAAGTATTTGGTCAATAACAAAAGTTAATCTCAATACTTTGTTATATAGCCTTTGTTGGCAATGACAGAGGTCAAACGTTTTCTGTAAGTCTTCACAAGGTTTTCACACACTGTTGCTGGTATTTTGGCCCATTCCTCCATGCAGATCTCCTCTAGAGCAGTGATGTTTTGGGGCTGACGCTGGGCAACACAGACTTTCAACTCCCTCCAGAGATTTTCTATAGGGTTGAGATCTGGAGACTGGCTAGGCCACTCCAGGACCTTGAAATGCTTCTTACGAAGCCACTCCTTCGTTGCCCGGGCGGTGTGTTTGGGATCATTGTCATGCTGAAAGACCCAGCCACGTCTCATTTTCAATGCCCTTGCTGATGGAAGGAGGTTTTCACTCAAAATCTTACGATACATGGCCCCATTCATTCTTTCCTTTACACGGATCAGTCGTCCTGGTCCCCTTGCAGAAAAACAGCCCCAAAGCATGATGTTTCCACCCCCATGCTTTACAGTAGGTATGGTGTTCTTTGGATCCAACTCAGCATTCTTTCCCCTCCAAACACGACAAGTTGAGTTTCTACCAAAAAGTTCTATTTTGGTTTCATCTGAACATATGATGTTCTCCCAATCCTCTTCTGGATCATCCAAATGCTCTCTAGCAAACCGCAGACGGGCCTGGACGTGTCCTGGCTTCAGCAGGGGGACACGTCTGGCACTGCAGGATTTGAGTCCCTGGCGGCGTAGTGTGTTACTGATGGTAGCCTTTGTTACTTTGGTCCCAGCTCTCTGCAGGTCATTCACTAGGTCCCTCCGTGTGGTTCTGGGATTTTTGCTCACCGTTCTTGTGATCATTTTGACCCCACGGGGTGAGATCTTGCGTGGAGCCCCAGATCGAGGGAGATTATCCGTGGTCTTGTATGTCTTCCATTTTCTAATAATTGCTCCCACAGTTGATTTCTTCACACCAAGCTGCTTACCTATTGCAGATTCAGTCTTCCCAGCCTGGTGAAGGTCTACAATTTTGTTTCTGGTGTCCTTTGACAGCTCTTTGGTCTTGGCCATAGTGGAGTTTGGAGCGTGACTGTTTGAGGTTGTGGACAGGTGTCTTTTATACTGATAACGAGTTCACACAGGTGCCATTAATACAGGTAACGAGTGGAGGACCGAGGAGCCTCTTAAAGAAGTTACAGGTCTGTGAAAGCCAGAAATCTTACTTGTTTGTAGGTGACCAAATACTTATTTTCCACCATAATTTGCAAATAAATTCTTTAAAAATCAGACAATGTGATTTTCTGGATTTTTTTTCCTCATTTTGTCTCTCATAGTTGAGGTATACCTATGATGAAAATTACAGGCCTCTCTGATCTTTTTAAGTGGGAGAACTTACACAATTGGTGGCTGACTAAATACTTTTTTGCCCCACTGTATATAACAGTGATTCACAACTGGAAGATCGGGGCCCAAAACCACTCTCAGTGGGCACCAAGTCCAAAGCAAAATGAGATGCAGTGGTTTAAAGCATATAACCACTGGACTTTAGCACTGAAGACATGTTTCCTGGAGAAAGAAAACCAACTTCTTTGTCTGGTTATCCATTGGATAAGTTTGGGTTTTGCATTTACCAGGAAAGCTGTACTTGCCTGACTGCATTGTGTCAAGTGTAAAGTTTGGTGGAGGGAGGATTGTGGTGTGGAGTTTCATTTCAGGGCTTGGGCTTGGCTCCCTAGTTCCAATAAAAGGAAACTTTAAAGCTTCAGTAGACTGAGACATTTTGGACAATTTCTTGCTCCCAGCTCTGAGGGAGCAGTTTGAGGATGGCTCCTTATTAATCCAACATGACTGCACACCAGTGCATGAAGTAACATCAATAAAAACATGGATGAATGGAGGAACTTGACAGGCCTTATTAAGAGTGCAATGTCATTCAAATTCAAACATACTTTAGTAATCCCTGAAGGGAAATTAAATGTAACTCATTTTTTCTTCAGGGAGTCATTGTATAGGGTTCTACCGGTGGACACGACAGGTCTCCTGCAGCGCTTTGTGTTTCAGCAGATCTGAAGAAGCTTCTGACTAAAGACACTCTACTGCTAAGTTACTGTGTTGTGAAGAGGATGATGAGGGTTTTCCATGATGTTTTTTATCCTCCTTTGTAATCAACCCATGAGACTCCAGATCAGTCACCAGAACAGAACCAGACTCTTTGCATCACCTGCTCTGATGCTGCTCCTCCAACAGGTGACTGCAGGTGTGATCACACTCTCCACAACAGACTTATAGAAGATCTTTGGCACCTTGCTGCAAATGTTGAAGGACTTGAGCTTCCTCTAGAAATCCTGTCTGCTCCATCCCTTCTTACAAACAGCATCACAGTTGTGTCTCCAGTTCAGTCTGTTGTCCAGGTAAACACCAGGTATTTATACTCCTCCACCAGCTCCACTTCTTCTCCCATGATGGAAATGGGTTTTGACATGTTGCTACTCTTCCTAAAATCCACAATCATCTCCTTTGTCTTGTTCACATTCAAGATGAGATGATTGTTCCCACACCAGACCACAAATGCCCCTTTTCCACCGACAAATCGGCACGGCGCGCTTGAGAGCGGTATAGTATAGCGCGGATCAACTCACTTGAGGCGGTGGAAACATAAAGCGGACGTAAGTGGGGATATGGGCGTGCCCATCTGGCTATGAAAAGTGGCGCGCAAAAGTCTTTGTCCGCGACGTCACAGCGTGTGAAACATCAACAACAATGGCGGATATACGTGTGTTTTTGTACTTTGCACTCTGTCTTTGGTTCATTTTGGTTGGTTTGATTTTTGGTTCTTGTGGATGAAGTCGCCATTGTCCAAAGTCAATTGTATTTTAAAATAAGATATTTGTATGGTTGCTGGGAGTTTTTTTAAAGCCTTTTGCGGGAACGCTGCTATATCACATCACGTGAACACCACACACAGCCGGGCCAATCAGGGGCTACCACTACGTAGGTAGTCGTGTCACTGGTAGCAGTTTACTGGACCAATCAGTAGACAGGTGGGCATGTGGGCCCGCTTTGGGCCACTTCGGACCACCGAGGAGGTGGTCTGAAAAAGAGGCCGGGTTGTCGCGGAATGACGCGGTTAAGACCCGAGAAAGGCGGTGGAAAAGGGTCCGCAGGGGGCTAAAGTGAACCGAGCCGCACCGTGTTCTGTCAGTGGAAAAGCGGCAAAAGTGGTCTACCAGTTCTCTGTACTCAGTCTCTTGTCCTTCTCTGATCCACCAGCTGCAGAGTCATCAGAGTATTTCTGTAGATGACAGGACTCTGACCTGTACTGAAAGTCTGAGGTGTATAGGGTGAAAAGTAATGGTGAGAGTACAGTCCCCTGTGGTGCTCCTCTGCTGCTGATCACCTGGTCAGACACAATCCTTCAGTCTCACAAACTGTGGTCTGTTTGTGAGGTAATCCTTAATCCAGGTGGTTGTGGAAGCATTCACCTGTGTCTTCTGGAGTTTCTTACACAGTGAAGCCAACCATTAAATACACTTCTTTTACAAAATAAATAAAGAAATAAATCATGTGCATGTAAAACAGATGTCTCAATTTGGCAATACAGTGTATTCACAACAGACAATGATTGTTCATTAGCTCTCCACAGAACCCCTCATGACAATAGAGAACACAGTGTGGATTTTCCATTTTTTTAAGTAATCCACGTCTCTGTTGGTTTGTGTTTTTGTATGGAAAATGTCTTTTTTAAAAATGTTGCTAATAAGAGTGTCTGTGTGTTTGTGTTAGAAGGGTGAAAGGTCAGACAAATAAAATGGGAAGATGCATTACAACTGTGATTAATTGGAAATTCCATGAGATTTATTAAGATTCACTCAATTTCCAAGGGTTGCTTTTGCGTGAAGCAGTGCTAATTTACACGGCTATAATAAAGCATTGATGTGGTGGGAGAAAAAAAAAAGATTATTCACCTCTTCTGTCTCTCAGCAATCTTAATTATTCTAGAGGAAGGGTAAATTTATTAAGGAATTTAAGAGAAAATTACATAAGCTGAAACAGCTTATAAACAAGACATTACAAGAAGTTAAAGAAATAAAACCAGAACCCTAATTAACTGTTTTGTATCTTTTCTTTAAAATTATGTTTTTTATTCATAAAGTCCTGTGACTTGTGAAAATTTCATGAGACCTGTTGATTTAGTGAATGTCTGTATGGAAAATAAACTACTGGATTACCAATACTGTTGCTTCATATTTGTTAAAGAAATCATGTAAATATTACAACAACAAACCAGAAAAAAAGAAACAGTTGTGGATTTTATTTTTATATTACATCATTTTGATGACTTGTTAAAATGTTGATGTGTCACATATGATACAAAAACAACAACCAGGGTAACATGGAGTAGAGATGTCTGCACAGTGCTTGGGTAAAAACAAACCTCTTTTGCAGAAACCCAAAGGCAGCAGGATAATCTCTCCTATATTTGTGCTCCTCATACATTGATAAATGAACTCATTGTGAAGTGATTATCACTGTTATTCATAGCCCCTTTGCTATGGGGATGGTACATTTGTTGCATTGCACAAGAGCAGACACTGCTGAGCCCTGCACATGTTTCCCTGTCACTGTGCATTACAGACTAGCCATTGACATTTATAAATGCTTGGTAATCTGCAGGACTATAAGCACTGCGTTATTAAATAGCCATTATTTTGGCTACAACTGAGCCTAGGCTGTGATTAATTGAATACTATTACATTTAGGTTGATCATGCCTGTTTATAAATGCTGCTTTTATGGTACACATTAATCACAGACAAATTATAATATATTTGTATTTGGTGGCACTCGGTTTTTGCATTACTAGGATTTGTTTTAAAGAAAATACAATGTATTTATAAAGATGTTATTTCTTCATTATTTCCTGTGACATTGTGATAAAGAATGATTTAAAGAGCTGGTCAGTGTTTGAACACAAAAAAGTGTATTTTTTTCTGCTTGTTGACTCCATATGTACACACACAGAGAGGGAGAAACAAATCCCATGCTGCTCAGCATCAGGATAAAACATTGGGCTTTTTTCTTAGTCTTGGAAGTGAAAGAATGAGTCATATTGCCTCAAACACAAACACCAGCCTGAAGATATGTACAACAGATGGGTATTAAGTATGTGTTGGCATTGACTTTAAAATACACAAATGAATATGCAAAATAATTAAAATGAGATAAGATAGTAACAAGTTGGTATTTTTGTGTTGCCCAGGCCTCAGTGGTAGTCTAGTTACTGGTAATTACTGCTCCTATCCAAAAGTTACATTGAGAATTAGACATTAATCAGTCAGCAGTGGCAGTTCAGAGAAAACAGGACACTATTTTATGCTGTTTTGGACCATAATTAGGAAGAATGTAAGGGTAAAAAAGGAATATTAACATGGGAATATAATAGATTCATTTATATTTAAAATACATGTGGGTGGCTATTTTTTTCATTCCATCTATCCATTTTCTATACTCCCATCATCCTGTTCAGGGTCAAGGGGAGCTGTTGTCTGTCTCCAGCAGTCATTAGGTGAAGGTCGTACACCCTGTACAGGTCACCAGTCCATCACAGGGCTACATGACCTGGCTGATTATAGTCTCATGTGCAGCCCATCTCTGCTATCTGTGGCATCACACGCTTCCTCAATATGCAGATTGTCAGACTCAAATTAAGTTTTTGGAAACACAGTAGTATAGACAGACCTGCCATTCACACATACACTCAAACACCTAGAGCCAATTTAGAGTTGTTAATAAAACCCAGCCTGCATTTTTGTTTTTGTGGCCTGTGGTACTGAACCCGAGTACCTAGAGAAAACCCACATGTGCATGGGTAGAAAATTCCATCTTCATGTAGACTTGTTCCAGTCAGGATTCTAACCAATGACCTTATAGCTGCAAGGTAACAGTGCTAACCAACTGCACTACTGTGCATCCTATTCTGTTTGTGCTTCTTTTTTTATCCACTGTTATTGGGTGACTTAGCCCTGCTTACAGAACACTGTTTATCACTAGAACCTCCCCTGAGAACAGGTTGGCATGGTCCACAGACCTCAAGGCCTTTTTACAACTCTTTAATAGGTGCATTTGATTTTGTTTACATTCCCGTGCCATATCCCACATCACCACTCCTAGTTCTGGCACCTTGGCAATCCCTGCTCCCTGTCTCATGATGGCTGCTTGTCTTTCATGCTTGGCAATTAGCAGCCTTTCTAATGATCTGATTTGTGAATGTTGCAGTCCTAAAACCAGTGTGGCTGCAAGCTACAGCATAAGCCCTGTTTGAGGGGTGTGTGGTGTTGCTGCAGGACAGATTTCAATGGGACTTATTGTGGTGAGTTCACAGCCAGAGGCCTCTGGGCAAAGTCTTCTCTTTGCTATATGTTCAAACAAAGTCTTCAGCTTCACCAAGAGGTGACAAGGATCTGAAGAGAAGGCCCGTCCTTCACTGAACCCCAAGGAAATGGGCAACCGGTAGCCTTGACCACCTCTTCCTCACATCATCCCCTCCCTCCTGCCATATTTCATTCCATCCACCATCCATCCTCTGGCTCTGACATAAGGTATGTATTTTAGGAGAGACCCCTGTTGATGTGATGGACATGAGGGCCCTGTTTGAAATGGAAACCTACGCATTCTGCCCTGCCAGAGAGATCCAGAAATATCCCAAAAGAGATTGTGAAAGGAAATGGAACATGTGAAAAAAAAGCCATCTTTGTTGAGGTTTTCCTTTCAAAAACACAAGTAAATATAGGAGCGACACTTCCTATTCAGGATATGACGCTATGTAATGCAATAACCTCAACAGAGGACTCACTGACCAACATAGACACAGATAATTTCTTTTTCTCATATCAGTACTCACTCTTGTATACACTGACAACACATGCTGACGAAGATAAGCTAGAAAAAAACATGATAACAGAAATGAATGTAATTCATGAAAAGAGATAAAGTTGGTGACAGACAAGCTTATCCCTTTATGTGAGAACTGCTGCCTTGCATTTGCTTTATGGTCTCTTTTCTTCCTTCAACTTTCTTTTATCAAGACAAAAGTGTTCATGAGGTATATGTGCATGAGTGCTAACTTACTGCTGTGATTTTATTCCAAAGGCATGTGAACATCTTTGTGAGAAATAATGTGGCACACCCCAACCTCCTTATAACTCACCTGGACTGATAAAGAGAGCAGAGGAATCATTTCCTGTGACTGCTACTCATTCAAATAGCCGGCGTTTGTAAACAAGAGCTGTGGTTATCCATGTTGCGGTCAGATAAGGTGGGAAGGAGACCTCCTGAGTGATGGATCACGAAGGGGCTCCCCGTCCACTTCTCTTCCCAGCACCGCCTTGCCACCTTAGGATAATAAACAGCCATGGAGCAGGGGGCCAGATAAGAGCCATCACTCACATTGTCCAGGCTGATAAGACACAGACGCTCTCTGTCACCCGCCATGACATTTGTTTTTCATTCCACTTCAGACTAAGAGAGAAGTCAACCTGTTTCATCTCATCAGTGGACTCCGCTCAGGATCCCCCGCTGAGTGTGACACTAATGGTAGTCAGGTGACTGACTGTGTGATGCTGCAAGAGAAAATAATGGACTATGGCCTGAGAGTTTCCTTCCACCACTAAGCACAACACTTATGTAAACAGACATATATATGTAAAAAGCAAAACAAACAAAAATGTTTATCTTAACTCTTCCCTGCAGCCTCCAGTTCTTAGAACAGTAATGCTACAAATTCCCCACATAGTGCAAGTATATAAGACTCCTACATTTACGAATTGTGGTTTAATTTCTAAGGCTGTGGTCAAAAGAAAGTACTCTACACACCTGCCTGCGAATGTCTAAAGAAAATGTCTTGACACCGTGTAGTCCTAAGTATAGTCTGTTCATTTTGAATGTCTCTATGTGAGCTATTTTTACACTTCATTTGTCATGTTAATGGACAGACCTGGTGAGACAAAAGAAAAATAACAGGGAAACAAACGTGGGTTTCTATCCTTCCCCGATGAGCTGTAAAACTAAAGTTAGACATGAATCAATGAGAAGGAGAAGTCTCCTTGAACCACACACAAAAAAATGAAAACTTGAGCTACAAGTTGGAAATTATTCATTGGAGACTTTTATTTCTGATGGGGAGCATAAAATTATTATTTCAGTCATTTTACATTTTGGCACCCTTTATTCTCTAAAAATGCAGAGGCCTATCGGAGGGCATATGCAGCCCTTGTAAATCTGGCTGGCCTGACACTGTTTCTACCAGGGTCACCTACAAGCCACAGATTTAAGAAGGTATAAACTGGTTTCTTTATAGCCATCCCAATTGTTATACATTAGAGTTATGTGCATTGTACTAGCCCTAATGAAGGGCGTAAATTCTCAGTTTACGAGTGGACCTTAACATGGCGGGGTTGTAAAGCACACACTTTTCGTGTTACTTGTGTTGGTCATCAGCGTTCTGCAGTTCAGACTGTGCACACACTGTTTCCATTAGTCAGGGAGAGCTCCTCCGAGAGGCCTCCGTCTGTTTTAATACAGCCAGGCTGTGAAGAGACGACATGTCGTCAGTTGGTCATAGATGACATTTAACAGACGCAGTTCAACTTCCTGTCATCAGAAACCAGGAAGTTGATCATGGCTGTTACAGTCCCCTATGTTCATGTTTTTGGAGATGGACAACACTGGATACCAGTGGGACATTAGTGACCTGAGATGACCCCACATCCTAGCTCATTTTTTTATGTAAACAGGAAGTGTTATATATAATTTAGGAGTAATATACGTAGATATTGTTCTTCATCTTCTCAGATTCTTTATCACGTCATATAAGTAGTTGTTATACTTACGCCATTGGATTTTTTTCTGAAATGCTTGTTAAACTTTATAAAACTGGCTTCAAGGAAGCTTAAAACCAACCTCAGATTGCAAGGCTCCTCTGAGAATAGCATAAAATTACTATATTTTTTTTACCAAATAATAAATGCTACATGTTATTTTTTAAGCATCACTAAGGCTAAATGTATGTCAATGATTTCCAGCAGCAATATTTTATTTATACTTTTGTGTGCAGAAACACAAAAACATTAAAACTTCCACTCAGCATGTCCATGGCCAAAATGGTCACCTAGTGTTTGCATTCTCATACATTTTTTTCACTTATTGGCATTTCATAACTTATTGAATCTAATAACTGAGTACAATCAATCAAAATATGTTTATATAACTTTAAATCTGGACCTGTTGATGTTTCTATGTTGTTCCTTGAGATAACTATTGTACTGAATTGATGCTATTATTGTTTTGTATTAAAACATATTTTGATGATTCATTTAGATATTTTTGTACAGTGCCTTGAAAAATGAATTGAATGGAATTGAGAAGGTAAGGTCAGCACCATAAGTGAGATGCTTCAGTATATGTCATCTGACTGCTACAATCCTGGATAAGGTCATGAAATACAAGCTGCTCCCAGAGTTCTTTTCATGTGTATTTATGTCACATATTACATTTAGTGTTACACAGTGCTGTTTTTTGTTGCATATTGTAGCATAACTAAATAATTTACTATGCAAATTCCAAGCTTACTTTGTTGCTGATAATATTTGACAGCTTAGGAATCCTAGAGATGTGTAGGAGAGCAGTGCAGGATTGGGAGGGACTGACAAATCAAGCAATTAAAGAAGATGTGATTATGTCATCATTTTCTTGGGCTGGCTGAAAAAGGGGGTTTCTCTGGATTTCATATTCACCCCTGAAAGAAGGAATAACGTCACAGGGATGGGGATTGAAATATCTTTCAGGGACGTTCTGCTTACTTTTTTAGACGAGCCCTTATCTCCACACGTTCAGCCCTGTTAATATGATGATGAACAATATTTCATGAAGGGCAGCTAAGTGTGTCTCTCCTGAAGAAAGCCCAGGCACATTCAGTCTCCTCCCCATGTCCTCATCTTTCCTTTGTACCACTCTTTTCTCTCAGACTGAAGGTAAAAAAAGGGTGAGCAAAGGCAAATCGAGGTAGATAATACCCCTTAGAAACACACCACTTTGGGAATCCCCCACCCCCCTTTAACCTCGCTAAAACATTTTCATATCAATAATCAAGCAATTTTTCTACAGGCTAATCCACCAAAGCGGGCTGGAGCTAATCTGCAGGCGAGGGGCTGGGTGGTATGTGTAGTGTTGCCTTTTCAGGTGTGCCCCGCTCCTTGGCAGACATTTGTCCCGCTATGTGGCACACAAAGCCCCTGCCCTGTCAGCACTGATTGATCATAGACCGTCTGTAAAGGAGTAAAGCAGCCCACCCTATCAATGATGCTCTACATCTGCACCTGAAAAGAGCTCTCGTCTCCTTCCACAACATACTCAATGCGGTGGATAGATGAGAGCCATGCTCAACAGCTCCTGCAGCTCAGGTTTTTGTCATGTGTGAATAGACAAAGTGCTTACCTCTAAGATGGAAGGAAGAGGCAGATAAAAAAAATTAAAAAATAGGGACCTAGGTATGAAGATTATTATAATGTGTACAAACGCTGACAGGGTGGAATTTCTGTGCCTCTTTTTTAGATTAGCAGGGCTTTTAAAAATGATGCATTTAAAGAACAATGTGATTGCGTGTTTGATTGTAATTTTCTGACAACCTTTCACAGCATGTAAATGATACATGTAGATGTTTCCTTTTTTTTACTCTGTATTGTTGGGATTTAGTGAGGGTGAAGGGTGTTTTTCAGAAGACATAGAAGGCACCTCTAGGAGTCTGGGCAATCCTGCAGGAGGCAGAATGAGAGATAAAATGCAGAGGCCTCATTAGTAGCACATTTATCATCTCCTGTCTGTGATTTAAAAGAATGACTGGGTCAAATCACTTTAAATACCTCAGGGGAAATCAACATTTGTCATTGCAAAGCAAACCTGCCTCTTCCTTCTTTTCTGGCATTATTTATTCTAGTAAAGCAGCCCCATCCGCAGCTGCACTGTTTTTAATTTCATCCTGGCATTAAAAACCCTCAAAACATTGGCTGACTGTCTATCTCAATTTGTTGCTTTAACATTAAATTGTCCCCTTCAATTCCTTGAAGAAATACTCACCATCAGTAAGGCTGAGCCCTCATCCACAGACATCGGGCAGGAGATGCAAATGTTCACTACAGCACGTGAGGCACTGCAAATTATCCCTGTTATCATCCCCATGTGTGTCCACTATTAAAAAGGAGGAGAGAGAGGTGTACACAGTAAAACTAAGGAAGAGATTATGTATTATAAATGTGTTATAAATGTATAACTTGGCAAGGTCAGGGAAGTCAAGATATGTGTTGAAATATGGATGTCCCCCTCAAAGAGCCTGCTACAGTTGCTGCAAGTGGACCCTCTGGACATGCTGCCTAACAGAATATTTATGCCTGCAAACAGTCTTACACTTCTGTGAGCATCACCTGAAGACAAGACTCCTTATAATGCTAAAAGCGTTGAGATTTTAATAGCAACGGCTGTGACCCAAATCCATATGGGGGGGGTGTCCTATATAGATCTGGTGGACATATATAAAATGAAATCACTCATCTGTGTTAAAATAAATAAAAAAATCTTTCTATTAACCAAATGTAACATTATACATTTTTCACAACAAAGGGTGGCTACAGTCTACTCTCAAACCGACAGACATTGTTGTTGTTGTAGAATGGTCACTTATCTCACTATTGCCCCTTTTCCCACTAGGGTTGGTCTGGAATGGGTAAGCTCAGACCCATTCTGGAGCTTTTCCATTACCTTTTTCAGAGCCGACTCAACCCCTTTTTTGGACTTCCTCTGCCTCGGTCCGAAGCATACCAAAGCAACCCAGCACACCCACCTATGGACTGATTGGTACAGTAAAGTTACGTCAGTCACACCCATGTAGTGGTAGCCACTGATTGACCTGGTGGTGTGCACATGAAGTGATGTCACAGAATCGCACCTAATTGACCACAAATGTGACATTTTCTCGTATGTCGTGCACTGAGTTTTTTCTTCAGTAAGAGTACGAAGTGCAAAAATAACTCAACGTCATTCATTATTGTTTCCCGCTCTCAATGCACACGGCCATGTTTGTTTACTACTCTTGTGTCAATTACGAATGACATCACAGACCTTTTGCACCATTTCCTAAGCTGAGCACGCCCATGCCACTACCATGAGCGTTGCACCCTTGGGGAATGTGGGTGTTTTAACACCCACACTTTTCCCGGAGAGAGGGTTCAACACCCACACTTTTTCTCCAGTTTTGCACAAACGCCTTACTTCAGTCACTCCTCTGCGTTTCTCTGACCGCTCTGTGTCTGCCACTCGGTGCAGCAGCTGTCTCGTCGCCCCTCCCTCTCAAACATGACACCGGCTTTGAGTGTGACCGGCTGATGATCGGCTGTTCTGCTTTAAGTCCCGCCTCTTTCGGTGTGTTAGATTGATCAGTCAGCTCGTGCTGGAGAGGCGGGAACATATAATTACTTACATCTCCCTTTTCCAGGTACTTTAAATAAGCGTTTTTACTTTTAAGGTTTTTAAATAAGCTTGATATTAGTTTTGTTTTATTGTCTGTGTTCTGAGTGTGTTTATTAACTTTTCTAGTATCACTCATTTAAATAGGAAGTTTTTAATATCTTATATGTTATACCTTCTGTCATTGTATTCATCGTTTTTATTGTTGGCATGCAAATCACATCCATCCCCCACACTTTTGAAAAGCTTGCTACGCCATTGGCCACTACCTACATTCACATTCCTGAGATGGTAATGGAAACACATCCGTCCCGTACTGTACCGTACCAACCATAGTGGAAAAAGGGCTTATGGTACCTTTTTTGCTTTTTCTTAGTTCTGCTGAGGAGACCTTTAAGTTGTTGATGCCACACTTGCGTCTTAAGGCAATGCAAACAAAAATAATCAATTTAAAGTGAAGTGAAAAGGTACAGATACAAAGCAAGACCTAAAAGAGGTGCTGAAAAGGGTTAAAGCAGCATCAGAATAAACGCATATCTATTTCGTGCCAGTTCAGATAGAATAGTCTGCTATATGTAAATAAGGATTCAATAATGAATGCACTTCCCCTACTTTTATTTGCTTTAAGCCCTCACTGTCATACACACATTGGCACCATGCAAGACACAAATTAGAGACGTTTTAAAGAAAATATTCAAAGAGCAGCCTGCTGCCGGAATATCAGTTATTATTTTTGATGTTGCAATTTCTGACACTTTGATGCAATCAGTGAGTAGCCTCGGCATTCAGCCCTCTCAAGGGAGAGAGCTGTCAAGAGTGAGAAGCCGGTGGGTAGATAATTATGGGAGATCAAACCTTGCTAGTTAGTAGGCAGGAACGGGAGGCAAATGCCAAAAACCAGCCAATGTTTCGCAAACGCTTGTTCAAGGATATCCTAATTGCTATAAGTGGTTCCTTCAGGACTGGCACTTCAAACACTGCTTGCTGCATGATGTCATCTCTCTGGCTCCCCCTCGCACTCACAATGGGCAAATTAAGGAGAAGGGTACTAGAAAACATAACGGATATTGTCCTTTCAATGTTTTCACATTGTGCACTTTAAATGCAACAAAAAAAACCTCAAATAGTCAAAATCAGTCAGGACAAGATCTCTTGTTAGGTAATGTCCTTTAGATGAGAAATCATTACTGTGTATTGTTTAATGCTGATGTCAGTGTAAATAACCTCACACACCATAATTAATACAGAACGCGCTCATTTACATGCAAGGCACAATAAGAACACTCACACTGTTAGTAAATATTAGAGCTGTATGAATTTAAAAGATACACATTCTGACATCTAACTTTGTGCTCCATAATTCAAAGTGAGAACACCGTCCGATCTGTCAGTTCTGCTTCGAGCATACCTCTCCCCCCTCATCTTACCTCTGCAGTTCAAAGGGAAGGAGAGGGGAAGGTGAGCACAATTAGTTGAAATCAGTCAGAACAAATTGTCCGACAAGCACCGTAGAATGCTAAGACATCATAGTCCATTTGATAGTGAGATAACCTTTTTACTATGACCTATGCACTCCAGCAAAAAGCATAAAACAGCCCAAGTTGTTTAATCACCTTCTCATACTTTTCATCGACCTATATCTGGTCTAATACACGCAAACTCACTTGAATAAGATTCCCAGACCTGTTTCTGTCTCTCTCAGCTACATCAAAGGTAATCCAACCCTCTGCAATCAAAAAGAAGGATTTCATGTTTCAAAAACAATTCGCATTTTTCAAAGGAGGGACCACGGCTGACATACAACTGCAGTAAACCTATTGAGTCTTCAGCTCCCTCATTCCTTTTCTCTCCCTGTTGTGAATGTGAATCTTGAGGGTCATTGATCATCTCATTAAATTCAGCCCCAAAGAAAGCAATCCTTTTCACACAGCTCAGGAATTTAGACTCAAACACACACACAGAGACACACACTCCCTCCCCATCCCTCCCGCATCCCCCCCAACTCTCTTCAGATGCACACAAACACAGTCGCACCATCAAACATTGCCAAATGACTGCCTTTGCAGACAAGAAAGAGCGCAATAAAATGATAAAATAAAGTCTATTTTGTTCGAAAAGGGTAAAAAGGGGTCATTTTCTGCATAGAGTGCTGAAGTGTTAGCATAACAAAGCACTGGCTGGCAAGCTAATGGCTCTTCATCTGTGACGAGGAGCTCACAAGCTTTTCACTGTTGAGCTTTACATAAAGTGTCCTGAAACAACAGCTTACTTCTGCTCTTGACCTCCATACATTCAAACACAGGAAATCCCACTGTCAAGCGCCGAGTCTTTGCAGATCTACACACCAACAGACACAAAGTGAAATGAAACAATAAACACGCCAGAGGGAGTTAAAAGTTTATCTAGAAATGTATGTATATATATATATATTCAAATAGACACAATTACTCAAACACACACTCAAATTTAGCAAGAAGCTCTGCCTAGTGAGTGGTGGCTTGGTTCAGTCTAATTGTCTCTCTAATTGGAGGTGTCTAAAGGGGGTCTTCTTTTTATTTTTGGACAGAGCAGCATGCCATCACGCAAGGCAAATTACACAGACAGGCTGAAACACAACAGAGAAGGAACAAATGACAGAAAGAGAGGGAAAAAATGGAGTGTAGAGAGTACAGGGGGTGGGGGGTGATCATCATTATTATTATTTTATTAACCGCTGGGAAACGACATTTAAGGAAAAACTTAGTTTCAGGTGGATAAACATCCAAATTGCTCCTCTCCCAAAGGCCCTTCAGTCTCCTTCGTCATCCAAACTCTGGCTGCTTGTGTTAAGGATGAGGTCATGCTGCTCTCGGCAAGATAGACCTCATTCTCTAGTCCTCAACCCTGATGCTTTATCAGGGAGGCCTGCCTTTGATGTGCTCGTAATATGAAGGACGGTGGGCTATCAGCTAGCTGTCAACTCGGTAACTACCCTGCATCGCTCCCAGGGGCAACAGAGCCAACCAAGCCAGCATGGCTGCCCTGCGCCCAGAAGCTCTGCTGCTGATGGACCTGATTAATTCCCTGGAACGCTGGTTTGTCTTCCTGCAGTTCAGTCAATGACTTCATTCAGCGGGGTGAGGTCACCAGAGGCCTGGTAATAAAGGCACTGCACTTCACAGTAAGACAGCATGCCTGTGTGGTTCTAAAAAAAGAGGAATAGAAAAAGGAAAGCTCTTCAAAAAAGAAGAGGGTATAGAAGGGGACAACATCCAAGTGCCTTTAGCTCCAGCGTAGTTTTTGAGCAAGAGGCAAGTGAACGGCACTTCCTCTCCCTCCTGCTTTTTCTTCTTGCTCCTTCTCTGCTCTATTGTAGGAAGAAATAATTGGCAGGTCAATGAATTATTAGCACACGCAGAAGCTACAGGAAGAAGGATGTCCCATACTAGTGGAGGCTCTATTAAATGTGACTTTCCTTTTTTAAGAAAAGAAACTCACACAAGTTAATGCATTTATTAAATAAGAAAGAGAGCGTTACTTTCCCCTTTGACTCTACCTTCTATTCTATTTGAAAAATTTCAGCAGTTTTTATGGAGAATAACGTGTCGTTGTGATGAATGAATGTTCAGTAAATTCAGTGATAATGACAGAAGTTGTCCTCTCCTCTCCTTGAGTCATAACCAATGTGGCACGGCGGTTTAGAACAGTAGTTTCATATAACAATGCTCATTATGAGGCAAAGGCCTTTAAACAAGTCAAATAAAATTGATGTCATTCCCTTTTTGAAACTTAATAACAATCTGGGGAACTTCACGCCAACAAACGCGGGGGGGAAAAAACGACACAACTTACGAGTGCGAGTAACTCACTCTTCCGCTTATTGGATTGTAAAAAATGATGATTTCTTGAAATGTGCCATAAATTTACTGAATTGCTCTTGCCATCCCTGTGATGATGGTTTGCTCCTGTGCTTCACAGGCCATGCAAGTCTAAGTCACTTCATATAATCTGAAGCCACAAATCACAAAGAGCCCCAACCACTGAGGTGTAATAAGAGACTTTGGAGGCTTTTGGTGGCTCAGGTAAGATATAAGCAGATGGGGAACAAATAAATAAGGCTGCGGCCTGACTGTTCATCCATTGTGAATGAGAAGGGGGAGGGCGTGAATGAAACGATGGGCCGGCGGTGATGCACAGAGCTGTAAGCTCATAAAGCAGGCCATCAGCTGACCTCTGAGGCACGGTGGGGAAACAGGCAGGGCCTTTACGACCATCACCAGATTTAATAGCCAATAATGACTGGAATAACCGCTTAAACCTTTAAGGACCTGCACCACATGGTAGCAGCAACAGCAGAGCATGGCAGGAGGTAAGAAAGAGAAAGTGATATATCCAGCCAGCGCTCTGACAGGGGCCATATTTCAATCGAAGGGAAAATGACAGATGGAAAGAGACACTACCCTGATATGTGTGTCTCTTTTTGTCGAGCCAACTGGCTTGTCTATTTGTATCCCGATGAATGCACAACACTGATGAATGGAGAGAGACATGGATGAGGATAAGAGTGAAACATGGAGGGAAATGGCAAATGAACTGTACTTGAATTAGTCATTTTTTGTTCTTTTATTAGAGAAAATGTCAACAAAAGTTTAATCTAATTCATGGAAGATCAGTAATAATAAAATGATACTTCTGTTTAACTTAGAAAAACATTTTGTCCCTTTCCTTTGGGATGAGGAATGATCCAAATAAAATAAATACATCAAAAATATATTTTGTTTCATCCAGTTTTAGCAGCTGTAATAAATGTATCAAAGACTTCTTACCCTGTAAGTAAATACACATTGTTTTACGATATCTAAAACAATGACATAAACAGTCTCATCAGCTATTTCAAACTTTAACTATTTAACTATTTCTTGTGGCAAATATGTCTAAATATGTAAATATTAATCATATTTTAAATAATCATAATTTTAATTTTTTTTTTTTTTCATGATTTCAGGATTAGAATGTGCCTATAAGATTTTAGTGATAAATCATAAACAAAAGTAAAAAAAAAAAAAACCTCCAGTAATACAAATCTAATAGTGCACTCCAGACAAAACGGTCATGTTCCAAGACTTCCTGTGGATCTTTTGCATATTTCCTGATAGTTTTTGAGGTGATGAAGAGAGGAGTATTTTGCTGCACCATCAGATGCTCTCCTGGGTTTCAGCTCAACCACACATACATCTTGTTGATAACTCTTATCAAGATCTGCTTTTTAAGCAGAGCTGAGATCAGTTTCTTGTGCCAGATCGTTGATTCATACCCTGATGATTACTGACCAACTCTGGTTTCATTTAGCAAACGTGTTAGTTTTATTCTCCATTCAAATTTTCAGTAAACTCCTGCTGGCCCTGTGTACATCTAGACCGAGCCGACTGAACCCATCAACCCATGTTTGGACAATCCTTCTGAAAGTGTCACCTTTGTAAGAATCGTTCTCACCTGTCAAGCCTTACCTTCTCTTTCTCCACCTCTGCTCCTCTCCTATTTCCTCATCTCCTTGGATCCTTAAAACTCACCTTAAATGCAACACTTGATATAATTCATTTATATCTACACCTACAAACTGACCTTTTAGCTAGAAAAACATCCTTCTCATTATTACTAAAACTCCTGAGTATCTTCTGCTGCATTGACAAATCCCATCAGTGTAAACTCAATAAACTATTTCACTTACATCTTGTATCTCCTTGAGCCGGCAACCTGGGTCCAGAACAAAACCCTGGCATCATGCCAAAAATACTGACCACAGTATATAAATGTCTTTATTGGAGGAAAGTAAAAATCTTAATTTACAATCTTTGTTCACAAGACTTATTTTCTCCTATATTCTAATGTCAAGTCTAAGTTACTGCGAGCTAGTATTTGTTTGGACTAAGATCATAACATCAATTCATTAACTGTTGGCAGCAAACTAATTCTTATTTTCCATAAACTCTCTAAACCTAATACAGTGCTCATGAAAAGGAGGCTCATTTCACAGGCTGGCATGTGTTCAAGCAACATATGCCACATAATCTCTTAAAAAGCATGATCCGAGTCCAAATTTAATTATGTAATAGCACAAACGAAATCAGAGTGCCGACACAGCAGAGCTTCAATACACAGCGTTCTGCCACTCTCCTCTCGTTCTCCTCATTTGTTTATTGCTCTCCCCAGTCCCAGCAGCCTCCAGGGTGACGGCATCCAGAGTCCACTCAGCGCTCTGCAGATGGCTCCGAGGCTCGAGACTCATTTCACATGGTTGTTTGTCTTTTTAATAAGGCCTGCTCTAGAAATATGACCATTGTTATATGATCAGAAGGCTTTTTCATGGCCTCACATGCTATTATTTTCAGCCTGTGATGTTTTTACATACTAAGTTGTCTCCTAACTTGATTTGATTTTATTCTCTTTTGTTTTCTTGTTAGTTAGCTCACATGGATTTACTGTGGTCGGAATCAGTTGATGCGGTGCCGCTGCGGTGGCAGTCAGATGAGCTTTAGCAGTTTCAGAGACTAACTGGGTGGGGAGCTCAGGGGATCTTCATGGTTTCCTGAGCTCTGCACTTCCTCTGGCAGCAGCACTCAACTTGCAAAGCACCGAGCTGAGGCTCTTGATCTCTGTAGAATACAGATAAAATTTAACCAGTGAACAGTGTCAGGCCTTTGCCGAATATCACACCATCCCTAAACATCGCTGAGGAGGAGTAAAAAAATATATATACGAGCATATAAAACAACAAAAAAAAGGATTCTACTTAAGACTATATTCAAGATACCAGGTCACCTTTTTTCCAGTTGCAGTATCAATAAATCCTGGGACAAAACTGCATATCTTAAGCACCTTACAGGCGACTTTTACAGTGCTGCTGGGGCTTGGCACGCATACGATAACATTCCCCTCACACAATGGTCTAATCTTCATGGCACAGGTAGCACTGGGATTGTCTTGGATGTGCACTCTGCCGTTGCCTGGGTTTGTCCCAGCGTTAGAGCCCTCTGCATTTCTTTGTGCTTTTTAACCAATGAATTAAAGAGGATTTTAACAGGGAAATGCTTATCGAAAAAAAAGAAAAAAAAAACATTCCTAAGAGATAAACAAATCACACTAAATAAGTTGGAAAGAGTTTCACAAACTCATTCTTGAATAAAGAAGAGCTTAAGATAACAAGGCCTGATTTAGACATTTCCTTACACAGGGAGTGAGAAAAAGTGAAACTGTAAGCTATATGGGACAGGGTTCATTTTGTACAATAGTTTACTTTACAATTTGTATTTGTGGGAGTCAATCAGATTCCCTTCTTGTGAGTGAATAAGTGAAATAGTTGAGGAGTATTGTTTGTAGATTAAGTATTCAGGTCACTTTTCCCATGAAATCTTTTAATTTTTTAATCCATGCAGATGTTTGTTTTCAGAAAACTTTCTGAAGTGCATCCCCAGATGAACACTGAAAGCATTCCTAAGTAGCTGAGTTGCTCCTATACAAAATACCTCAAAGCGTCTAAGATAATAAATGTGGATTGAAATGCAATCTGCCTCTCACTTCTTTCCAAGATAAGTACAGCCATTGACAAGACCTGGCTTCCTCCTCTTATCTCACAAAGACTTGATACCAGAAACTCTGTGCATGAATAAGTCTTTCAAGATTGTGATGTAAATACATCCTATTAATCAGAACAAGGAAAACTGCAACAACTAGTGCTCTCACCCTCTGAACAACATTGTAAAAACTGTTCCTTTGTTAGCAGTTGCATCAAAAGTATTTTTGTTATCCATATGCAACCCCCCCTACTCATTTTGTCACCCCCTCCGCCGGAGTCTCTGATCACACATCCCTCAGTCATATAACACTTTAATCTATGCTAATCTATTGTAATATTTTAATTTTTTTAAAGATTATTATTAACACTAATTTAAAACAAGACAAAGTGAGTAAAAAAATCTATAGACAAAACTGTGTTTGGATAATCTATGCAAAAAGCTCTGAGCTCATTTTGATTCCTGATGGATTTGGTGACATATGCACCCCCACTACCCCCCCAACAGCACTGATATATTTAATTTTACTGAGTAGATCCCCAGGACACAAAGGGGAAACCATCAGGTCCATGTTCAAGTTTAATTACTGATTACTGATTTAAACCCAGACTGAACCCTCAGGCCCATTTCTGCATCGAGTAAAAATGTGAAGTGCTGAAAATGGAAGAGAAATTAGAATAACCCTGCATGCATCTTTTGTTTTTTTTTGTTTTTTTAAACTACAGTCTGCTTAAAAATACTGTTACTTGTTAGTGATGTAATTTCAAATGCACCTATGTAAATAAAAAACTACCTGCAAGTTTCACCTATTTGTCAGGGATTTTGACTACGTTGAAATTCCTCCAGTCCACAGTGTGGCGCTCTGCTCTCTTTCTTTTATAATGATTTAAAGCAGATTGAGATGAGCTTCATTTTGTCACCTACCATCTGTCCCCCTGCTTTTCACACTATTAAATGTCTGTGCATGAACATGAGTGTGTGTGTGAGCTTGTGTGTGTTTGATTAAAGCCCAGTCTCACAACCATCAATGCTGCCAATTCTTCAGAATCTATTGCATTCCCTTCATCACACACACACACACACACACACACTCCATTTACATTCATCGGCTCTTGTTTGAAGAATATCTCAGGTGGGGGGATATTTTTTTTTCGAAGTGTCCTTCTTATACAGATTTGGGTGAGGTTGAAAAGTTGCAGCTGTACATCGAGGGAGGCATTTTCACCTAATGAAACCCAAGATCAATAGAGCCGTTCTCTCTTCTCATATATAGTGTATGTACACAAGGGAAATAAAGCATTATTTTTCTTCCTCAAATGTATAATGGATATCATTCTTTATTTAATACTTAGTTCAATTCCACATGTCCCGCTAAGGGGAAATATTTCCTATGATGATGTCCCTATATTACAGAAAGAGAACATGAAAGTAGGAACGTTAAGCCAGAAAGTATCAGAGCATAACATATCGGAAAAATAACAACAGACTGTTAAATTTATCATCTCTCAGCAATATTATAAGCTGGGAAGAATTTACTGTACATGATAATTTGCTCAGTCAGCTGCAATTAACATATTTTAAATAAAGAGCTCAAGGTTTAACGAGAAAAAAAAATGAGGGGCCATATAGGAATGTAGAAAAAGGGAAAAGAGCTGATAAGCGTAGAGAAGAAGAAGATGAGGGTATGGAGGATGAGGGGAGGGCAGTCACTTCAGGTGCAGCCCTTATCGGTGGCAGAGAGAGAGAGGACCTTTCTTATGTAATCTGTGATTTCATTCAGCCTCCGTATCAGATGATTGTCTAGGAGAAGAAAAAGCCATTTTGAGGGGAACGGGTTGCGTGAAAAGGATCGCCTCCCCGGCAGCTCACCTCTCCATGTCGAACCAGCCGCATAGCACCGGAGGTCAGCAGAATTATTGGAGGCGGGGGTGGCTCTGCCAGAGAAGACAATGATATGGCCTTAACCCTCATTTAGAGGTGCCATTTCCCCACCTGACCCCCCTGCTAAAGTGTTATTTTTCTATGTTATGAAATGTGATAGCTCTCTGGTGAAACAGGAGTCTCTAGTTAGGAAGGTAATACTTTGGCGCGCAGCGACAGCGAGGCAGGCTCAGTGTCTCCTTTAAATGGGCTGGCTTTGCGGCCTTACAGCTCGGTGCAACGTAGACAGTTCAATCAGGGTAAAACAATGTTCATTTAAGCGCTCGGCTAACAACAGCCAGTGGCACACAGTGGTACACACAGGAGCGCCGAGATTGCACAGTTAGGGGAGATGATGATAATGTCTTTGTGAATTTCACCCAAACATGTCATTTTAAAATAAGGCTCTCCACAGGGCTGTGTTAGGTGTCATAAGCTGTTGTTTTCAGTTCCTGCTCTCTTTCTCCATCCCAAACAAACAGAAGTAAAACAAGGGGAGAAATAGTTTTTATTCCACCTAGAAAAATCCAAATTTTTTTTTAAGTCCAAAAGCTTAATTATTAATAGAAATCAAATGCTCCAAGAGTTGAAGATCATGTTTGAGATACTTGTCCAGCAATTACCAAGTCAACTTTTACATGTGGTTTGGGATTAATAAGTAAGACGGGGAAATCATAAAAGACTAGTGGTTCATTAATTTCATATTATATTTTTATTAATGTAAAAATGGTGGGAGCGGTGCTCTGAATGATTCAGCTTCAAATATAACCATGTGAAATATATTTAAATCAATTTAAACTTTACATATACGTTCGTGTTGCTATTAAAAAGTTTGATCAGGAGAATGTTATAAAAATTACTTTATATGTTTTATGAAAAATAAAGTTGTATTGATTGTGGTGTTGGCTTTGATGAGTGAGCTGCTATCAGCCAAGGAGACTGGATGCAAGAAGAGAGATATACATCTTCTTATACTCTCAGCTGCTCCACCTAGGGGAGCAAGTCTGCTTCTACTGTGAAGCCTGTGATTCCTGTTCACTACTGTGTGTGACCAAACAGAGGGTTTGCTGTCAGTTGCTTTAACAGCAGAAAATCCTTCCTTATTATCACTAATCACTTTTCTGATGAAAAGCAAGAGGACATATTGCTACAGGGTCCGGTCTGACACGAGGCCTTTGATTTGAATAGTGGTGGCCAGAGGGGGTGAAGTACAGTTTAATCCCAATGGGGTGAGAGGGAACAAGCATTAATAAAGAGGTGGGGTGTTGTGTATGTCATCTCAGGGGACTTCACCAAAACATTGTGAAGATTCAGTCTTCATCTAAAGCAGAAAGATTGTTGTGTGAAACATAGTTATTAATCATGTACTTGTATTTTTGCTAAACCCTTAATGGTTTGAACACAAACCCAGAAACTTTAAACTAAATGATTACCTTTGTTTTGTTTTATTGTCTGTTAAAAAATAGTGCACGTGTAAAAACTCTGCAATGTTACACTCAAAAGGCAAAAAGATACTGTACATTCATAAAAATGTGTCATCATCCACTGAACATGTGCAAATTGCTTGCAATAAAGAAGAAACAGGTTTACATAGATGATAGCACAACTTTCAATGTAAATTCAGATCATCAATAACTTTCTATAAGCATGGATCAACAACACCTTGACAAAGGTAGAAGGGATCTGTAGGGCAGCAAAACCTGTTCCACAAGCGTTAGAATCTAAATCCTCACACTTATCTGTCACAACAGCACTCACACAAACACACACATGCTCAGGCATCAGGACAGCAAAGACATAATTAGCAAGCACAGCTGACTCCTTGAATTGTCCTCCATCCTCCCCCCATCGTTTCCCTGCTAATAGGGGCGTGAGTCCCACTTATTAGATGTGATTATCCACCCAGGGCTGTATGTAGATTAGCTTTATTACATCCCTTTACTGGCTTCTCTGCTATTTAGTCAGAAAATGTAATTCAGTGATGTAACTTAGATATAAATCAGCATTTACAGGACAGAGTCCGTCTCCAGCGCTGGATATGACAGGTTTGGCTGATTAAACTATCAGGCTGACACGTTCAGCAGCCACATGAGAGGACAGGCACAAGTATGAAGACCCTCCTATGCAGAAAATACACCAGAATGGCTAAAGATGAGCTCATTTTAATGATATAGCGTCACATCAGCAACATATAGTAATGCATGCAAGTGTATGGAAACTCTTGCAGACATGCACTTATTTGTTCAAGCTTTCAACTAAAACAAACATATTCACAGTATACCGTGTGTACAAGTGTGGGCAGACACACACTCACATTCATAATGGCAGACACTTATCTTTTCAATTCCCTTATCCAGCTGAATATGATGACTGGCTTTTCAAGTGACCTCCAGGCAAAGGACAAGGCCTTGTTCTACTTTTACCTCCCCTTCCCCTCCTCTCTTTCTTCTTCCAACAGAATGAATCTATAAGATTGGTGACCTTGCTGTGGGTCTGTAAGGGAAATGAGCTACATGTTGTCACAGACTGAACAGGCCATTTGAAACCTGGTTTGTTGGCTCTGAAAGGGCCGGTGATCGGGGATCCGATAACTGGAAGGGGTGTGAAAGGATGGCTTTTATTTAGAAAATTAAAAAGCAAGCCTGATGGAAATATGTTGGCATTGGAGCTAAGCATATCACTGTAGGACACTTATCAAGTCAACATCTCTGCAGTAAGAAAAAAATAGCAAAAAAAATGGGGGCAGGTAGTAGCCATGAATCCATACACTGCTGTTGGCAAGCTGAAGGCAGGAAACAAAAACAACAAGTGAAGCTTCTCTGCAGCCCTTATGCCAATAACTATGAATATGTTAATGATTTTCAGGAAGCAAATTAACTTTAAGGGCTTCTTACCAATGTGCCATCTCTAAGTTAGGATTTAAAATTCATTATCTGTACAGTTATCCAAATCCATGCTATGGTTCAGACAGACACACAACACACAAAGTCTGGATGCAAGCACAAATGAGCAAACTCGTCTGTTTCTCTTGCAAGATTTACTTGTGTGTGTGTGTGTGCATGTGTAAGGAGCTCTCCAAACAAAAGCTGGCATCTCCCATGGCCTGCACAAATGTTTGTCTAATGTAAACCGCCATATAGCAGCATCTAATTAGAAGTGTCAGCCTGCATGTGGCTGAGAAATCTCAGCCAACTGTCAGCCGAATCAGATTGCTCCCAATCAGTAGGGAGACAAAAAAGGGAAGAAAAAGGAAAGAGAGGATCCAGCGAGTGAGAACCAGGGAACTGAGTTGGGGGCAATTAATAGTCAAGGTGAAGCCCCCTCATTGTTGTCAGAGAGGCTACACTAGCCATGCATGTTAGACTTCTACCCTCCTTGTTTCTTTGCTTGCATTCCCTGGAACATTAGTAATTAGGCTAGAAATGCTGAGCAGTGCTGCATGGCGGTCGCCTGATACTCTGCTGTAAGTGACACATAAATGTAGTACAGTAGCACTGAAAGCACAAATCCATGGAGTAAAGTGTGTTTTCAGTTATTATTAGAGTGAATAAGTGGGCAGATCTGGCTAGAATCCCACAGTGGGTGAAACCAAGAGAAGGTTTCAGTTCCTTGGTTGCAACGAGTTCCATTCTCGTGAAAAACTTTAGATTTATTCGGAGGATAGAGTCATATATGGAACTGAACTTCTAAGACCATGCCAACAAAGGCTAAATCCTTGCTCTGCAAGTGCATGGTAACGTCTGTGAGAAGCTGGTAGGTTCATGAAAGGTAAGCTTCGGAAAAGGTGTTTCTAAACCATCTCCCTTGGTGTTGATGATTAGTGGGTGAAAACCGTGCGAAGAATGGAGCGTTTTCTTTTTTCTACCTAAAGCCATGTTTTGCTTTGTATAAACAACAACAACAACAATAGCAGGCAGGTTCTTCTGTAGAAGCCACACAATGAGCTCAAGGGTTCCTCATAACATCTCATTATAGTTAATGAGCACTGTGTGTTTACAATGTGTAGCTCTATAGAGCTAGCAGTGTTTACCCATCCCCTCCTCTCAGTGGAGATCACTCAGCACACCCCAAAACAAAGGAGGATTTGTTTAGCCATGGGCTGTGTTTCTTCCCCTCTGGATCATAGGGATCAGTTTAGCAGGCACTAAGCACTATCTCCTAAATTCATCACAGCAACCATGGAATTCCCAAATATACACTGGGTTACAAACCCACATAATTAGGTTAGATTCAACACTAAACACTATATCCCTAAAGATTAAAGTATATTATCTTAAAATCTCTAAAGCTGTCCAGGTTAGCTAGTATTTCATCAGCTAGCAAGGTTAACATGAAGAAGAAAACTCTCCCGAAAACCACCGGAGAGCACTGCAGCTGACCCCTGAATGTTCTGTCTAAAGCCTGCCATGACTATGTATTTAACAGTGGTGTAAAAACATGTAATATTACCCACATTTTCATAATACTAAAAAGATGAAAGCCAAGCAAGATTTTATTTTTTCTTTTACTTTGGCTGTTGGCACAGTGAATATATCTTCCATCCTTAAGCTTAAGAAAGAATGAACACAAACCACATCTGCACCATTTCAACACAAACCTCACAGCATCACATGCTATCCACTAATTAAGAATGTCATTATCAGCACCTATGATCCTTGAATAAAAAGCTACAGGAGAGTTCTGCATGGTAGGCTCCTCTCTTAATCACTGCATTAGGAAGCATGGCAATTGAGAAGCTGATTGAGGCCTGTGTTGTGACAGTGTGTTAATCTCTGATTAACATCTGCGTGTGATCTCGTGGAAGTATGGCACCAGTGAGTCCTGTGTTCCCACAGGGAATGGAATACCCATGCGTGTAATAACATTTTATTTACAGAGGGCCCACTAGGCACAATGCATGCCAGTACTGTCAAACTGAGCCCAACATATTTTACTTGAATGAAATAAAATGTATATTCTCCAGGCAATATAGCTGGGGGAAGAAAAAAGGAAAAGGCTTTAGTCACACAGGGTTTTACAGAGTTGGAGCTGAAAAACACCTGTAAGGCAAACCTAATCTAACATGCATAGGCCTCAGTAAGGAGCAACAGGGAACCTATAAAAGCAGGAAGATGAGGCATGATGAGGATCACAAGCGAGAGTCCCACATGACACATCACATCCTGTCTTTTCTCTGTAGTAAGACCTTCATCAGCTCTCCAGAAAAGGGATGAGACAGGACTGTATATTTTAGGAAGGAATGTGAAGCATGCAGACCGCAGCTTCCATTCACTCCCCTTAAATCAATGGTGCATTTAGCAAGAAACCAACTGAGTCAAAATCAATAAAACACACTATTTCAGAAAACAGCAGGGGAAAATGAATGCATACCAAACATTACAGTAAATCATTAGCATGTGGAGCTGCAGCAGCACATGGATGAAAAAAAAATAAAAGCAAATCTTTGGAGAAAATACGTTGAATGGTATAATGCATGTATGTAACAAGAGAAATACTTTTATGTTACTGCAATTCATGGCTTACAAATTGTTCCAACAGTACTGTTTGTGCACATTCAAAAGGTTAGAGATTCACTACTATGTTCATATGGAATGCAACAAACTGACAATCACACAATATATGAAAATCAACACGTCCGCACATTATACAACCATATAGGTCGATTTTGAATGCTCCAAAAAATACGACCTGTGACAGCATTTTCAAACGACCTGTCGGAGCGTTTTCCGGGCTCCGCAGAGACTTACTACCGACAGCGCACCTTCCCAAAGGAGCTGACTAATACCCATGCGCGAGGTTTCGCTCTGTTCAGCCAAACAAAACAAAAATTCTGCAGCAATATGTCTCATTTTAATACAACGGTTAGCTTTAAAATGCAAAGATACACATGGACACACTGTAAAGCAGAAATTTTCACGTTAAAAAACGGATCGGTTAAGGTTAGGGTTTACAGATAGGGGTCGCATACGGACTATAGTGTTGTCTTCAAAATCGACCAATGCGGTCGGATTTCACATGAGGTCGGGCTGATGAAAATATAGGGCTTAACTCATATTCATTGGGGCTATGAACTGACAGCTTATCTGAATAATTTCCAATTTATGTAAAATATTATCGAAGGGCTGAACAGAAATGTATCTAAAACATTCTATTTATCTAACATTCATATACAGTGGGGCAAAAAAGTATTTAGTCAGCCACCAATTGTGTAAGTTCTCCCACTTAAAAAGATCAGAGAGGCCTGTAATTTTCATCATAGGTATACCTCAACTATGAGAGACAAAATGAGGAAAAAAAATCCAGAAAATCACATTGTCTGATTTTTAAAGAATTTATTTGCAAATTATGGTAGAAAATAAGTATTTGGTCAATAACAAAAGTTAATCTCAATACTTTGTTATATAGCCTTTGTTGGCAATGACAGAGGTCAAACGTTTTCTGTAAGTCTTCACAAGGTTTTCACACACTGTTGCTGGTATTTTGGCCCATTCCTCCATGCAGATCTCCTCTACAGCAGTGATGTTTTGGGGCTGACGCTGGGCAACACGGACTTTCAACTCCCTCCAGAGATTTTCTATGGGGTTGAGATCTGGAGACTGGCTAGGCCACTCCAGGACCTTGAAATGCTTCTTACGAAGCCACTCCTTCGTTGCCCGGGCAGTGTGTTTGGGATCATTGTCATGCTGAAAGACCCAGCCACGTCTCATTTTCAATGCCCTTGCTGATGGAAGGAGGTTTTCACTCAAAATCTTACGATACATGGCCCCATTCATTCTTTCCTTTACACGGATCAGTCGTCCTGGTCCCCTTGCAGAAAAACAGCCCCAAAGCATGATGTTTCCACCCCCATGCTTTACAGTAGGTATGGTGTTCTTTGGATCCAACTCAGCATTCTTTCCCCTCCAAACACGACAAGTTGAGTTTCTACCAAAAAGTTCTATTTTGGTTTCATCTGACCATATGATGTTCTCCCAATCCTCTTCTGGATCATCCAAATGCTCTCTAGCAAACCGCAGACGGGCCTGGACGTGTCCTGGCTTCAGCAGGGGGACACGTCTGGCACTGCAGGATTTGAGTCCCTGGCGGCGTAGTGTGTTACTGATGGTAGCCTTTGTTACTTTGGTCCCAGCTCTCTGCAGGTCATTCACTAGGTCCCACCGTGTGGTTCTGGGATTTTTGCTCACCGTTCTTGTGATCATTTTGACCCCACGGGGTGAGATCTTGCGTGGAGCCCCAGATCGAGGGAGATTATCAGTGGTCTTGTATGTCTTCCATTTTCTAATAATTGCTCCCACAGTTGATTTCTTCACACCAAGCTGCTTACCTATTGCAGATTCAGTCTTCCCAGCCTGGTGAAGGTCTACAATTTTGTTTCTGGTGTCCTTTGACAGCTCTTTGGTCTTGGCCATAGTGGAGTTTGGAGCATGACTGTTTGAGGTTGTGGACAGGTGTCTTTTATACTGATAACGAGTTCACACAGGTGCCATTAATACAGGTAACAAGTGGAGGACCGAGGAGCCTCTTAAAGAAGTTACAGGTCTGTGAAAGCCAGAAATCTTACTTGTTTGTAGGTGACCAAATACTTATTTTCCACCATAATTAGCAAATAAATTCTTTAAAAATCAGACAATGTGATTTTCTGGATTTTTTTTCCTCATTTTGTCTTTCATAGTTGAGGTATACCTATGATGAAAATTACAGGCCTCTCTGATCTTTTTAAGTGGGAGAACTTACACAATTGGTGGCTGACTAAATATTTTTTTGCCCCACTGTATGTTTGGACATGGATATCAGTGGACATGTATGAACAAACCAGTTTAATCAGGCCTCAATGTGCAATATAATTCCAGTCATCAATGTGGCATATGTTATACTTCCCCTTTAAAAATTCTCCCACAATTAATTTATTCAAAAGTCCATTAGAGCTTAAAAACACAGACTGAGCCCTTGCTTTCCTTCTTCACAACATAAAAAAGCAATGCTTTCAGTAAGAGCAGTGCATTTCAAACTGCTTTGGTGTCCTACAAAATTACCATATGAGAAGCTATTTACAAGTCGACAAAATTTCTGTGTGTTTCCTTGTGAGTTCAGTCCGTTCCTGTGATGGAACAAAATGAAAAGCCTGCCTTACTTGTTGCATGCAATTAAGCCCCTGCGAAAAGACAGTCGGTGCAGTTTAACATTTCATAGGGCTGTAATTATTCTTTAACTGTTAGAAAGTGTCGTCCCCTAGGAGCCAATTACTTGAAAAGCGCTCATCACACACAAGATATATACAAACAAATCCTTCAAGCACAAAGTAAATGTTTAAACATTAAAAGGGATGAGCGGCGGAACCCATACCAATCAGTTTTGGTAGGAGCTAATTACTAATAAGAGCAGCAGCCCCGTTGTGTTAGATAATTATGACACCAACGTGCACCTCAAACATACAGGGGCCCCAGGCTGGCTGGTGTACCATGGCTCCAATATCTCCCATATCACAGGATCAGTATAGAATTTGAAAGAAAAATAGACAAGAAATGTTACTGACCTTAAATTCAGACCAAATATGAGATAAACTTCATGCTCACATATCTGTAATTTTATATAAGTGGATTTTTACAAGTTGTGTACTCCCTTCTTTTACAGTCCTCAAATGACTGAGTAATTGTTATTAGATTAAGAGGGTAATTACAAGCCAACTAGTCAACAAGTAAATCTGTATTTATTAACAAACTACTTAGTTGTTGTTAAATGTTAAATATTGCTAGGTACCTACTGGTGGTGACATCTTCTACCATACAAAGAAAGAACCAGTGACACAAATAAATAAACAAAACAACATTTGTTTATAACGCTGTAAATGATCATAAAGTGTAACTCTTTCCAGTGATGTTGTTGTTGGAATTCTGGGGTTTTCATCTAACCTGGCTCTTCCAGATTTATGTGTAGCCCCGCCCCACGTCGAGTCAGGACAGACATAGATCTGGAACTGCTCAAATACAAAGCGTCTGAACAAGGGAGGGCCATCTGGTATAATATTTTGAGCTGATTGGAGGAGCAAGTGGCCACCTACCATGATTTGTCACTAGCCAATCACAGTACATCAAACTTTTGCCAAATCCAGTCAGGAGAAGAGCACACACATCATTATCATTACCATCAAGAAATACACAAAGTGCTTCCCTTTGCTGATGTTTCAATGGTTTGGCCTGGGGGGCATTTCGGGTTGCTGTTTGGTGTACTGTGTCACCATGGTAACACGGATTGCCAATAAAAGTAATATCAACCGTCTTGTAAACAAACCGGACGATTTGATGTATGTTGTGCCCGGGTCCGTTTGCAGATTCAATAGCTGCTTCTATGCGTATGTCCATCGGCGTGGCCATGTTTGTTTTGCTTAGCTTGGGCACTTGCTGCTATCGTCATACCCGAAACTTGGTCACAGTGACCCATGCAAACACCTGGGAATGTGCTACTAACAATTTTAGGATCCTTTCCTCCTTAATGGAGGCCCTATAAGATGTTAGTGTTTGGACATTCGTGGCCAAGTTGATGGTCTGCTTCAAGATTTTCCATGAATGCGCTACACAAGCCCTCTGTGTAGGAATATCAGCATAATGCCTTTCAAACAACTTGCATGCAGCGCGCCATTATTGAGGATTATTTACTTTTTATTTACTTCTAAAATTGTATATATATATATATATATTATATGGATATAAAATATGCCACAATGAAAAGTTACACTTTTTATTTTTCATGATGCATGACGCGACATGGTGAAACAGCTCATCAAAGGTGTCACGGTCCATTCGAACTAGAGGTTCAGCCCATTGGACTAAATCTGGTTCTGGCTGTAGAATTTTGGAGATACTGGACAGCAGCCACATATATTACCCAGAAAAATGTGTTGAGAACTGGAGGCTCTTCACAAGAATGGCTTTAAATTCCCATGAGTTGCACATGTGGGGGGCATTAACACACCTTACAAAACAAAATTTCCGTAACATCATCATCGGTAAATCAGAGGAAGTTCCCAACACACTTTTATGAAGAGAAGAAAAAAACTGCTGCCAGGGTGCCTCTGAAAATCACCTCATTCTCAAGGATTCATCAAGTTATTGATGCCATAACAACTACCTGTAGAAATAAATGCTCACCTGTACAAATGTTCACAAACTCCAGATGTTGTAGGAAACAGGAGATTCATATTAACAATGTCTCCATGTAGGTCATTGTGAATGAAGCTTTGGTTGAAACTAACAAGAAGTCTTGAATACATAAGAAAAATGTTTAACATTTAACACAATTAAAACGTAATTAATCTTATTTTTTAATTGTGTTAAATTATCTTACTTTAGCTGGCAAACAATAGTGTTGCACTAATAATGTAATTTTATTACATTTATATTAAGTCTTTGTTAATGTGTCTGTTTGAGTTCCATTCCATGGACACCTGACAGTGGTTTTCTGGATAAAGTTTTACTTCCTGCAGCAACTTACTAACTGTTTACCTCCTTGTTCTGCCTGTTGAAGAAGAATTAATATCTGTGTCATTTCTCTAAGACATTGGGTGAAATACAACAAATGAAACACTCTTTTGTCAATATCATTATGAATATTGTTTTGTGTTGTCAGTATTCTTGATTTGGTAAAAGTTAGAGCCTTTACAGGCATTATACATATTTAAAAAAAAAAAAAAAACATTGTAAACACCAGCATAACAGTGTCTAAATGTCAAATAATAAAGAATACATACAAAAAAGAAATGGAAAACACTTTCATCTCTTACCTACAACTGCCTTCGATAGGGATGTCCCGATCAAGATTTTTTGCCCTCGAGTCTGAGTCAGAGTCATTTGATTTTGAGTATCTGCTGATACCGAGTCCAGATCCGGTCTATAATACATTAAAAAATGAATAAAAAGGAGCAAATAAACAGATCCAGGATGTTCCTTATTTTGTATTTAATTCACCCTATTTTAATGTTTAGCTGCAGGGACAGGACAGCCAGCAGTCCTGGGACTGGGACAGCCAGCAGTCCTGGGACGACAGTTGGTTGCGGCCACTCCAGCACGTCCTAGGGTTTCCCCTGGGCTTCTTCACGGTGGGGAGTCATGAAGTTGTTGCTTGTGTGTAAAAACGAATATGAAGAGTGCACATTTCTGTACTGTGAGCACGCAAACAGTCCGAACGCACATAAACCGGTGGACAGACATTACAATTTTAAATAAAACGTTATGTAATTAAATAAGCAGATCAGAACAGCAGACACTGCAGAAAGAGTGACATGACCATGGGCTGTCTTCTGCATGCAGTAAGTGATCACCTCCACTCCATGAATGAGTTTAAGATAATATCATAGGGATTTAATATGACTATAAACTAACACCGGCACTCATGCTAACGCGGCTAGCGAAGCTAATGTGGCAACATTCTCAACACAACATCATCCACCGAGCCAATTAAAAAAGCTTATCTCGAAGAAAATATACGCAATGAGGCTTTTATAAGTCCTCATCTTCTCCACTGTTGTGTAGACTACAGGACTGATAACATTCACATTTTCACACACGTTGCGGTCGGTTGTCATGGAAATGCGTCCCCTCTTAAAATGGCGGCTGCGGGTTGCAAGGGAAACTGTTCCGGATACTGACGTCACACGAAAAAGGTGTATAGAGGCGTTAAAAACTAGCCAATCACAGTAAATCAACCTCTTGCAAATCTATTCGGGAGAAAAACACACACATCGGTACCACTAAGAAAACCAAAACACATCTTTACCATCAAGAAATGCACAAAGTTCTTACCTTTGCTCTTTTCTCAATGAAGAAATCATCTCTATAGTTCTCCTAAAACAGATTCAATAGCTGCTTTTATGCGTACATCCACCGGCGCAGCAATATTTGTTTTTCTTTGCCTGCTTGGCATTTATTGCCAATCATACCTGAACACCCGCCCCAAAGCACAATGATTGGTCCGAACATTTTTTGGACCGAAATAGATGGTTTTCAATGGAGCAGTACAAGACGGATTTTCGTGGGTTTGGAAAACTCCAAATCTCGCGAGAATCCATCTTGCAGCTCAAGGTTATTGCTCTCCCTCTTAAAAGTTCAAACTTCTCACAACACATTGGCCCACAAATACTGATAAGTCCAACTTTCTAAAATAAATAGGGAAATTTATTCTTTGACTGAACCAAATTAGTCATCACGGGTCAACTGTTCTTTAGACAGAGCTACCAAGCCCTTTACAGCCCTGAGTGCATAATAAAACTAATGTCTCTAACTGGTCTTGTGTTAACATCAATAAACAACCAAGCTAAAGCCAATAAATACCATGTCCTGCAGAATGATTCAACATGCTGAAGCGAACAAGTTAAAAGCAAATTAAACATTTTCATTGCACCCACAAGCCAGAATTGGATATTTATTTTGACCAGTGAGAGAATGAGAAAATAAGATCAGATTTGTTTTCTCATTTGTTTCATGCAGTTACAAGCATGTGTTCTATCTGGCCAATTAAAAATTTCCAATTAACCTGTCATGCATGTTGTTGATCAGTGGACAGAATCTGGAGTCGCCAAAGAAAACCCAGGCATGTATAGTAGAGAACATGTAGAATGTGTATTCTTGAAACTTGTGACATTTTGTTTACTTATTTAGTATTCTTATTTTTGTTTTAATTTTAAGTCCATAAAATGTTTTTCCAAGAGGATTCAAGCATAACAAGAGAAGGAAGCTCAGCTGCGACACACTTAATGTGGACAGGAACACAATCACTACGACTGTCCGTCATTGCTGATGTCAGAATTGTTGCAGAGGATGAACATGTTGGGCCAATCCTGACGTTCAGTGACAACACTGTCATCAGTTTCGTAAAGTTATGCAAGCCCTTCATTAAAGGCAACAAACTTGAGAAAAAAGGTACAAAAGATTAAAATGATGCTGAGCTACTGCCTATAAATCCGTTAGGCAAGTGGCAATGCTATCACATCCTATTGTCATGTTTTTGTCTGGATTTGACTTTTGTCAGTTTGGTAAAGTTTAAAATGTTCTTAATCCACCTTTGACTTCTCTATTAAAAAGTAACAGATCGGGTAAAACTTTATTTTTCTTTCAGGTACGTTTTGTCTTCTACTCAGCTGCCTCAGCAAGTCATCTATCTCCATCTACTCCTGTCCTCTGTATCTTCTTCTCTCATACCAGCCAACCTAATGTCCTCCTCCATTACCTTCATATCTTCTCTTTGGACATTCTATAGCTAGTAATTGCTCTATCTTTAAATGAACACCCATATTTGTACTTCTATTGTGACACATTCATCCACTATTCAATCCAATTTAAAAGCACTATTTCATAACAAAGTAATTTCAAGGCATTTTACAGAAATACCAAATCAAAAAATAAAACAGTTCACATTTAAGGAACCATCCGATTGGGTTTAATCATCAATTCAACACAATACCCCATCCTGAGCAGCACGATTGGTGACAATGGAAAGGAACGTCTCCCTTTTAACAGGAAGAACCTCCAGTAGAACCAGAACCAGGATGGGTGGCCTTCTGCCTCGAATTATTAGTCTTCATTTGCTGGACAGTAGTTCAAGTGTTTATAGAAATTAATAACCCCTACCATTATTACTCCTAAAGGTAATAATAATAATAAGTATTGTTATTCTTCTTATTATTATTGGTGGTGTTATTAATAATTTACAGCAAATTTGTATGGCGAAACATTTTCGAATTTATGGGGTACTTAGTCATTAAATTCAGATTTATTTGTAGACTAGACTCCCTTGTAATTATTCTGCAAGAATCTAAAGTCTACCAGCAGTTACCTTGTAATTAACTGTAATTTACCAAGCAGTTTTTGACTAAGTGAAATGGGGATTGTATAAGAAAGGCTTTCCTAAAATGATCTCACGTTTTTTAAAGGTTTTATTGCAGCAAGCTCAGATATGTTGTGTTCTAATTTTCTAACAGGTAAACAAAAAAATAAAAATAAAATGACATTGAAATAAGATGTATTCCTCTCTGAGTACAGTACTATTTTTTTTTTACCAAAATAAAAATGTAAACGTCAATGTTATCCTAAGTGACTGGGATTGATAATTCCTCAGTTCAGCAATCATATTAACCTCCACTTACTCTCCACAGCTGCTTGGCTGGTTGTTTGCTCATCTAATCAATCTCCTTTACCCTTGTTCTTTAATGTGCTACCACGTTTGACCATCCCTAAATATCCACTAATGCCCAGGAAACATCAGGGCCACGGCGATAGCACTGTAAATGTAATTTATTTCTCACTCATGCAAGCACTTGAGCTAAACAATTATGGCTACTGAGAACCGGTGCATGCTATATAAGATAAATATTGATTGGATGGTTTGTTAGCTACAGTGAGGGATAGGGTCTGAGTGAGGTGAGATACCCATAAAGATGTTGGAAATGTTTGGTTGTCCACTTGGTTCTGTTGGAAAGTTGCTAGACTGATATACAGACAATCATACATAATGTGATTTATACATTAAACTGATAGTCTTACGTTTATTATACAATATGTACATTATTGGACTTCTTGGTCATGAACACATACCTTTAGAAATTTAGGAATCACTTATTAATTCATTCCTGACAAAACAATATTTCAACAACAGTGTTTTTCTGGGTTACTCCTAAAATGGAATCCATTGGTCCTTATGATGTTCCCAAAACTATCCTGATAAGTTCATCAATCTCGTTTTAAAATTTGTTAAGTTATTCGATTAACAGACAGACAAAAAAATTAATTAAGGCCACCAAAAACATAACCTCGTTGGTGGTGTTAATAAATACATGCTGTCAAAAACAGAGAATTTTATTTTCTTAATTTTTTTTTTCTGGTTTCAGACTTATACAGATTACTGGTGCACCACAGCATGTAGTTACCTTTAACTTGTTTCATTGCCATTGACATCATATTGTAACAGCATCTTCAAACACCCATAAAAGAATTTCAGCTAGTCATATTACAATGCAGTAACCCAAATATGAAGGTTTAGATTAAAAAACATGACATCATGAACCGCCTGGCTTTTCTCACATTGTCTTTATTAAAATGTGTATCAAAATGTCAGAACTTCTTTACTGTCAACGTGTTTCACACCATCAAATGTATATTTATAGTGTTGTTGATGGTGCGTCCTTTGTTTGAGTAACAAAATACATTCTAATTAAGGTTTAAGTTTGTGTTTTTGTTTATTCATATCTCAGAAAATGTGAAACTTCATTTTTGACCCTCAGTTACCACAAATACAACCATCTACACACCTTATGCAGGGAATTTTCCTTCGGTGTAAACAACCTGGTGTTGTTGATGTGTGAGACTTACAGAGAAGAGAAACAAAGCTGTCTCAAATCCCATTTGGGCTGAGAGGCAGCCCATATGGAAAGTTACCAAATAGTGCTAATACTGCTAATAGGATGTTCCACTCTAAATAGGAGCTCATGTTAATACCCAGATTTTCATTCATGCTAGAAATTGTAGTTTTAAATTACAGTTTAATGCTTGAGATTTTTAATAATAATAAAAAAAGCCCCTCAAAAAACCTTCACAGCAACACAAAAATTACCACAGCTTCTGAACAGAGCCTCAGCCTCCCATTGTCAGCCAATTACTATGCAATCTCTTTCTTATGACTGAATAGCTCACTGTTAGCAAATAATGAAAAGGCAATTATGGCAAAGCTGTGTTCATATTACCCTCTTCATTTTATGCAGGCTGTAATTATTGTCAATCCTAGAGGCTTACTCTACCATGTAAGAGGCAGCAGGGAAGAAAATGGAGTGGGCTGGTGCATGGCAAATTGGAAATGTCACAGCTACCTTTTTATCAGCACCACTAGACCTCTATGTGCATGTGTGAATTCACGTACACGTACATGTGCGCATATGCACACCCACCACTAATGTACGTGATCATACCTAAGTGTCCATGAGCACACGTGAACACATCCAGGGCAGACTTTTATTTACACATTAACACACACATATTTATTCCCATCATTACCAATCATAAATTCACTGGTGAAGGGGTGGGAAAGTAAAAAAAAAATAAAATAAAAAATTGCACAGGCAGCAGACGCAAAACGATGTGTGTTTTGCAGACTTTTCACCTCAAGCTTTTTTCTGTAGCTCAAGTACATCACTAGCGGGCGAAGAAAGGAAGAAATAAACTGATAGATGAAGCAGGTCGGAGAAAAACACACACACTCACACACACATATTCCTTTTGTTCTTTCTCCCCCCCTTCCCCACCTCCCCTGAAAACAATGATTCCCTGAAGACTCTTGGTTTTCTTTCCCTGCCAGTGTCTGTCTAACAGTAAAGTGGTGGATATATTCCTTTTGCTTTGGCCCTCATTAGCTGTCTCCATGCTGTTCAGTAATAGGGAGTGGCACATAAATGATTCCCTTTATAGAGTTTGATGTGCCACACTGAGAGGACCACAGCCCCCGTATGGACAGCACCCCCGCCCATCTACCCCCTTCACCACCCCCCATATGGAAAGCACATGGGAGGGGAGGGGGGGCAGGCTGGAAGAGGGAACACTTTGTGACACGCATGACAAACGCTTCAGTCTATGTTGGTGCTAATTCTAATGGGCGGCGCTGACCCTTAAATAATAATCATAAAAAAGAAAAAAAAAAAAATCATCAATATATTCCTAAGTGCCACGAGCAGAGGTATGTAATTAGTGTGGGACATCAACAAAGACCCGTGCAAGGGTATGATTCAGGCACACATGGCGGAGGGACGAGATATACAGAAGCAGGCAGGAGGCGCTGTGAGGAGAGATCTTTTGTCAATACTCTTGCATGCATCCCTGACAAATCAAAGTGAATAAACAATGTTGTGATTCTGCCGCACCTTGACAGGCGAGAAGCAGGTCTACTAACACGATTCTGACGGCAGACTTTTCAAGGTCAGCCTTTAAGCTCTTTAACTGCACCATTTCATGCTTTGCGCTAAATTCAACTCGACATTCATATACCTGGCAAGTACGTTTATAATATATTTTTTTGAAAGTTATTTTCCCCTTTTCCTTCACCCCCCCCACTTCGTCCCACAGAAGCAGGTGCTGCTCCTTTTGTGTTTAACAAGATTCTTGAAAGTGTGCATGAGGGAAAAGTGCATTTCTTAAAGGAAAGAGTTGCACTAACACGAGGCTGTCTTCCAAACGCGCTTTTCAAATGGATACTGAAGCCTGTCACAGTCATAATACCTTACCTCTAACATAATAGCACCGTCTAGTGAACTCCAACACAAAAGACAGCCAGGGAAACATCACAACAGGATCAGGGAGAAGAAAAGCCCTCTTTTAACTTTCAAAACTCCTTAAGTTCTCAGAGCATACACATTTCTGTGTGCCGCTAGCTTACGATGGTGTGTTTGCCTGCTGCTTAGAATAAGGCTGGAGAGAGAGGCGGTAAAAACAATGTAGTCATTACAGCTCACTTGAGTGTCATTTTGGCAGGCAGCGTTATATCGCTGCTTGACTTCAGATGTGTTACTGAAATCACTCTTCTGTTGTCTTGTGGCCTGGTGGCTGTTAGGTAGACTTGCAAGGCACACAAACAAACCAAAAAGCTGCCAATTTACTTCCCTGCACACTTTCTCCATATTTGAGAGTTTTGAAAGCAAAGTGTTTTGAATCCCAACAAGCGCATAAAGTGACAGAGTAAGATGGCAGGGTACAGTGATCAATCATAGACATTTTGTGGAGGATGCTCGTTCCTCTTCAGATTCAGATCTCACCTGAAACAACAGCACAAGCAACAACAGCTACTACACCAACAAGAGCAGCAACAGCAACAAATGATTCCTGAGAAGAAGACACTGAGTCTGTGTGACACACATGCTCTGTGAGTTGTTAGTGAATTCCTGGATTTGATTTCATGATTGTCACAGACTTTTTTAAAGTGAGCGGGCTGTTTGTTCCTCAGTTCAGCTTTATGTGTCTCCCTCATTTGCTCCTGAGCCCTAAAGTCCACTCATCCAGGGACGTGTCTAGAAAATATTTGTTGGGGGGCCTGGTAGGGACACAGATTTCCAAAAGGGCGGCACATGTATGTGGGCCCATAACTTTAAAAAAATCTAGTTTTTACAGAATTATAGACCGTTTATGATAATTTAAGAGGCTACCATAAACCAAATAAAAACAAAAATCAGTCAAAGCAAAATGTGAATGTTACACTTTCATTAATCATTTTCTTTCATTAATGTAAAAGTATTGATTGTCTCAGCTTGGGGGTGGCCAGTTTAATTGGAAGGGTGGCCCATGGCCCCCTGGGCCCCCCCTCTGGACACACCCCTGCACTCATCCTCCACATCTGTCCTGAAGAAAGCTATACATAAGGAACCAATGAAAAAAAATGAAGAAGGATACAGTAATTCCCTTCATCATACAAATATTCTTCCTCAAAGACATGATTTTCTTCTGTTCCAGGTAATGGTGGGAGAGGCATGATGATATGTGGAAAAACATAAAATGTCCAATTAAACTAAATATACCAGCTGTAATTTCCTGCCTCTGAGGATAGTGAATAAACATGGCATCAGTAAAGGTGCAAGAGGAAAGTGCTCTGCAATCAAAGCTGTTCCTGAGTCATTCCCTTTGATTGGCTGCCAACACCCAAATACCCTGCCTGTTTCAAGTCATGTGAGTTGATGAAAATAAAATTATTGAGCATCTTCTTGAGATTTTGGTGTTAAAGAGCAAGTAGCCTATGGCTACAGTAATCCTTAGTTAATCCTGACCTAATGAGACTAGGCAAAAGAGAAAGGGAAACACAGGGTTAGATGGCATTAGTGAGGCTTATTGGTGTGCCATGAGCTTTCTTCTATGGTGAAAATTTTACTAGCAGTGATTAATTCATTCCTTCATTCATTTGCGTATGTGATGTAAATGCACTCCAATTGGAACAGACTCCAGATGTCTTGAGTAAAAAAAAAAAAACACACAAAAACATAAAAACATGTGCTCTAATGAACTCAGTACAAGAGTAATAAAATACAGTGGTGAGTCAGCGGGGAGGCCAGACTCATCCAAAGGTAACACAGTGCTCAGCACATGGATCAGCAGGCTACTTCCTCCTCAGCCCTCAGATCTATAGAGACTAATCAGATGTTGACCTGACAGAGAATTTAACATTTCAAGAAGTCCTGCACTAAAGATTGGAGTATTGCATTACATGGTCTCTCAGAGAAGACAGTTTGTTTTCACTCAAAAAAGTGTTGGATAGATACTATGAACTACTAGACACCACAGAAAAATGCATTACCTGAATCAACTAATGTCAGTTCTAAAGACAATGATTTAACTTCAGCTAATTTAAATGGATTGTACTAGAAGATTTGAATAGTAATTTCATAGTTTTTTTTTCTTGGTTATCTAATTAACAACTAACAAAGCAAAAAACAGAAAACAAAAAGTATAGCACTGCTAAAGATAAATGCAAGCATTCTAAACAAATAGACTTCATTCACACAACAAAAGATCAATGAAATCCAACAGTTTAGTTAAGTTTAACTAACTTGATTCTTTTTTTTGTAAATATTACAAGTTGAATTAACTCGACTACATTGAGTTCAGCTCTCTTAACTATACGTAACCCTAATCATGCACTTATGATGTGTACCCTGACTAATACAACTCATTATACAGTAACAGACTAAAACAAATATGGCTTAAATTATGTCACTTGACTTTATTTACATCAAATACAGAAATTAGAGGATTTTGTCAAATACCATGCATAGAAAATAATGAATAAATCAAAATGTCCAAAATTATTCTTCAAAAAGATTATTCCTCTTTTGTTTGGTTGGTTGGTTGGTTGGTTGGTTGGATGGATGGATGGATGGATGGATGGATGGATGGATGGATGGATAGAAGACCCAGTCTATTTAAGGCCAAAATACATAGACATACAAAGGATGAGAGACTGTGTTTTTGCGGGAAAGCAGGAAAAACACAAAGCTTTTAAACCTGAGACTGAGCACAGCCTCTATCTTTCAAAACCTCATAAATTAATCACTAGGCAGTGAATATGTCCAAACAAACTCATGAAAGTTCTATGCTGCTCTCCAGTTTGTGTGGTGAATGGTGGTACGCAGGGGGGTGTATACATATAGATGATTTCTCTGATTCCTGACTTGTAATTAAGCATATAGCTTTGCACAGATGCATGCACACACACAGATTCACTGTAAGCAAAATGAAAGACCACAGTCTTTGTTTCTTTCATACACCCAAACACATGCACACAGAGAGGGCACGGGACCACATCTAGGACTGTCAGATTAGAGACGATGCCTAATTTGTGTGACTCAGTGAAGTTTTGCTGGTTAATGAGATTGGGCTAATTGGTATCGTTGCTCTAATCTTCTGAGGCGCAGGACAACACGTTTAAACATATACGCACTGATCACACTTAAAACCTGCCAGTGATGCTAAAGGTCATTAGCGGTTGTGTTCATTCTCAGAGCCATGCAGTGTGATGAGGAGGGGAGTGCTTAAACACTGTAGAAGTTCACCAGGGTTAAAACATTCATTTGCTAATTTCAAGATGCATGTTGCCAAAAGAAAACATGCTGTAATTACACTAGGAAAAAAAACATAACAAGCTAAAGTAACACTCTCAGACGTAACTATGGCTCTTACTATGCAACCCATTTCCCTGGCAAATTAAGGCACATGTTGTTGCACCTAACATTTAATTTGTCAAACTTCCTCATAAACAGATTAGACCACAAGTTCTTAACCAAAGTTGAATTCAAATATCTTTCAGCAGATTGACAACAAATAAAAGATGTGATAGACTACTAAAATAACTAGTGCAGGACATCAAACACAATTCAGAAACTGGTTTTATCCACACTCACTTGCACACATAAGGGAAAAAAGGTGTGTAAAAGTGTAAATGAGGTTTAGGTAATTCAATAAAATCCCAATTCTGGTTTTACTTAAAAGTAAAAAAAACTACAAGAGACAAGATATATATGTTTTATTTTACTATTATATTTGGCTCTAAAAGGATTATCCATACATCAGACACATATAATAAAAGAAAATAAATGACAAATATTTGAACATGTTTGGAAATTTGATGTAATACAGGGTTGCATGGAAATAAGAAACAATAAAATACTAAGAATTTGATTTATGTGTTAAAAAACCAAAAATTTCCCGCCAAAATGAAGCATGAAATAATGTTGATTATATGTTTGCCTATTCTTTAAAACTCTCTTGAATTCTGGTGCATTAACATTTTTTTCTGTACTATATTATGTGCCCTTTAATACAAACCTTCAGTTGATATTATGAACCCCAGTTTATCCACTTCACTATAAAATATGGAAAGATGGAAAACAAAAACATGAGAAATCTAATACAACAAATCACTTGCTGCCTTTGCAACAAACTAGCAATAATCCTGCAATCAGGCCAGTTTCTCTACTCTCAGCATCGGATGAATCACAGCAACTATCCTCTCATACACATGAACACAAAAACACGAAAAAATAAAAGTAAACAAATAAATCTCTGTGATCAAACCCCAACATATGAACTCAGCCGTTTCACTTCAAGTAAACAACTACCAGAGGTAACCGCAGGCTTTAGAAAAGATATAGGTATATTTTATTGATGAATTCCCTCATGGGTATTGTTAGAGTATAACTTAACATCAGTTAAAAATTCATCACTTAATATATAAATACTTATATTTTTCTTCATTTATTTCAGAGACAAGCTATGATGAATGTACAGCGAGGAGCATCTGTGTTACTAGGCTATCAGTCTCACTTTTGGCTCCGTCCACAGAAATGGCATGAGGCTGACAGAGTGAAACAAGAACAGTAGCTAATGTTAGCACTAATGTTAGCATTTAGTATTAGCATTAGCAGCAGAGATGAATGGAGTGCTTGGCAGTCGGGACTTGTCTGTCCACAACCGGAGACAGGTGGACTCTTAAGCCTGGCTTCAGGTTTCCAAGACGAGCCATGATGTGCGTCACACACTCACAAACACACACATTAAAACACACACTGAATTTCAGAAATCCTTATTTACTTTTTCTGGGACTATTTTAATTACTTTTTTATATGTTAGAACAAATGTAAGATGATCTGTAATTTACTATTGATAAATATTAGAGGATTTCCTACTGGCCTGTTATTTACTTTCAGGGCAAACAATCAAAAGTGCTGTTTGCAAATATCATAAAATGTGCTATATTTTGCATTTGTTGCAGAAATATTGCCGAGGAAGTTTGCTTTACTGTGGGTGGAAAACTAAGCTCTGCCACCTGCTCACTAGATCCAGAGGCTCTACTGAATATTCTTATAAAATAAAAATAAATAAATAAATAAATAGAATCAAATAAAACGATGGAACAGAAATCAAAGCACTTCCTGGCTGCTTGTGGCGCAGCTTCTGAGGACGGGCCTATTTTTAGGTTCTGACCTAAAGCACCAACTTCCTCTCTTAAACTCGTAAATGTTGACTTAGATGTTGCCAGTAAAATAAATATAATTTAAACAAATCCATTAAACCAAAATGGACATTTAAAGATTAAAATCTTTTTGTTATGTAACATGATACTTTACTAGCAAAGATTTCCAGCTCTTTCACTAAAATTAGAATACAAGCTGCCTGGCAAGAACTTAAAATTGTATCTTAGAAGGAAAAATTGACACCTCCCTGTAATCTAAAACCTCTCTAACTTGACAGAGCTCTAATCAGCTGACTATATCGCCATAATTAACTCATTAGACTTTCACAGCCTTTCCATTTTCCCCAGCCTCAGAAAATGTTTACCGAGGGATTTGGGGAGAGATGCCATGTTTGCCTTGCAATCAGATCTGAGCTGGAATGTAGGCTGGAGGAAGGCCTCTCTTCCTGCCTTGCTGGCTGGTGGCTGAGTGGGTGGTGCTGGGTGGATAGATGGGACGTAAGGACCTAGCTTGAAGTGCTATTTCTAAACTCCCTCTGCTCTCTCTCCCCGTCACACACACATACACACACACTATTACTCCCCCATCTGTTTCCCTGACTCTCCATCAGATGAGTCCTTAAACAAACTCCCATATGAAAGCAACCCGCTCAATTCCTCCTCAAGGGGAACGTCCTGAAATAACGCCTGGCTGCCGTCAAGCCACGGTGGGTTTTACTGGATCTTCATCAGCCCACAAAAATAGAAATCATAGTTACACAAAGTTTACACTCTGATCTGACACACACTTTTCTGTCTCCTCTTTAAGAGAATTAGTTTATAGCTACTGTTTCAAAACACACTGCAGCCTCCTGTGAGGAAAGAGTCAACTGATGCTTGAGTGTAACATTCAATGTTAGAGCTTCATGGACTTTCAGATCGAAATTAATGTTTACAGAAAAGAAGTAAGTGATGGTAAATTATAAAATAATGTGCAATATGTAAATGCACAAACATAATTTCTTACATTTATTTGAATTAAAAATGATTATGATGAGCTCATAATAGACTCTTGGAAATTTGAAAAAATTGATTTCACATTGCAGATTTTTACAGAAACACATCATTTTGATATTAAAATCATCATTATTTAAACTTTTAGCTTTAAATCGCCAAAATAACAAACAAAATGACATTTTAATTTATCTTGGTTTTTCTACTTCCTGCTACATTTGAAATGTGCATTTTATTTTCATCCTTTCCACTGAACAAATATCAAACTAAAAGCATTTAAAGGAAACTACATGTGTTGACTGAAACTGAATGAGAGACAGAAATGAATGTTGGACGAGTAGAAGGGAAAAGAGTTGGAAACAAGCAGAAAATGAAAAATGAGACTCGCTGTAAAAGCCTGCGCTTGTTAGCACTAAGTCACACGAGTGTCCATATATCAACTGCACGTCTGTCACCTGACCCCAATGTGTCACAGACCCCAGACTGTCCCCACCGACACAAGCCCCTCTCTGGTAACCCCCAGGCTCTCCATGCACTCGTCCACCCCCCCCCACCAACTGCCACTGAGTGTTAGTCAGTACTTTACAGCCTCTGAAAGGGAGCTAAAGACCACAGAGGATTGAGATGAATTACAGCCGAGGGAGCACCTCTAACGAAGGGCGTCCAAATTTACAGCTTCGCCAGCTTCCTTAACTTCATGGGAGGAGATAAAACAGATCTTAGTTTTGACAGAGTTCCACTCAGAATGTGGGGGGGGTGTTGGTAAAGTCAGAATACATGACAAAGAGAAAGGAAGACGGAGCTTAGTTACCAAACAGGGCCAAATGGATGAAAATATATGAAGCAGAATGCCCCCTTGTTATTTTTCTCCCGCAACATGAAAAACAGCGGCTAAATGTCAAGTATTATTTACTGCGATCAACAGTCATTGAGAGGTTATAGACACAGAGGCCCTGACTGCACTCACTAACTACTTTGTAAAACAGAAAGAGCCAGCCACAGCATGAAATACATTTTTCACTTTTTTTTTTTTTTTTCTTTTTTAGATCAGTCAGTTTAAATGCTTGTTAAATCTACCACGTATGAAAAAAAAAGAGAGAAAAAAAGAAAAAGCTTGCGAGTCCTGTCTAAACCTGAATGAAAAGCCCTTTGTAGTTCACTCTGTTGGGTTTGTAAAAACAAACGCACAGAACATCAAGCCAATCATTTATCCCCTAGACAAAGATCAAACTAATATTGAGTGAAAAACACCTGAAAGATGAGACAGTGAATACTAATGAGACAGGCCTAACTTGCTGTTTGTTAATCACCGAGTCATTTTGAAGAAGGAAAGGAGTGAAGGTGTGATTGTATATGTGTGTGTGTACATGGGGCTGTGGAGGTTGGTGTTGGCAAACCATCTACATAAACATATCCTCGTTTTCCACAATAGTAGATGGAGTCTGAGTGACTGCAGCCAGACTCCTATAAGAACTGTGAATTGTATATCAGCCTCTAAAGCTGGCACTTTAATCCTATTTGCATTCATATGACTATATGACTGGATCCTAGGAGCTTTTATCCTTAGATTTGCCCATTTGTATGCCCCTGTGAGTGCAGGAACTCTTTGCATGATACCAGTATCTGGATGTCTCTCACATCTTTCCCCCCCATTTCACTTGTGCATCCTCTGCTATTCACTGGCTAAAGAGGCGCCAGGAGAACTTATTTAAGAATGGTACAAATAAGTAAACATGAGGCACGAAATGGACTCTCATGAACACACACACACACACACACACACACACACACACACGCACAGGTCTTCATGGATGCATAGAGAGAAAAGAGGAGAAGAGCCAGAATTAAATACTCCTAGTGGCTCCCTGGTGGAGAGAGCCACAGGCTTAGCTCCACGGCGGTTGATTTGTGAATCTCTTCTCTTAAACAGCTCTGCGCCTCTGTGCACACGCTGTGCTGGAGTGAAGGGAGGGGGGGTAGTGGTGATGTGGGAGAGTGTGAGCAGTGCTTTCACCCATTTGCACATTAATAAACCTCCTGAAATGTTTATTAAAAGCTTGGAGAATAGACAGTATTTACACGTGAAACTCCCAAGGACATGAGTGAGTTTGGCAGGGGCCACACCGCGGGCCTCTGCGGTCCTGCAAATCCTTGGCTGCACACGGAGGGCGTGATAATGACATCCTCTGTCCAATTACTCCTGCTGCCAATAGCACTAGTCATGATGGAGAGGAACATACTATTAACCCTGTTAGCATTATCGACACAACCAGCATACGTCAAATCAGGACTCTGTTAAGGTGGTGATGAAGGTTACCAAGATACTGACTAAAGCATGACTTGGAATTTTAATGCGGCTACTTCTAATGATAACAATAAGAATACATTGCTAACTTTATTTTTTTCATAAAAGAGACATTTGAGTTTATGAATATTAATAGCAAATGGCTAAAAAGGAGATCACAATGCAGAATCTGCAAATATAATGCCTCACCTTATCAATTCATAACACAGACCAGCTTAACTGTTAGAAAAATCTGAAGTCACACTTAACCAAACCCAATACCTACTATTAAGATGGCTCGACATAACAGGGCGGCTGCCAATAATTGTACATAAAGATATTGAAAAGCCACAGTCCAGGTATGAATATTTCATGAATTCCAACACAAAGAGCATGCTAAAAGGATCAAAGAGGGAGGAAAAAAAAAGGTAGAAAAGCCAACGTGAACATTCAAACAATATGCAAGAATCCCGACAGTATAGGTCACATGCAAAAAGAGCGGGGTCACACTGAAATTGTCCATCAGTCAGACAAGCAGAACTGATTTGGATGCTAAATAATGGTTTAGATATTCAAAAATTCCATATATATGCGAAAGGCTTCAGTGCACCCTGGATCTGGCCTATCAGAGGAGCGCTCTGCCACCACGCTCCCTCATGCAGACCCGTGCCGTGCCTCTTGCAGATATGCAGACATTTGGAGAAATAGTACGTGTAAATTCACACATTCACACCAAGTCTCTTCACATCAGACAGACATAAACACCGACATGTACGTGAGTCTCTTGTAGAAATAAAAACAGCACATAAAAACTCATTTACTTAAGTTTATTTCAGATATTTCACAGGAAGCTTCAGGTTAATTTCCATAACAGAACCTGATGTAAAAATATAGGGGTGTGTGTTGAAACAGGTATTTGTTTGTTAACATTAAAGAACTGAGTGAAGTTCATTCGCAACTCTTTAAAGCCACGTGTCCATATGGTTGTGTGTTTGTTCTCAACTTTTATCACGAGTAAAATTATAGCTGAGAGCAGGTAAATCTGACAGTCCCCGTGAAAAAGTAATTTTTTTTTTACATTTTGTACATGTCAAAATAATATAATCAATGTAAAAAAAATGATACAAGGCAATGTCTTAAAATCACAACACTAATATTGTGATCTTCTGTTCCCTCAAAGGGCTGTTGTGTTTTGATTGTCATCTGCCACTTGCCATTGAAATGTGTTTTTCATGTTTCTCATCTCATTGAATGTCAAACATCCCTTATTGAGGGAGCCAAATCCATCTGATGATTTTTCCACCCTACTCAAATGGAAATGGTGCATGTGACAAAACAGTGGTATTAACATAATAAAGGAATTCAACTTACAAAAACCTCTACATCTGCTGGGTTGGAGAGAGTACTGGATAACATTTCTTTGAAACCGATTGATGGATCTGATGGCGCTCAGACAGTCATTCAAATCCTAATGTCTCAGGAGAGGCCAATAATAGGAACAACATGGGATTAATCTCAGCACTCTTGACTCACATGAGACAAAATATGCATGGGCTTGTAGATCTAAAAGACGTTGTTATAAACAAATTTATGGGTGAGAGTTTTCTTCTTCTTTTTTTTTTTTTGCTTCTTTTATTCGTAAAAGCTTGGAGTTCTGGATACTCTGCAAAGGTTTGAAAAACAGACTCAATAAAGGAAGCGAAAATCCACGTTCAAACATTGTTATTCTGAATAATTATAAAATTAAATAATTTATAACCAGACAATAAGATTAAATTCAACTGTTTGAGGAACTGTAGTGATTCTTACCATCTCGATTTGGATAAACACCTTTGTATGTGTTTGTTTACTGGATCTTGTTGTAAAACTTGTCATATTAATCATAGATTTATTGAATTTGGTTTTATTGAAGTTTAAATCTGGTGAAAAGCCAGTTCTGTTTGATGTGGGTAATTCAGATCAGCCAGACAACTTATGACAGAAGAAGAAAATCAAAGTGAATGAAAAACATGTTTTAAATCTGGGCATCGTCTGGCCAGCCAAAGTGCGCACAGCAACCTGAATTTGATGGACAGATAATTCCTTGTGATCTGACCTCCAAGACAATGGTTAAATAATAAATACAGCATGTCTGAATTAAAAAGACACTGTTCTACATTTTTAATGTAAATGTGGTTCTGCATGCAATTAAAAATTAATGATCACAGAGCTCACCTCTGCAGTCCTGGGGCCCCGGCTCTGCTGGCTGACTGTGGGGACACATTGGCTGAGACCATAGAGGAGGACAGACTTCAAGGAAAAGAGGAGTAAAGCAAAAAGGGGGAGTCTGAGAGAAAGGAAAGGATGCACGAGTGCTATCTGGGGAAGTGCGCCCCTCCATTGAGCCAACTTTAAAGAGTGTCCAGCCAGTACAAGGGATCATGGGAATTTCTGGCTGGTTATTAACTTGCTGGCTTGGAGGCTTACATCACTCTGGGAGTGAGATGGCACAGTGTTTGACTGTGTGATATACTCCCTTATAGCAGAGTGCCTCCGATAGGGAGAACATCCCTGATGAGAAACTAAAATGAGATTGCTGAGGGCGGGGGCGAGAATTTAAGGCTGACCTGAATGGGTCTCGGGGTAACAGAGAGGTTATCACATTAATAGGGTCCAGGGCAAAAGTGATATATCAATTTCCCTCCATGTGGACGACTTGAAAGGCCAGAGCTCATTCTCGCCATTTGTGTAGGCCCACCCATCAATCTCTGGCTGCTGTGGGCATCATCACCTCCAGCCTCAAGCCAAGCCGGGATTAAGATCAGCTCTCCATGCTCCGATCAGTCGGCAGCTTCTTCCCAACCATCCGCTAGTGGTCAAAGAAAAACACCACAGTTACCTCCGTTTTCTCAGTGATCATACACTCACTGCTTACAAAGGTGGGAACAAAATAAACATGTTAAATTGGTTTAAACATGCAGGTCAACAAAACACAACCCAATTCAGCTTCACTATCACAGAATGATTGTAATTATAATCATGGCTGACAAACATATCTCCATCTGTGTGAGCTAACGTCACAATAATTACCCTCGTCACACTAAAAGTGTGATTTAGCAAAACAATAATGGCACTTACTTCTGCTGACAGCTTAAAGATCTAGTAAAAGTGTGGCAGAGCACCTTCCAGTTCACCTGCACTGTTTGGATTAAAAGACTTTTTTTTTCTTCTCCCCCCAACAACAGAGACAGAAGGAACTCCTTTCTTTTTGCCAAAATCTCTCTTCTCAAGAATCATATCAAAAAGCCTCTCTCGCAGTGCAGGCCCTCCAGGGTTCTGATGTCACTTTCACTGTAACACTTCGCTGATGACTGACATATGCTTCACATGAGCGTGAACAAAAAAAAAAAGAGACAAAACAAATAAACAACAAAAAAAAATCATACACGCTACACACAGCCTTTTTGTTTTAGACGACATTTCCGACTTTACGCTAACTTGTTTTGTCAAAACAATTCCCGAAGAAATTAAACGACACATTACTCAAGTCAAACCTGAAACCTAGATCTGACACAACAAACCTAATCCAGTTTGAGCAGCCGCTGTGTTTGCTGCGTCCTTGGAGTATGCGTGCGGGTGTGTGTGTAGGTGTGTGTGTGTGTTTAAACATGGCTTAGGTTTCAGGAAGTTTTAGGCCTGGAGTCAGTCATTGAGAGGGGAGTGTAACAGCACAAAACACAGGGGCTCTGATAGCGCTGATAATGTTCATGAGAAAACTCTTTAGAGTGACTTTCACTGAGTACAAACAGTATACATAATACTTGTTGTACAATGTGTAACAAAGTCAGAGGAACTTATTAGGAATTTGATTATATTTGGAGCATAAATGAGGACCAATCAGTGGTTTGAGGAAGAAAGACAGTCCTTAAAGGAACAATTTGGCCCTAAATTCAGAAAAAAATAAAATTAAAATTAATTAGAGATGATGGAAAAAGAAAAAATCCACTTTTCTTCAGCTTTCACCTTGTGATCACACACACAATTTAGACCGAGAATAAAAGATGGCAAATATTTTAGAAAAGGGGGGTCTGTGTAGTAAGTTACGAGAGTCAAACTAAGAGGGACGCTACACCAAAAGAGCCCCGCTGGTGTGAGCTACAGTTTGCAGTACGTGGAAGGAGAGATCTATGAATACAGATAAGGGAGATGTGAGGGAATTTTACAGCAGGTATTGTCTGTCACTCACCCCCTCTGTCTGTGTGATCACTGCCTCCTCGGCTGCTGTTTCATCTTCCACTCTCTCATACACCCACACAAACACTCCTCCCCCCAAAGCTACCAAAGAAGACCTGGTGCCGCACTGTGCCCTTGCCAAAAAGTGACAGGTGTTCCAATAAGAAAACCAGAAATCAAAGGCCCATTATTCCTATTATACATGATGATACCCAGCTTACGCCTGGCTTTGTACGAGTTACTGACATCTGGATTTAACTGAGAATATAACACGTGTATTTTGGAGTTTGAAGTCACATTTATCCATATGATAAAATTTCAGACATGTTCATGTTTGTCTTGAACTTTGGTCTGGTTCAGTGGAACTGTTGCATGGTGTGCAATGGTCCATACACCAGTTGTCACAGTTCTGTTTTTGTTTGGTGAAGCTTTAGTTTTGTTTTTGCACCTCTGTTGTTCTTTCTTTTCACTTTTGGTATCAGAATGTTTTGAGCCTGTTAATCAATGATATTTTTTACTTTTTGTTCTTTAATGGTCATTGCTTTTCCTTAATCCCCCCGATTTGTTCTGTCCAAAGTCAACTCTGGCTCTGTCACTCACTCATTTGCTCTTACTAAGAAATAAAGCTTTTTTTTTTTTTTTTTGTTCAGTTTCTCAGTGATTTGTTTTCTTTTCATGTCTCGTTCTAGCTCAAAATTTAACAATTCTGGTGATTCTGTTTCAGTTTTAATTTTACTCCACAAAATCTTTGGACTTTTACCCTTCTTGTCTTCCCACAATCTTTGATCCTCTCACAGACTTCATCTTGATATTAGTAGTCAGGAATTAAAACAAAACAAAAGGCAGATGTTCACTTAAAGTACATAAAGAGCAAATGAAAACTTGTTTTTAAATTCATTTTGAATTAGATGTCAGTAACACATCTCAATAAAGTTGGAACAGGATTGTAGTGACTATCCAGTCCTACTTTTAGTCACCTTTTCAGGTGCGGGTGGAGACAACAACTCACTTCAACAATATTGTCCAAGCAAGAGGCGTTTGTGCTACTGGCTGAAAATCTTCACATCTTCAAGAAATGGGAACACAAACCCAAAATCCAGAGAAGCGTTTTATGGTCAGGATTTATGTAAATTATGAAAATAATAACAACAAACTTGTTATATGATGAAACCAAATGAAGCGGTAAAAACCGTGTGACCTCTCATCACCCAAAACATCAGTGCACTGTCACCTTTGTGCCACCAGTGGTCGAAAGAAATATAGTCCACAGTTCAATAAACTGGAATATACTTAAAGTATCACCAAAACAAACTTAAAGCAGAACTAAATAAGTTTTTTCACCTCAATAAATGTTTTCTAGAGTCCCTGTGGGGGTAAACAAGGACTTGGCGGGGTGATTCGTGGGTCCCTCTCCTCCCTCCGGGGTCTGTGTCCTGAAAGCAGCACTTGCAACTTTCAGTGGATCGGACCCGACTAATCTCGAGAGAACAATCCTGCTTTACGGCACTCACACTCACGTACATAAATACAAGCATGAAGCCCTTGCCGTTGTTAGCAACGCCACCCTTAGGAGCGCAAAGATGACAATAATACTCACCTGTCGAGACATTTTCTTGGTTTTGTTTTTCTTTCTTCTTGCAAAAGCATTCTCTGCGCGTTGTTGTTGGGGGGGCGGCGGCGGGGTGGAGGGNTGGGGGTTGGGGTCTGCGGCGGCGGCACGTTACGACAGTGAGCTTTCACAGGGGACCAGTAGGGGGAGAGCGAGAGCAAAACTTACTTAGTTCTGCTTTAAGTCAATTTATAATCCAGACCAAAAACAATATTGGCTCCTACAAGGATAATGTTGATAATGTTGTAACTTAAGCATTGATGGAGCCTTTCCAGATGTGTGCAGCCCCAACACAACCCCAGAGATGCTGGTTTTTGAACTGTCCACAGACAACAAGCTGATTGGTCGATCTCCTTTTTAATACAAAGTACTCAGAGTTCATGGTTTCCAAACAAATCAAATAAAATTTGTACCAAATCCGACCACAAGTAATGTCTTTACAAATAGACTCTTCTTTACATAATCTGTAAGTTTGTGCATCACACAGTGAACTGTGTTCAGACAGTAGCTACGTTTACATGGGCACATTTAATCGGAATAAACGCCCAATCGGAACAAAAATACGTCATGTAAACATGTCAATCAGAATGTTTTGATCCGATGCAGCCTGATCAGAATGAAATTTCCTTCCGATCGAGAGGGGTGGTTTTGTCCGATCTTCATTCGGATAGACGTGCATGTACACACCCATTCGGAATGAAGGGGTGAAAAAAGCCCACTGCGCATGCGTACAACTTCAGCGTGACGTTTTTCTGCTTTCGCAGACCCAAGTAGAAAACATAGCGGGAGGTAAACAGAAGTGGTCTGCTGGTGCAGTCATCCTGTCATCCTGCTCTCCTCTCCTGTGGCGGAGGAGCAGTAGCAATATGTATTCAGCCTCTAGCTTGGTTAATGTGACCAGTAAAAACCCAAACATAAAGGTAATCACCTGCAGAAGGTCCATATTGGGGAAAACGTGAGTCAGCTCGAGCACACGATGGGGCGGGAAGTTTGTTTACTTTTTTTTCTTCCCCCAAAAAGACAACTCGCTGTGCGCATGCTCAACTCATTTAACCTGATCGAGTGCTTGGTGCATGTGTACTCATGACATGATCAGATCATTTCAGTTAGTGTCCATGTGAACAGGGATTTGGGAATTCTGATCAACCAAGATTTTAATCAGATTGGGTAAATTTGGCGCATGTAAACGTAGCTAGTGATATCTGGATGTCTTCTTTAGCCCATGAAGTGATGTCCAGTACTGAATCAGGCCTGTTTTTAATAAAATGCCACCCAAAGGCCGCAAGCATCCAGTTTTGACCTTTGACTTTGTCCCTTCATACAGAGATTCCTCCTGATTCTCTTAATCTTTTAATCATATCATTTATTGTACATGGTAGAATCTTGTTATGTTATGTTCAGGAGCATTTTTCTTAAACTGTAGTTTGTTGCAGATTAGTGAACCTCTGCTTCATTGAAATCTTCCTTTTATACTCAGTTGTCACTAACTAACCTAATTAGTTGTCAAATTGTCCTCCAATTGTCTTTAAGTCATGTCAGTTACAGTTCAAGCCTTCTGTTGCCTCCGTTCTAACTTTCTGTTCTAACTTGCTAAGATGTATTGTTGCCATCAAATTCAAAATGAGCTTTCTCATGAAATATCTCAGTTTCAATGTCGGATCTGTGGTGCTGTTGGTAGAGCTTTTGCCTTGCAGTGAGAAGGTCCTGCGTTCGAATCCGGGACTCCGGTTTCCTCTCCAAAAACATGGAAGAGGTTAATTGGTGACTCTAAATCGTCCCTAGGTGTGACTGTGTGTGTGAATGGTTGTTTGTCTTTGTGTGGCGCTGTGACGGACTGGCGACCTGTCCAGGGTGTCCCCCACCTCTTGACCAAAGACTGCTGGAGATCAGCACCAGCCCCCTGCGACCCTGAAAAGGAAGAAGCAGGTTTAGAAAATGGATGGATTTTAAATAATGCTTATATTATTTTCTACATACTAAAATGAGCTTTGTTTTACTTCATAATTTGTAGTAAAAAAAGGTCACAGGGTATCCAAACCTTTGCATACAGAGAGATGTGAAAATCCCTCTGCTTCTTTTATTCAACACCATTAAGAGACCAACTCCATCTTTGCAACAAATGTCTGAAAATAAATTGTTTAAATTCAAACAATAAACCAAAAAAAGTGTGTTTTTGCACAGTTTCTAACACACTCTTTTTGCCTGAACACATCTATTTTTACAGGGGAGTGTCAGTGTTGATTTCTAGTATGAGTAAAGCAAAACACAAATTAAGCTGGCTTGACTGTTTCATCCTGAAAAAACAAGTCTGCAGACTCAGTAAGCGAAGTGTAATGAGCAGCTGTTCCGTGAAGAATGAAACTGGCCATTAATTCAGTAAAGTTGTTTTTCTAGTGTATCTGAGAATCGCCCACATTTAGGCCAGATGAGCAACAGCTTGGCTTTTCTATCTGGGAAATGAAAATGACTCAATAGAGCAAAGAGATTTAAATGTTCCTTTTGGGGGCAATTGTTCTTTAGAAAAGACTCAGAACAAGGATGCTAACCTCACTACAAGCTTTTCAAATGTGAAGAAATATACTAGCCAATTTTAAATAAATAGAAGCTATTGTAGTCTGCCCATGTTCCAGTTGTAGCTCATCTCATCCAAACCAAACAACGAGAGAAATAAATGCTGTGCTCTTTCAGGGGCAGTGCAGCATTCAAACTGATGGTTTAGCACTTGTATTGTTGTTTAAAGTTGGAGCTGAGAAGCAACAACATTTTGGCTCATCTTTTCTAGGCTATCAATAATCTTTTTCTGACACATTATTTGCTGGGCTGGAGGGAAAATAGGGAACAGCACGGTCAGTGGTTCACCACAAAGACTTCTGGGAGCTTGCGAGGACAGTGTGCGTGGGCGATGCATCCACCCTGAGACTCTGCCAGGACATCTTTTTTGTCCAGGCTGCTGGAGCACTAAGGACCCGTGACAGAGCTGCACACAGCCTCTGGGAAACGCAGACAGAAGCAATTAGATGACATGACAGTCATGAAGATGACGACTCTCTGTCACATCAGGCTTTTTTTTTCAGGTTTATCCCCAACTGTCAACATTTTGGAAACCCTTCATGAATTTGATAAATTCTCTACATATTTACAAAATTTTGGTTTCATTTAATGACACATGGACTCTGTAAAATATATATTTCTCCACCTAATTATTTCACATATCACTCCTCATTTCTCCCCTGATGACCATTCTGCTAGTCTAAAGAGTTATACAAGTATATTCCCTCTAAATTCACCACATCTAATGCTTTGGGGAGAAATTAAATAACTTGGGGATTGAACTACTTTAGAAAGCCCAATTAACATATTTTTCTCCAGAGGAAAATATAGCCTGAAGTTGAATGGTCGGTAATTTTACGCATGGATTTTTCCATCCGAATTCTCAAAGCTTTGAATAATCCACAGAATTCATTTTATAGAACAGGAGCTTTTATATGTTGTGTGCTGAGACCTGGATGGTTACATTTTTTTTTTTTAGCGCAGGGTGTCAAAACAGTTACAACAGCTACTCAAAGGGTTACAAGTACTGTCGACTTAATTGAACACAATTCAGTGAATCAGTTCAATGAAATTCCATATTTATTCAAGACCAAAGTTTTAAAAAACACTTGATTCTGTGGCAAGCAGCAGAAGCTAATGTAGATTGGATCACTATGATTTCAGACAATCCCTCACTCCCTGATTGGCTAATCTAAAATATTAGTATTGGTTTAGATAATGCAATCATTTAAAACCAAATTGTTCTTTTACTCTTTAGAATAAGTGCTGATAATTGAATGATTCTCTACTTTAATGCACATTTTGATAGTAGTAAAAAATGAATTTCTGCATTATAGCACTTTGCACACACCTAATGTATAAATTCTAACATAAAAAAGATAATTTTTTTAAAGATAACCCTATATTACTTCTCATTAGAGAGGGACCTGATGCACACTGACATGTCCAACAGTTGCTGAGGTCAACTGCTGATGCCTCCAAATGGCCCAGCTCTTGTGTGAAGCCAGCTGACCAGACAGTGAAGTAGTCCCTTAGTCTAGTGTGGTGCAGCTTAGCATGAACTCTGTTTGTACTGTCTCCTCTAAGCCCAAACCAAAAGGGACTTTAAAAAATGGGCTTTAGGTCTCCAACGGCTCGGCTGACATCCACTTCTACACATCATTAAGGCTCCACAGCTTCTCCCGTGGTAGCCTCAAACACACCAGCAGAGTCATTAAAGGCAATGTGTAATTAAAGTTGGAATAAACAAAGACTTTTCCCCCAGATCTTTTATTTCTCCCTCAACTGCACGTGCATCTCTCTTTCACACATTTTTCACACACATTTTCTCTTTTTCTCTCCCTATTTGCTTTGTCTTTTTTTCTCTCTCTCTGTGTGTATATCCGGCTGAGAGTTTGACAGTTCTGAAAGGAAATTCTCATTTTGCTCTCCTGGTGGTGGTAGGCATGGACGAAGGCCCTCAGCCTAATTAGAAAACTAAATACTCTGAGTAATGTCTAACCCCTGGGAATACAACTGCCATATCTCTTACACATGTGATGTAGAAGGACCAGGAATGCCACTGGGGTGTTACACTGAAATATCCTGTGCTGTTCCCCTTTGCGCAGCTGTCCACACAGACTCATGCACTTAAGACAGGCTCGCTTTCATAATTAAAATAGAAATTTGTGTCCTAAATGCCGCAACACAGCTATTGCTAAATATTTAATTCCTGTGGGTGCTAATTATGGGTGAGTACTGGCAACACAGATTCCCTTTTTTCACTTCACATAACAACTGTAAAAGCAATTTAAGCATTTTTCAATTAATTAAACACATAGTCTTCCAGTAACCTCTTGTCATTTTGCCCTCCAGGACCATAGCTAATTTGTGAAGAATAGAAACTGGAGAGGGGAAGCAGTTGGGGGGTGAGTGGGTGGGTGGGTGCTGTTTTCATCTCAGCAAAATGCTGGTACAAAGGAACTAAAAGGGTAGACATAATTTTCACAAGACTAAAAAAGATCACGCTCTATTATTCTTTCTTTTTTGTTTTAAATCTCCTAGTATTATAAGTGCATTTTTGAATGTTATGAACCTACATATCAGATGATTGTAACCATGAGCAACCAGACCCCATTATATTATCAAAGCAGAGCGAGATAGTCTTGCCATGAAGCTATTCCCTGAAGTATTTTTAGTCACAACTGACTGATGAAGGGAAATTACTACATAAGTGATAAAATGGGTTCTCTGAAAAGCCTTTACAAGATCATGCAGCAGCCAAGCGAACTCTTTAAGAGACTGTAAATCTAAATGAACTTGTACAGCAGTGATGACTATTATGGCAACATGGATAGACGACTGGTATGCTGAAATCCAGAAAAGAATACAATCCAGAAAATGTAAGACAAAAAAAAAACTGGGCTTTGAAATTTGTTTTGAACAGTGGTTGACAAGACAAGAGTTGAAAAAATGTCATTTATTTCAGTTTTTTTTATCTGAGGGGGTTAAAAATAAAAAAAATGACAATATGAAAATAAACAACTTTTATGCAAAATAATTCTGAACAGATTTGACAAAAAAAAATAGAGGTGACATATTGCTTTCCATTGTGTTTGTGCCTTAGGGTGCATGTATTAATGTATATGTGTGCACAGTGGGGGTGTTATAAGGAGGGGCAGTGGTTCACATCCTCCCTTAAAGGCCCCTGTCATTGCAGGAGATCAGAAGCAGGCTGTGAAATCCAGCTAATAGTCATTATGGGATGCCAGTCCCTGCACACACTACCTGCTTGCCAAGGCAGCTTCCTCGTGCTTCATATTTGCATTGTGTCATCTTATCAGCATTCACCCAGAGAGAGGACAGATCACAATGCAGAGTGACAGCCACATCACTAATATCAATAAATAAGACTCGGGGAGAGGCAAGCAGGAGACGGGTGTCTGGAAGAAAACAAAGAAAATTATTCAATGCCACAAAAAAATTTGTATGTGCACTAAAATAGGTGGATAAATATTATTTTTCTCCTGATGTAACATTAATGTCCTGAGATTTAGAGGGCCCTATAGCATGCACCCCCCCTACTGTTCAGAGTGGTCAGGAAGGGTGAACTCTCAGAACACTGTGTGCTCAGTCACTTCTAGGCTCGTCCAGTCAATAAGGCTATTTCTGATCTCCGGATGGCTAAGGTTTCAAAGTCCGTTTAAGTGGGCTCCCACAAAGCCGGAAGCACCTACATCAACCCTCTCCAACTTTCTCCTTCCTCATCCATTCTTCCTCAAAACACTAAGAAGAGCTCAGCTTGCTCTGTCCTTTGGTAGAGAAAGGGGAATTGTGGGGGGGTGGGGTGCAGGGTCCCGCAACCCTTCCACATGCACGGCGGTAAGGAAAGACAGGGAAGCACAGGGTCAGGGCTCCCAGTGCTAAGCTGTGAAAGGCAAACGTTTGGCAGAGTAATTACATGCTGCACTGCTCTGGGAGTGATTAGTGATAGTTGTCTGTTCAAAGTGTTTGGAGCTCCCAGCCGTTAAGGGCCATGCTTGCCTTACCTCCGCCTAATGTTTAGATTGGATTTGCATCAGGAAGAGAGTTGCATGTGTCAACATAAACAGTATGTCTGAAAGTCTCACCAAGTATACACACAGACATGTTTTACTGATGCAAAATACATGTAATTATTAAAGAAATATAGCTTACATTAATGCGGTGTGTATTTGATAGTTCATCCTTGTCATTTTTCAACCTTATCTATGATTTAAATTGTTCTATTCCACTTTAAGCTTAGAAATTCTTTTGTCTCAAAACCTTTAAAAAACAGGGATACTGTGACAGTCATCACTGCTTTTGAGCCTCATTATACACTGTGGTACATATGTAGTTTGTCCATATGTTGAATGTGATGCCTTCAGTTGGCATAGCTCTCCATTCTCAGGTCAGGTGACACTACAGTGTTTAGCAGTCAGTGCGCTCAGCTGGTTTGGCCCAGGCCGCCACGCTTTGATGTCCTGTCTCTGTTTAGATTGGCAAGCTATTCTGTCCCAGTGCAGCCTGCAGATGTGACTGCAAGCTGTAAAGTGAGCAGAGGCACTCCCGAGCAACATGTCCAGTTATAAGGCACATCCTGACCATGGGGTGTTGGCAGGGCAGGAGGAAGTGTAAACAACAGGAAAGGACAGATGCAAAATAGAATGTTAGAATGGGGTTAGCGAAGTAGTGATGTTGTATTGGAGGGGTTTTTAAATCAGCACTCATTGTAGTGAGAGTTAATTTATTGCTTGAATGAACTTGGTTGTCTAATTTAATTACATAACATATTGAACTTTTTTAAATTCTACTGTTCAGCAAAAAAATGTTGGCAGATTGCTTTAATCATTGTTTTCGATTTTTATTTACATTTAAATACAAAATCTGTACTTCTGACAAAATTATTATCTTAAGTCCATTCCTGCTGAAAGCCTGAGATTTACCTAAAAGAGATTTTAATCCCACTAAAATCTTTTGGGGCCTAACAAATATCTAAACAAATCATCTTATTTCAACACCCTCTCATCTTAATACCAACACAGGAGTCAGCTAACAAAGGCTGGATAGTTGGGTGGTAAAGCAAAAGCAGAAACAAACACAGTCTTGGACAGGAAAGGAAATACCTCAGGGACTTTCTGGGATTGGAGAAGAGGTAAGGCAGTACCTGTAGTGCAATCCCTTCCAAATCTGCACCAGGTGTCAGGCATTAAGGGAAGCATCTCCGCTTTGGATTTCCACGTCTGGCTCAATCACCCAGGGCAATGTGTCAGATGTTGGACAAAACAGATACGAGCAAAGAACAGGAGGTGGAAAAGGACTGGAGGCTCAATGCAATCCAGTGAAGAGTGCGTACTTTAAAAATCACACTTATGTGGAGGGTAATTTAATTACATTTAAAGTGATTCACAGTGTTTGACATTTAAATATTAAATCATGTGTGAAAGGACTCTCGTGAGAATACAGAATATTGTAAAAACTGTAGTGAGACAAAAAAAAATTGAGAAGAAGAACTGAACACTTTGGCTTTTTAATGAGTACGGATAGATTTAGAAATACATTACACACAATCCCAGGGAGATTTTCAGTGAACTACAAAGACAGTTGCAGGCCTGACAATTCCCACTTGTGTGATAATAGAAAGCGAGGGGTGCTCTTTAGAAGTAACGTAGAACCCTAAATCTAGCAGACAAAGTCCAAATTGAACTTTTGCCAACTTCTCAGTAAGTGAGCATTTTTCAAGTACAGGTGCCATGAAACAAAAAAAAGAATGAAAGGCACATAACAGTGTGCTGGCATTGTTGTTACCCTAGATTATACATGACACTCTGAATAAGAGCGGCTGATTGTGAGATGTTTAAATGTATCAGAGGCATGGGACAGGGAACTTAATACCTCTGCACTGGGAGATGGAGAATGTGACCATGCACGTGCAGAATCCAGAGTGAGGCGGGGGAGAAAAAGCAGCAATCTAAATTTCTAATGCTGAGGATGTTTCCTATTCTGTGTTTATGAAACATGGCTACTGGGACTACAAAGGTAAGGGGATACAGCATCAAAGCCTGTACTGACAAAAACAAAGAAGCAACAATGCTGCAATGGAATGCACGACAGAACATAATACTCCACCTCCTCCTGTCTGCTCTCCCCAAAGTAGTCTCATTACAGTGTAGCAGGCCCAAAATCAACCGCTCAATCCCAGTTCATACTCCCTGCTGGTGCTGCAAGTTGGAGGTAGAACTCAACTTGGCAAAAAAAAAAAAAAAACGGGGGCTGGGGAAGGAGAGTTGAGGAGAGTCGATGTTGTGGAAGAGAATCTCTCATTCGGAGAACAAAAGAGCACGGGAGCTAGTGGGCTGAGGTGTCTGTGGCAGGAGTGGAAAATGGTTGTTGTCCTCGGTGTGGTGACTCAGGCGGAGACTGCATGTCTGATGATGGCGAGGCAGTGTATCATTTACAGGCTCCCTCAGCAGAAGCCCCCTCACATGTCCGTCTCCAGCCACAGATTCTGCACTCTACTTAAGGCAACAAGAGTCAGGCTCAGCATTACAAGCCTATTAAAAGATACTTTTAATTATGCCCTCGTTCTCCCGGGATCACTTCTTCCATGAGCTCTGCATTTTGTTGGCATGTGCACTTAGGAATGGCACAACCAGAAGCACGTGTTGTTTTCTCCTTCCAATTAAAGGGCATGTTGACAGATTAAGGCTGCTTCTGGTTTGTGCTCCAGTAACGCATTTAGGGAAGATGATGAACACTGGGGAGTAGCAGTGGTGATGGTGGTGGGGGTCTCAGAGAGGGGAGAGGCTGATAGAAGAGGAAAAAGAGAGAAAGAGCATGCACGTGAACCCTGAGGGATTAATGTGTTTACATTACCTGGGCTGTGATCTATCACCAACCTCGTCAACTTCTATTATGCATCACATACATAAGCATGGAACAGACCTGGGAGCCCCTGCAACTCACTCATACTATTTCAATTGGATTAAGCCAGTACAAATATCTAGGACACTGCTCCCACACTGTGGTTTTAGAATTCTGGCAGTCATTTTATTTGTACATAGTATCACTTTACCTTTTATGAAGGCCTCCTACATACCTCAGGAGCTTTTGGGGTTGTATGGGATTATGGCACCTATAGCACATTTAAGACAATGTGTTTTGTCGTAAGTCTGATTAGAGAACACTGAGGTATAAAAATCTTTAGATTAGTCCTAAAATTTACAAGTGAGAGGAAGAGATAAATGTTGTGAATTACCCATATTCACCTACACAAGGTGCGTTTCCTCCCAGCTGTAACTGGAGTTTTATAAAAGGTCTGGTATTTCTGTGATGCTGACGGTGGAGTCTGGAAGAGGGTCGCTGAAAGAGCTCATATTCACACTCAGCCATCATTATTTTCAATCAATATTCATTTACTATCCCAGTCTATTGACTCAGTTCTGAAATAATGCTTCAGGTCATCTTTCTTGTCACGAAAAAGTGAGAATTATTCCTGTTTATACCTTCGCCAGTGTGAAAGGCAATGAATGGGGGGTGAGTGTGGATTTGCTCTATGGATACAGGGTGTAAATAAATATTTTTAATAAAACACAGAAAAATCAATGGGTGCTTCCTGTGATCCATCTAGAGCAAATCAATCATCATCTGCGCGGCTGGCGGTGTGCTGCTGGAGGACAGCGTGGCAGAGAGAGAGAGAGAGAGGGCTGCAATCTTTGTCTGATACCTCTCATTTTGGAATCGCTTCTCATAATGGGGTCATCATTTTCATCACTTAGCCAATCCAGAGGTCTGCCATTCAGCCTTGCGGGGATCATGGGCAGTGTATGTATGTGTGTGCGTGTATATGTGTATGAGTTGACAAACCCCATCAGGGGGAAACACACACTCTCACTCCATACATCTTCATTCAAATCAACAGAAGAAAAGGGGATGACAAGCAAAGAAAAGAGATCAGAAAACAGATTTGCTCCCCTGAAACTCACATCAGTTCATTGTGTTTCATGTTCAGTTTTAACCAAATTTTTGAAAACAAAACAAGACATTAAATTGGAATTATGTGCATCAGTTCACATAAACAGGACATTCAAAATAATAATAATAAAATCATCATGCTGATCAGAATCAAAGCAATCACAAAAAACAGAAATGGACAAAACCTGTCAAACTTTATACATTAAGAGAATTATAACAAAACAAACAAAAACACTGACTTTTTGTAAAAAAAAAAAAAGGTGTTAGAAGTTTAGAGGAGCACATTACGTGTGACTTCAGAAGACTTCCACAACTTGGATCTAAATGGAATAAAAACAGACAATCAGTTATTATTTTTAATTAAGAGAAAAAAAGTGTCATTTTTTCTTTTACTACAACAAATATTTTCAGAACAACAAAAACAAAAAGGGACTTTAAAATACTGAAATAAAATCAGTCAAAATTATTGTTTCACTTCAGAGTAAAAAAAACTAACCTTTGCTCTGTTACTGTTGTTTAATCAAGCGGCATAGAGCGCGCATGTGTTTAATCGTTTAATAACCCTTGGAAAAAAAATGCAAGGTCAAAAAATAAATTACATCCATTATTTGAAGCAGATCTCCCCAAAGCATTCGGAGCGAAAACTGTTTTGAATTTCAATTGGCTTCCAAGTGGCAAAAGCCCTCAGCTAATACATCAAAGAAAAATTGGTGTCAACTAATCGGTTTAGGACACAGATTTAGAATGGTTAAAAAAATCCCATGAATACTCCGAGCATTTTTCTGTACACCACTGAAAGGCTTGGGAGCGGTACAACTGACCTTGTGCGCTCCAGAAACCTGTCCGCCACTCCACATTAACTGACTGTTTAACTTATCCAGCCGCGCAATTAGTCCGCCACAACGCATAATGTTGTGTAATAATAGCCTCTATATCCAATTTAGATTACACTTACTCCCTCAGGCATTTTAAGTGGCATGCATCATCTTTCATTCACTTCTTCTTAGCCAAGTAAAGCCGTTTCCATGCGTCAAACCCTGGTCGTTATGGGAGGAGAGAGGGTAGAAGAGGGAAAACGATAGCGAGGACAGGACTAAGTTGAAATGATAAGGAAAAAATCCGGGCCAGTATTTGGTGATGACAACCCAGTTTTCGCATCTAAAAAAACACATGCACCTTTCCGAAAGCGCAAACGAGCAAAAAGATGTACTTACCTCCACCTTCTCCTTTCAACAGCGCGGCGCTGACAGGCGGGAGCAGTTGCCATAACCCTGCTCCTATTAAAGGCACCGTGATCTCAAATTATGGGTCCTCCTCCTACTTCAGAGAGAGCGACTCTGAAACAAAACGCATTAGGGAGGACACATGACACAGACCCTTCAGCCGTGGACCTCCAAACTCTACCACTCATCCCCAGATTTAAATAAAAGGGAGAAAATCCCAAATTGTGAGATCACCAAGAGAAAAAGGTGTTTTTTCTTTTCTTTTTTTTTTTTTTTTTTTTT
>SSNP01000032.1:271000-286601 GCA_006937955.1 Pachypanchax playfairii | reverse complement strand
GGGGGGGGGGGGGGGGGGGGGGGTGTAATTATTATTATTTTAAAATGATCTCATTTTGCTGTTGAGTTGGGTTCTCTTGTCTTGGCTAAAACACATGGCCTGTGTTTCTGGTTTGTTATCAGCAATTTAATGTTTCGCTTATTTGACAGTAATTTCCCTCTTTTATTTTCGTGCTTCAGATCACAAACTACTGAACCCAGGGGACATGAGCTGTGACAGATTTAAAGAAGAGAGCCATGGCAAAGAAATGGATCCCCTTCTAAGCGACTCGGAGTTAAAAGACCAGGAGGAGCGGACAACGGAGCTGCTGCCGGATTCCGCAAAACCCACCACTTCGTCACCCTCGGCGGTGCCCCGGGGGAACCAGAGCGCCGCGCAACAAGACAAGCCGTCAGATTTAAGCCACGCACCGAACACGGTGACCAGCAACGTGACCTCTGTTATCCATTCACCCCCTTCGGCCCCCAAACCCAAACTATGGTCTCTCGCAGAGATCGCCACGTCCTCAGACAGGTGTAAGAGCAGCAGCGACGCGTCGCAGGCTTGTCCCGGTTTGGGCCAGAGCGCTGTCATGGGCACCACCGCGTCTCCATCACGGTCCTCCCCCCAGTGCCCGCTCCCCAACAGCACGGTTCTGTCCAGGCCTCTGTACTACACCTCTCCATTCTATCCCGGCTACACGAACTATGGTGGCAGTTTTGGACACCTTCACAGTAACCACGGCTCGGTAACCACGAGCTCCACGGCACATTTCAATGGATTAAACCAGACTGTGTTAAATAGAGCAGAGGCTTTGGTAAGAGAGAGCCAGAAAGTCAGAGGCCAAACACAGGTAGATCTTTGTAAAGACTCCCCTTATGAACTAAAGAAAGGTATGTCAAATATTTAATACCTGAATATTTTCCACTCACAGCGGACTTTTATTTATTATTATTATTTCTTTGTGGTTGCATAAAAAAGAAGAAAAACAGAGATCAAGAGCAATGATGAAGCAAATTCTGAGAACAATTATTTTCTGAGTAAATGCTTATCTTCAAATTTTTAGTTTCTGAATGGTTAATCCTAAAATAATGTAACAAGAATGGTCTTAAACGCTGCAGCCGCCTATTTGTATTAAAGACTAACATGTATTTAATGTAGCTTTTTTGTATTTAAAATGGACAGCACATTATCTTTGAAGTAAATTATGGAGAGAAAAAAAAACTCTACTTGTGCAGCGATTATTTGGGTGAACAGCTGGCTTTGCTTGACGTGTCGACGGTGCTTTTAGGCCAGTTAATCTATGCGATTTTTTAATTCCATTTTGCACAATGACAGATGGTTCAAAGGTAATTATTTCCCTAAAAAAATCCTCGAGGCAGAGGAAGTGGCTTGAATTTTGCCAGGAAGGAAGCTGCAATAATAAAAAACAAACGGGTTCAGATAATTTTGTTGTTACACATAATTATGGCAGTTCCTTTTTTCAAAATTGTTTATATAATATCTCTTTTTTTAAATGAAGCTAAAATCCACTCAGGGCTTTTTTATTTTTCACTTGAGCTCGTTTCTTAAAGCGGATATTGATATAATAACAGGCGCAGTCGTTTAACCCAATTACCTTTGGTTTTTTATCCAGAGCAATCAGGTGATGAACTCCGGTAACGAGCTCGATTTTATGCCAAATTTAGACCTCATTACTATTTTCTAAGGCGTGGCAAAGCTGTTAAAAAGGGACGCGGCCATGCATTTAAAACATACTGGCCCATTATGTGTCATTAATGAAGAGTCTCTTTAATGGCGCATCTGATGTGGAACTCTGGAGATTGTGGCCTCGCGTGGATACAGGAAGATGTAACTATCATCATCATTATTATTATTGTTGTCTCTGTCGTTCTGAGCGGCTGCTAAAACAATCTCCCCTCTAACTCTTCCAACTTCTGCAGGTAGGTGTCACACTTGCTCTTATAATTTCAGAGAGGGGTGGTGGTGATGGTGGAGGGAGAGACTCATAATTCGTCACGGAAGCCCGTGCCCGATCAAACGGCCTAGTGAAAAAAAAAAAGGGGGGGGGGGGTATCTGGAGCCACTGGGGCAACAATGATGATCACAGTTATTAGAAGGATTATGGCAACTTTGACAAGAGGATAAAAAATGTCGTACCTGCCCGACATGGAGAAGAAAAAGACAGGGCGGATTTCTAATTTAAAATACTCAGTACGGACACGTTTCTGTCCCCGTTTCCTCTTTGTGTTTTACTAAAGCTGCAGATAATAAATAAAAACAAGAATTCAATTTTATCTTTTATTATAAAGACTCGCACTGAACTAGCTGAAGGCCTGTAAACCAGAGGCCTCAGTTTCTACTGTTTGTATTCGTTTATTTTGTTTATTATAGAGCTTTTAAAGGACTTTGAATCAGTATAATAATTATTATTGATGTCGTTATTGTTGACCTCCACTGCGGTGGGACAGCATGCTCTTGTTTATGGCTGCCATTAATCTCTATAGTTTACCCCCCCTCTCCGGTGTGAAATCTCCCCTGAGGTTTATATAATTCCCTCAGCCTTAATGTCCTCTACTCGGCTCCTGTATTTTAATCTGACAGAGTGCGCAGGAACAGTGATTGCGACACATCAGCCGGTTAAATAGCATAATTATGTTGTTGTTTTTTTTCTTCTTTTCCCTCCTTGTGCTGATCCCTGGGGGTGTTGAACTGTTCGTTGCAACCCCCCCCCCCCCCCCCCCCAGAGAGTTTTAAGAGTTTTGTGGGTAACTGCGGTTGTTTATTTATTTATTCATTTATTTTGGTTCCTAAAATTGACAAAATAAAAACCTTAACGAGGACGAGGAATCCTCTGCAGGACTTCCACATCATGTGCGTGAACTGAACATATACGTCAAAAACCGAGAGGAAAACATGTCTCAGCAGTGTGTTACAGCTGCATAAAGGCGGCTTGAAGTTTTCAAAACAGAGTTTTTACATTTATTTTTATGTATTTGAGAAAAAAAAAATCTAAAGTAATTGGACACGTTGAGGAAAAAAAATAGCACGACCGTATAAAGTTTATTTTAACATTTTACTTATTGTTGATAATATTTGAATTTCTGTTTACATGCCTATTATTATTATTATTATTATTATTATTATTATTATTATTATTATTATTATTATTATTATTATTATTATTATCAATAATAATCATAATAATAGTAATAATAATAATAATAATAATAATAATAATAATAATAATAATAATAATGACAATAATAATAATAATAATATGTAGAACAGAGAGGTTCATTTTCAAATAAATTGAAGTTTAGATCTTTTAATGGGGGAGTTGGAGTGCGATGCTCTCAGTGGAGACACGCTGCACATGATCGTGGATGATTCTCCTTCCTTTTCTCTGCGTGATGAAAGGCGGTCAGTTCACCAGAGGATTACTCGGAGAAGCGCGAGACTTCATGATCCTCTCAGCAACTTCCCACAGCTGGGAAACAGGAGACGAACTGAATCCTTCAATCTGAGTCTGTTAGTGAATCCTGAGCAGTTCAGGAACTGCGTTAAACTCTATGTCTTGGTTATTTAGCTACTTGTATGTTTTTTACCCAAACTGTAAACTAAAGGCCCTGATCACAGACCATGAATTCTAAAGATCACAAATGATGCCTGACTAAAGAAAGAAAGAAAAAAAAAAGAACGATGAATAAGAACTTGCATCAAATCAATCCAGTCTGACAGACAACAGAATCGAAATCTTGCTCAGCGTGTTGTTGAAATCAACCAACACAAATATTTGCGGGGTTTTCTGCTAATGCATTTAACGTGTTTATGTATTTCATCTAAATTATTTTATACTAATGGAGACTAAAGTCAACAGTAAAGTTTTATTTTTATTTTTTAGATGCAAACGAAAATGTATGGTATGGTTCCGTTTGACTGTCTGTCCTGCTGAAATGCCGCAGAAACACGGAATTTTGACTTGAACTTATATTCGAGTGTTTTTCCAATTTAAAACATTTTCTGGAAAAATATGATAAACGAACATTTAAATCTGTATTATCGATTTATTGCACTAAAATAATGCTTTTAAATAATGATTTAGAAAACAGTGAATCCCGTTCTGCTGGTTCTGTTTGGACCTGCCACGTGCCCTAAACAAACATGTATTTTGAAAAGAGTTTTGCTGAAAACTAGGACTCACAAACAAACGAGGCCCGATGCTTTGAACGCCTGTCTCTCCACCGCTCCTGTGTTTCGGAGCGCAAGGTGAAACCAGAACCTGTTGATACACGCAGATTAGCTGGTAAAGCAGACGGCCCATCTTATAAACAGACTATTGATACAACACTTTCGAGGTGGGCTCAGATTCAGCTCAAGTGCGTAAATAGACACCAGTTGTACTTGACCAGCTCAGATTATGCGCAGAGGTCAGGAATATGAGCAGAAAGTGCTGCCAAATGCGGAATAAAATGGGGTTGGCGGGACAGAAGGTGAGTTTAGGGTGTTTGTTTTCAGAAAAATAGATCGTTTTATTCTGAAGTACTAAAACATTTTATTCCCATATTTTGTATTTTTTTCCTCTCTTTCAGAAAAAGCAAAACAAAACCATATTTATTTATTTATTTATTTATTTATGTTTTGGCTTATGAATGGGCAGATGTGCTTAAGACAAATCTTACTGTCTTCCCTTCAATCACTATCATGTACTGATGAAGGACCTGATCATTCAGATACTGAGTCTACATGAGATTCTGGTTTTGGGACCAAGTGACTTCACCTCTAAATCAAGTTTACATCTAAAACGTAAGACCACGTTCAGCAAGGAGTGGGGCAGAGGTAGGGAGGAGGTGGGGGAGGTGAGTTGGGTCAGTACAACATCACTCTCAGCCCTAACATTCACGTTAAGTGGAGTTATAAAAAGCGGTCTTGGACACACACTAAAGAGACCCAGATAAGGTGGCGGAGAGTGATTTACTGCTATTTTCTTGCACTTCATGGACTGTTTTTCTATTTCTCCGTAGAGCCCCTCTGGGAGAGATTACACGTGTAATTTTCAGCTGTGAGATGTTTTAAGTGACCTCCCCCAACACAAATAAAACATTTTTTTTTATGAAGTATAAAAAAAGAAAGAAAACATAAAGGAAGAGTGATGAACTATGACGTGTTTGGAAACCAGAGGTTGGAATTTTATAAGGTGTTTAAATTTAGTAGAAATAAACTTTATTCATGTTTGGTTTGACAGTCATGTGGGAAGGGAAAAAAAGGTTTGGATTAAAGTTAGGATCATAATACAATTAGTTTAAATGCTGTAGAATGCTTCAGCAGTGCAAACAGGTAGCCTAATTACACTTAATCAGTGACACCATTCTCACATGCAAACACATGCACGTCCACAGAGCTCTCCTCTGAAAGCACCTTGACTCCTTGAAAGGAGCTGCTCATGGACCAATCTGCCTTGACAGCAGTATGGCAGGGGCCTCTGACCCCGTGACTGCAAAGGGTCTGTGTTCAGTGGCCATGTAAGGGCTCACACGGAGGGGTTCTGCCCTGCCCCGGGGGAGGTGACATGCACAAACATACACACATACTTACACAGTGCATATTTGCAGGAGGGCCTTATTGGCCCACACTCTACGCCAAAGCCCCTCAGGTACGCACGGCCACAGAGCAGTAAGTGTGTGCATCCAGCTTGAAGGTGGATACACCAGCAGGTTCTTCCTTCTTCTGTGACAGTGCAGATGTCCAGTCTGTGTCCTTGCACGGAGCTCCTGTCCACAGGTGAGCCTGGTTCAGCAAACCAGCTTTGTGAATTGAAAATGTTGTCAATGTTGCACAAAACTTTAAAATTAACCAAATAAAACAAAATAAAATTGGATTTCCTTTTCTTTCTTTTGAACATATGACATAAATCTTGGAGTGACACAGTGCACGAATCTCACAAAATGAACTGTTGTGAAGAAGATTGATGAACTGTTTTCTTTCAGTGGCTTCACAAGGCCCACGGGGGAGGAGGGGGTACCAAGCTGCCTCAATGTTTATTTACATTTGCCCTTTTTAAATGATCCCTTTCTTCTCAACATCTGCTCCACATTAACACACAGATATCTGTCCTAATGACCGCTATAATGCCTGTACTCACACACTTGCTGAAACATGAATGCTCATACATCCACTGCCTGTAACGTTACCATTATCCTCCTTTTCATCTGGGACACTTTACCCTCTTCAAACCACCTTGCACAACAAATGGACCTTCTCTCGCTGCTGACCCCTTTTCATTCTTTTCTTTTTTTTTTTTTTGTTTTGCCAAGGCTCTCATTTTTTGCTCCCAGTTTGGTTTCGTCTGATGGATGCAAATGGGCATTTACTTAATTGGATCAGTTCCCAAGATGGAGATAAAGGGTGGGCCTTTTTTTCTAACCACCTTCTATAAGTTATTTTGAGCTCTGCTCCACACAGAGGTGCGTGGAGACAATTTTAATAAGAAAAGGCAATGAGTCACTTTCTCGTCCAAGACCAGAGGTTAGTCTCATACCATGTGTGGATGGAAAGCTGCATGGATCCCATATGTGACAATGTTTAAATATTCATTTAAGAAAGTACCTACAAGTGACATACACAGTCAGGTAAAACCACAACGGCTGCTCAGGGTTTGGAACATACTGTTACCTGATGACTCAAAACACACATTTAATGGCAGCCAAATCCAAATGTAAATTTCCCTAAAAAGCTAATTAGTTAGTTTCATGTCTATACTTGACTATGAATGTTGAATGTTGTCAACATTAGAGGATGATTTCTGGTGGAAAAAATTATTTGGTCTTTTTTTTTCATCTTGCTGGACCCCACCTCTCATTCAAAGTAAAAAAAAAAATCTGGCAGCAGCTTCCTGCCAGTGGGAGTGTGCTGGCTGCTGCACACTGATTAACAGCGCAGTTTACAGCCAACTCCAATAGGTAATCTCATCAGAGTGAAGCTTTAAACAGATAAAGACCACCCCTAACTACCCCCCTTCTACCAACTGCATCCCTTCTTACTTGAGATGTCCCGTCGAACTAAATAAGTGAGAGCTGCTAAGACCTGAAGCAGACAAACATGACTATAGCCACAAACCAGACTCAAATCATCTATTGACCTCATTTTCAATAACAGAGCTATTTCCAGTCTGATGGATGATTTGTTGGTGTTGCATGGAATGGCCATCTGGATGGAAGGATATGCTCGCTGTAGTAGGTATACCTCACCTGCCAACTAGGACTCTGTGCAGACAAAAGCTTGTAGTTTGCAGATATGCATCTCGCCTCAGCTCCTATGTATACAACCAGACAAAAACAGGGTGAAAAAAAGCCTAATTGAATTTTGACCCATATGGTCACTATTGGCTTGGATTTTCTCATCTCAAGGCAAACATGAGGTTATTTTGATCCAATGCGAGAAAAGCTCTTGTTGCATCTGGAGACATAACAGCAGTTCATTCAGATATCAAAAGCTCTGCCAGGCCTTTGTTGCAGAATAAAGAAGAGGAATCTACAACAAATCAGTGAAAGAGCTCTGTCTGTAGTAAAACCCCCTTGTCCTACACGGCCTCCTTTTTTTCTATTTAGTTTGTTTGGGGAGCTCAGATTGGGTTCACAGTAGCTGCACTTTAAGCATAGAAAGATCTGATTTATTAGCTTGTCAGGGGAAGCATTGTTCAAGAAGGCAATCAAAAAGCACTTACCTAGCTCCTCTAAAATTACTGCTTTTTTCACTTGCTAATTTGTGTAACTCCCATGGTGAGTCTGGCAAAGAGTTTGATGAGGCATATAATGATGATTAATGAATTTATTGCCCCATTGCTCATCAAACAGTTGTAGAATATACTTCTCTCTCTTTCTGCCAAAAGTGTTGCACAGGCTTCAGACATACAGAGGGGCACAGATGAGACAGAGTTGCCCTCCTGCCTGCTCACCTCCTTTTGGCTGTTAACCTGACTGACCTGCCGGGCATTTGAATAAGGCGGATGGTCTGTGGGCAGAGCAGAAACACAATGAGCAGTTTAATAAAATGGTTAAACTGGAAATGTGAGAAAACCTGCTGCGAGGGGAGACATGCTCTTACCTTTCAGCCACTGATCGTGTTTGTGGGAAAAGCATGTCGTTCGGAGTGGGTGGGGGGGTACCACTGCTAAGTTGCCAAAACCCCCATCCATCAGGCGTTTACATTCTAACCTATGAAAATAACAAAAAAAAAACACTCAAGTCTTTTTAATGAGTCTGAAGTTATTAAGGACACAGTTTATACTGGAAACACAAACCAAGATAAGTTTTCACATTATTTCGTGAAAACAAGACCTGCTCGCACCATAAATGAGGATTTTAACAGCAAGCAGGATGGGGAGGAAGTGTATGTATGTTCTTTGTGTGTGTCAGTCATAGTGGGCCTGTGATCTGGTCTCTTTAAAGTCAAAAGCGCATCCACATATTTGCCAAATACCCCACCCCCAAAACACAGACTGAGCCAGCTCCCATAAGTCTAGGTTCATGCATCTTTCTGTTCAACATTGTATAAGAAGTTCACGCTTGTACAATGTTACACCATTATCTGTGGCCCGCTGGTCAGTTCTGGGTTTTCTTGATTAAGTTCTAGCTTGTGCAAAATATTTAGCTACTGAAGGACGTATTGTTTGAACTACAGCATCTCCTCACTCCCCCACACGTTTTTGTAGATTTTCAGTCATCCAGGACTTGTCAATCCAAAAGTTTTTCTGACAAAGGCAACTGGAATTTCTGTTGCCTTTCTGGAAAAGAAAAAAAAAAAACTTTTTGGACTCACTCCACCACCAACTCGCGCATATCCCCACCCCCTCTATCACCCCTCCTTCGAGATCAGTTCCCAGGACAGACTAGATTCTGCATTTTACTTATTCATTAGGTTGGTCCCTTAAATACATCAAAGAACTCCTTCACTTGCACAATAAACCAATAAAAGCAATTATAATCCCCATATTTTCTTGGCAATGTTGTTCTCTTGGGTGCCAGCATTAGATAATGAGTCTCATGACATACGTTTTCTGAGAAAGCTCTTTTCCAGACTCTTTCGAGTGTACACACTTTTCATCTGATGCTGCTTTTTAAGTATGCTGTGCATGATAGCACATGCAGTATACCCAAATAATATTACTCTAGAATTTGCAGAAATAGAAGAAATTTTTGTGGCTGAAGAAGAACCATGCAAATATAATGGTGCTTTGCCTATCGCACATTTCACATTAAATGTTACCAGTTAAGGTTCTTTAAATATTCATTGGCATCCCTTGCTCTTCCTCCCTCTCTCTCTGTTTGATGGAGTGGATGAAGGGGTTCAGGCACGGGCTATTCTGGATCTGATAACCTCTTCTGCTGGTGTGGTGGAGATGAAATGCATTTGTCAAAAGGAGGAATTGAGATTCACTCAGCACCGCCTGATATTGCTTTGATTCCTTTTCCTCAAAACAAGAGACGGCAACCCAATCAGGGGAATCGGCATATGCAGATTGCAGTGATAAATTTTTCATGAACATGTTTCATCCTAAAGCAGATAAAAACGATGAAGAAGGAAGTGGTTATTAAACAAAAGATGGAATCAACAGAGTGAAAAATGGCGTTCAAAATGAAGTTTCTAAGTGAGTGTTTTGCTTCACAAACTGCTTCAGTTTCCAGACAAGTATGCATATAATATGATTTATTGTACTGCATGTTGTATGCAGAATGTGAAACACTCAAAACCTCTTATTTTGCAGCGTGTTTGTATTTATTGGATGTAATTTTAAACATGTCATTTGTGTGTCAGGTTTTAGTGCTGCAAGTTAAAATAAGAAATCACTGAGCAGAATTGGAGAAACACTGAACTAACAGTAAGTTCACTGACATATATCACCAATATCATGTTTGTGTCCTGTGGGAAAGCTGGAATTTTAATGTTTGACGCCTCAGTTTCCAAACTCTCAAGAGCTCATGTCTCGCTGAAGTTACTAAATACTTGTGCAACAAAATTTTGAGACTAGAATAAAGTTTTAATTGAGCCACAATGTACAAGTTCAAGCATGGAAATATATTTATTTTATCTTAGATTTTACCCTTGAACACATTTATATTACTTTATATTGACTGCAGTTATCTGGTAACTTACCAACATCAGATCATAAAAAACGAAATCCCAGGGAAAAAAGGAAAAAAATTACGCTGAGAAATATGCACACAGAAAACCTTTGGAACTAAGTATATTTAGCTCAACATTAAACTAAATTTCTGTATTATTTTTTTAAAAGTGCACTATGACATTGATGATTTATAATGTTGTTCAGTTTCTAGAAGGTCCAGGGTTCAAGACTCAACTGGAATCTTGCCACATAAAGTTAAAATATTCTCCCTGTGCAGGTTTTCCTCAGTTACTCTGTTTATTTTTCACAAGCCAAAAATATGCATGTTAGCTTAAATGTTGACACTAAACATGGCCCTAGGAATGAATCTGAGTGTGAATAGCTTCTCTCTATGTGGTCCTGTGATAGACTGGTGATCTGTCCAGATTGTACCCCACCTCTCACCTAACAACCAATGGAGATAGAACCAGCTATTTAAGACCCAGAATGAAGTGGGTAATGACAATGACGGGATGGATGGGTTGTAAAACAAACATTTTTCACATATTCAAACAAATCCGAACATATTTAATCCATTTAAAACATCAAGATGCTCTCATAAAATAGCTTAAAAAAGAAAAAAAAATCCCTGTCTGCTTTGTACTTCCAGAGGACAAATTCTTCAGTCCTTGACCTGTTGATTGACTCACAAATGCAGCGACTACATTAGCAGGTCATCAGCACTCGCACTGTCATTAGTAAATACATGAGTATTGACACTCGCATATAAAAATCTTATGCACATTATGTCATTGACTGGAGTGGCGCTATCTGCAAAGCCACGGGGCTGATAAGAGGTTGTCCAACCAATTACAGCTGCTCCACCTGAACCAGTCAATACAAAGCACTACTGTGATTCATTATCAAATTGCATGGATGGAAATGCAAAGTAAAAGTAAAAAAAAAAAGAAAAAGATAAATTGACTAGCAGAATATGTGTACAGTTACACAGTCTTATTTTGTGTGCATAATCGCTTTAATGTGGGCTATTAAGACTAAATGGATCGGGTTTTACCGCCTGCCCTATGTTCAGTCACATCCCGACCATGATCAATACTTATGATTTGTAAGTCACCAGGAATCAATAGCACAGTATGAGTTAAGTGTTTGACCTTGTAAGGAAGGGCTCCTTTCTTGATCTTGACACAGTAAAAGCAAAGATAAACGTTATTTTTTTCACAGATTTTTACATCTTTAAAGGTAAATCATAAAATAAGTCTCTTCGGTCATCACAGGTTGCTTTGTGTGGTGTAGTAAATCTGCGTAAGGCTCTGACTCATCCTCTTGTATTTTTTAACAACAAAGTGTCTGATTTGAGTGTTTTACTGTGTGAAAGTAACACTAAGTTGCGTAAGTAAGCCCATGCATCAGATTATATGTTAAGCCTGAATTACTTAAACAAGAAAAGATAACTCTTTGTCCGGTGACAGATGGATAAGCAGAACTATCTCAGGCTGTAATCTTGGAATAGTTTGAGACACTTTGTGTTTTGGCAACAGATGAACAGGACATGTGATCTTTTCCCCGCATGAAGGAGCGGTTCTGTTTAAAGTCTGAGAGATCTGTTTTTTATTCGTGTTGTGTCATGTTTGGACTGTGCACGATCAGAAACGGACATCTGGAATGATCACATCAAATTCCCTCCCAAAAAAGTCAATGCAAATTAATACATCACTCCTGAATGCAGAGGACCCCCACAGGTAAAAGGCGGGATTGAGAAAAACACATTTCAAGTCATTGTATTGTCACTTTTATTAGACCTCATAACTTCAAGTATTAACAGAATCTCATGATATCCATTTCAATTGGAACTAGACCAGTTGTGTGTAGTCAATGTGAAGACACCACAAAAACAAAAAAACAATAAAAACACATAAGACTCTCAATTTTGTTGTTGCTGTTTTTTGTTTTTTTTGCAACATTGCACAAAAATACAACATAATATCCCAAGTCCACATCCCTGCTCTTGTATGTGATTATATATTCTACAAAAAATGTGCAGGCTTGTAATTTCTAAACACTGGAAGATATAATCATCAAACACTTGTGAGCAGTAACTAAGTTAAAGAAAACATAAATCCTGTCCAGTCTGACTGTTGGTCTTTTTATCATCCAGAACAGATTCATCTTGGATTCATCTTTTGTTTCCTATTGCTGAATTTAACTGCAGGCCTTTTTTTCCCACCTGCTGCTGTTGCAAACGTTTACTGAAGTTCTTTTTAACTGCCTATGTAGGGGGGATGTAAAGAGGGCGGCACCAGAGAACTAATACAACACGATGATCAAGTGCTGGGAGCATGAGTAGCCAGAATACAGAGGGCTATTAGTTGTGAGTGATATGGTTGAAGTTCCTCCTGTGAACTTTGCCGCAACTTGATGCTTGCCACTGTTGGAGGAGGTGGGGTGGGACCCTTGGATAAGGAGTATGGGGGAGGATTATTTGCCCCGACAGTGGCCAGACAAACTTTTCTCCTTGTTTCCAGTTAGATTCAGCTTATAAGTGATTCCATTTTCTCTTCCACTGAGCGCAGGCAACACGTGTTTGTGGCCACACTCCCTCTCTCTCCCCTGTGTTTTTACTCCACATCTCATTCCCTCTCCATGCGAACCCGCTTATTAACACAAACACTGGCTGACACTTGTTTGTGCTTTTAATTGTGTCTGGATGTGATGTCTCTTGCGAACACATACATTAGCATTTCTCTGGCACATTATAATCACTCCTTCAACCACAACACCATGCAGGGAGAGTACAGGAAATTACCACATGCAATCATGTTTGCTGCACAAGCACATTTGGCTTCACTCAGCTCATATAGAGCCCGTCGCAGCCTCAAAACTTATTGGCTTGTGTGAGTAAGTGTTTTTATCTTTTTGGGGATTCCATTTTATCAAAGCAGACAATCTTACCATGAGTTAAAAAATTGACAAACTAAATTAATATTTATTTATTATATGAGGTAACATGTAATATTTTCAACACTAAATCAGTCCATGAACATTAATCAATGTCAAGCTCTTTTAAAGAACCACTCATCATCATATTTTGAGCTATTTTAAAATGTTCACAGTGGTCATTAAATTACAACTATGGCATTTTTACCCAAAACCTGTGCCTTTCTCTGGGAAATAGTTTCTCCGTACCGACAGTAGCTCATTAGCAATTCACCTCTGTTTGGGCGGAACCATTGGTGTGGAGAATAACTCCGCCCCTTTCCCCGTTGCTAAGAAATCTCTGTTTATGCTAACGCTATAAGCCCACCCAGTGCATTAAATACATCACAAAAACATCCTTTCTCAAACAGCATTTTTCAAATTACTAACGAGTCACAGCGATTTAAAAGCAGAAACACTCAAAAGTGCAATTTTGGGCCTAATTTTCTCAAGATACGTCCTCTATTATCAGAAAAATGCTAACATGTTAACAACACGAAAAACACAATTTTCATTGGAGTAGGTCTTTAAACATATTATATGGATCAAATAATATGTCACATTGTTATATTATTACTTTGCTCTAAAATATATGGGTAGGGGCGGTGTTAAAATAAAACCTCCCACTCCTCAGGCCTCTTCACACACTGAGAAAAAAAAGCAGTGGTGTGCAAAGGATTACAATGTAAAATATGCATGTCCCGATGAAATATGTATATTGTCATGTGTGTCATCAATGACATGGTGTCTACAAAGGCTGCACTGGGTATACACACAGAAATGAATGTGCTTCTGATTCCATTCCCCTGAATAGGTGCAAACAAGAAACGTCTCAGCCGGGAGATAATTAAGCCCGACACCAGAGTATTTACTGGCATCTGATCATGTTTTACTGAAACACTCATTTACTTTTTTTCTTCTTTTTTTTCTGATTGCCAAAACAATTATGAGAAAGCGTGTTATAAATTGTCTCGCAGTTCACCTCAGCATTGTTTTTAGAATTAAACGCTCCAAATTTCTTTAGGAAATAAGATTGTTTTCAAGTGGATGGGAGCCTAATCTATTCAGTCACGGTGGTTTGGAGAGGGAATATTTTCGCGGGTTGGTTCCAGCATTCCCACTGCCACAGAGATCAAAATATGAAGAGAAGCTCCTCCTTTCTGCCTCTAAAGGAAAAGGAAGTTGAATGGTTGAGCTGTGAATTACAGCCTGGAATTGCCAGCTTGAATGCCTAGGACATGTGAAATGTCACTGATAATTAAACTGTATTCATCATTATGAGTATTGTATTATATAGGATAAGCACAGTGAAATTTAGTCTCTTTAAGCTCAGATTAAAGGAAACACTCTTTGGGTATTCATTGCAATAATGAAGCCCAGGGCTACGGGGCCAGAAGATAATCTTCTCATGACTCACAAGTTGAACGATCAACACAAAAGCATTAGAATCACAACAGTTTGACAACAGTCAAGTAGGAGAGGGTGCAGCCAAAAGGAAGCAGAGTACACTAGTTGCCTTTAGCTGCTTGATTTTGAGTCTCAGGTGTCTGCTCCACTACAGGTATGTGTTACCATTATAGAGTGGTTAAGAGGGCCTCTTGTTAAGGGCCCTTCCCTCCTGTCTTGGCACACTGGCTCCAGTGTGAACAAGGATGCCTGGACGTTTAAACACAGTGTTGTTAGACTGAGTATTGCACAATGGAAACTGTCATGCGGCTTGTTATATGTAAGTCAAGTTGGAGCCGTTTTGCTTGAGAATATTCAGACCCAGCTTGATTAGATTTCACATGGAAAACCCAACAAACATTCCCGCACACTATTTACTCAAATGTTTTATGTTTTAAGATAGGTTTGAACTGTTTCAAAGTCACTTTTCCCAAAAGGCTAAATGTCCAGTACTGTTTCACCCTTCTCTTATGTCCCTCTCCAGAAAATAACCACAATCCACCCCCACCCTCCAACTTTTAGACAGACCTTCTCTCACTGTTTAGTCCTCTGGAACTTTCATTATGTGAAATGAAATAATAATACATGTGAATTTATGGTTGTGTCAGAGTTGCCACTGAAACTACAGACTTCTTTTTCAAGCATTCACTCTGAAACCAATGTGAAAAAACAAGGCGACCACAGCATTTATACACAGTCACCACAACACTGAGGCCCATGGTCCTTGCACTTGTACAAGCAGCTTTTTGGTATTAAATCACAGACACACACACACGCGCGCACACCCACCCACACACACATAAACACACACACACACACAAGTGTGTTTTGTTATCCTTATGGGGACCGTCCATTGACTTCCGTTGATTTTAGTAACTAGATTTATACCTAACCCAAACCCTTTTACTAACCTTAACCATTACTGATCTATAACTAACCCTAAGACTAACTAAAACTCTATTCACACCATACCTCTAAACCTAACCCCTAACCCTAAAAAGGGGAGTCCCCCTCATGGGGACCAGGCTTCGGTCCCCACAAGAACCCTCGGACCCCAGAAAGATAGTAAAAGTCAGGAAA
>SSNP01000032.1:181162-270617 GCA_006937955.1 Pachypanchax playfairii | reverse complement strand
CCCCCCACACACACACACACAAGAAATTCAAACAAACATAACAATATTTAAACAAATAATTTTACATGCATGCAGTTCAGTAACCAATGAAAACATGGACACATACACACATTGGAATGACAAAATCATCACCCAGTCACCATAATCCATAACATCCATTTGGAAATGTTTTATGTGTTTATTGACTCTGCTGATTTCAAAAGACAGTGTGTGTACCTTATTCCTTTCCAGTGTAAACCTCCCTTACCCATCCCAACCTCAGACACTGATGACACATCCATTTAAACAGCCCTTTCTTTTGCATGGACATATGACTCAATGATAATGACAGTATTGAGCATTTTATAGAGAGCCATAATTACAATAATCTAAACCTCCATTCTTGGGAGTTTATGTCCATCCCCACCTTTTCTTCTCACTCCCTTTCTCTTTCCTCCCTGGCAGCTGCTTTTTCCTGTGAAAGCGCCTCTTTTCTCAGATGATAATCTATTGCCGTCCTCCGAACACTTACATGTAGTTACGCGGTGAGTCATTGCTGTAATTCCGTCATTAGTTGGATAATGTGTGTGCTGTCTGTGTGTTAAAACTCTAAGTGCCAGCTTTGATTTGACCCCGGGGCAGCCTGTGGGTTTTACTGATGCAAGTCTGCCCACCAAGCATCATTTGAACAGTGGAATGGGTTTTGTCCTGCACACTTTGGCTGAAAAAGGCTTTGGAGTTGCGGACATTCACATGTGTTTAAATAATATTGCTGCATTACCTTCAACCAGAGAAAATGTAATGTGTCTGAATCCTGAAAGTGTCAAATGGCATGAAAAATTCTGAGTGTTTTTGAAGATCTGAAACATTGGGTCTCTTGTTTTTCTGAACTTATGGATCATGCTTGGGGCATACATCTGACATGGGATTCACACTCGCTCACAGTAACAAATCATCTTCAGCCTCTTTCTTCATAGCTGTTATAGAACGACCTCTCAACACACTGCCTGCCAGAGACAGACACCTCTAAATCAAAAGTTAAATTACAGTAAAACACTGGTTTTATTGCACCAATATCTGAAGAAACACTGAGAGATGCACAGAGGAATTGATAAAACATGTCTCAGCTCAGTCCACACCTGTCTTTTTCCAATAACAAACCAGCACAATTAGGCTCTAAACTCTGTCATAAATCTAAAAGTATGCATACTTGAGCAATCCCTCAAGGCAGACATAAATTAGCTTTTGATTTCAACATCAGGAACAAAGAAGAAACTGTGTCTGTGGGTGAGTTTTATATGAATGTCATGTGTATTTATGCACAGTTTATAAGCATTTTTTGCGCTGATGTAAATATGAAAGGTGGTGGAAACATAAGCAAAGATTATAGGTAAATACTTTTACAGCTTTTGAAATGCACACAAGTGGATCCATTGTCAATGTGTGTGTCACATTTATACATTGGATTCAATCACAGATGAGCTCCTAGCAGCCCGCGACAAATCTCCACCGATGTGTGAGATCAGTGTAGTTGTGCGTGTGGGAGCTCGCCCTGATCCCACAGCCTCTGCACCATCACCCACCACCTGGGGCCCTGCCTGAATGAATGACTGACTGACTAATGGGACAATCTCATCTGACAAAAAGCATCAGTGATTGATCACCGAGGCTCACCTGAGCACCTGAGGGAGACCCGGTATGCTGAAGACAGTGGGCCCCATGAGAGTACACCTTTCCCCGGCTTGTCCACCTGATTCCCTGGGGCAGATTCCCCAGCATAAAAATCTGTCTGGTCATCATCACAGCTTTGTGTACACTCTGCCTCAACTGCATAATTTAAACACCTAAAACTAATACAGTATGCCTGTAGGTCAGGAAAATGAATAAGATGTTAAATCATTTATACTTTGAGACAAGTGACTTTTCTGAAGATCTTGAAAGGATCTGTCTTACAAAACACATCTCAAAAATAACCTTGGGCTACCACCCTGACTTGTCTGAGCAATAGGATTTTACCTCATTTATAATAAATCTGGCCATTTTACGCCAAACAAGAGCAAGTCAGATTATACTAAGGGAAAGACAATTAGTGCAGCATCAATCTTTTTCTTCCTTTTTTCTTTTCCCTGTCATTTTGTTGCTGATTTATGTTAGCAGCAAAAAAGGAAACTATGGGAAAGAACACACAAACCTTGAGACTCTTGGAAGGAGAAGACAGACAAACCCCCTTCTTGCTCATAGCTATGTCTGGATTGCCTTCTGTGCTGAGATAGGAGTCAACACGTTTAGAGACATCAAAAGAAAACCTGATACCTTAAGTATAAGAAGATTAACACTTGCAGTGATCTTGAGCTTAGGCTTCTCCAGGACTTTCAACAGACTGTGCCAGAAGGGACAATTACCTATGAATTGGCACCAACATCTCGTAGTTATTTAACAAAATCTGGCACTGTGTATAAGCTCTCGTCCCTAAGACTTCCTTTCAAGTCTGGCCTCGGTATCAGAAGGCTAACAGATTGGGGAATGTGACGAGAGCCGACAGCACGGGGAATCTGTAGGAACACTGACAAAGAGAGGTGGGAAAAAAAAGAGACAAAGTGAGCAAGAAAGAAAGAAAGAGAAAAACAAAGAAGCAAACAAAGAAACAATCATATCACTCAGTAGACATTTTATTTCCTGACTCTAGGGCTGTGTCATATCTCAGGTTAGATATTTTTGGTGTTTACTGGTATGCCTGTGGTGTTTGACTATGTTCCTCTGTGGACTCAATATGACAAATGTAGGAATGTGACATTGTGTTAAAGTCTATCATGAACGCTAACAGTAGAACCATAGACATATGCAAAGTAAGTACATACACACTGACAAACATTTCAAACAAATCTTAATCATACAATAATTTGAACAGCATATTATCTCACGATTATTGCCTCTTAGAGAATTTCATGATATTTCAATGTCAGAAAACCACACACACAACTCAACAACAGAACACCTGTAAGAGATGTTATGTTGCCACAAGCTTTCTGCTAATCCTTACCATGAGCATTTCACCACAGGCACTCTAAAGGTTTAGGGAGTACACTTCTCTTTATACAAATATCACTGCTTCTTAATCCAAAGTACATACTGTATGCTTGTACCTACAATGTATTTTTTTTTACAGCAAATGTAATCTGCCTGTCAAAGAAGATGCCAGAAGAGGAAGCTGCCAGGTGGAGTCATGGACACACTCCTCAGGCAATGAGGCCCCCTTCCCAGCAGGGAAGTCGACAGATCCTGTTTTTATTCAAGAGGCTCAAAAGTTTGTAAAAGTTTCAGGTTTTTATTTATTAAATTTTCATTCCTACAGAAATATTATAAAATAACTTTTGACTTCCATCTTTAGATAATGTAAATAACTTTAGCCCAGGTAATAGATGGATACATTAGAAAAAATGTTGTGTTTATTGTCATAATCAAACAAACAAACAAAGTAAATGCAATACACAAACAAACCAAAAAAAGCTCTGAAATTACTTACCTGTAATTTCAAAATATATGCCTACCTATGCATTAGAATCTGGTTGAGCAGCGATCGCTACAATTAAACTTCCCATTTACTCTCCACCAGTTATTCCTCTCATGGGTTATATTTACCTATTTCACTGTGTCTATACACAGTATAAAGTATTAAGATCCAAGACAACTTGAACTGGTGCTTTTAGCACCAAACTTCCAACTGCTCCCACACTAGCATTTTATTTTGCTCGTCATTTCTAATTTAAAACCAAACAAGATAAGTGTGTGACCCTAAAACAATTTAAGAGTCTGATTTCTTACTTTACTTTATTTATGTATTTTATCACACACATTCATAATGCACATCCTTTAGCCTAAAATGGTCCTGAAGTATCTGGGATCTTAGAAACTGCACTTTACAACTTCTGATTCAAGATCAACATCAACTTGTTAAAATCAGGTCACTTGCCATTAACTAGCTAAAAGGTCTTTGGTTTCGTTTGAAGAGTCAAAGTGGGAAACAAATACTTTATGTACTTAGAGTAGCCAGTATAAAAAAGTTGTGTCTGAAGAAAGAAAGATAGCAAAAATCAAGACAGCTCTGGTAAAATGTGTCCAGTATGGTAAAAAAACCTGAGAAAACATTGCAGATCAGAGGAGGGAACAATTGTTGATTGACAGAAAGAGATATAAAACTCAAATCTACTAATGTGAACTTCTAATAGTCTTCATATCTAAATGCACAATGGCAATGCAGATTGGTGTTTTGTATCACCATTAACAGTAAATTCATCACATCAGCAGCATAAACTAAAGTTAGCTAAAATATTCCCATGTGAAACTTTCTGCTATTCAAAAATGGTACAGTTGTTTTGTCCTTCAGGTTCAACACCCAACTGAGACCTCTCTGTATCAAGTTTCCATGTTCTCCCTAAAAAATGGTGGGTTTTATCCTGGTACTCCAGTTTCTTAAAGACCAAAACGCATATTATAAATTAACTGATTAGTTTAAATTGGCCCTAGGTGTGTGTACAGTTGTTTGACTCTATGTGGCCCTGCAATGGACTGACAACCTGTCCAGGGTCTAACCTTGCTTTTCGCTTAATGACAGCTGGGGATAGACACCAGCTTGTTCATGACCTTGAACAGGATCAAACAGATATAGAGAAAATATTGGTAGACAAAATGGTAGTTACATCTCACAGCTTTAAGAGGGAGTTCAAGACTAAAAAGTTAAAACTCTATGATGTTATTTTCACTTTCACCAAAAAAAGTTTCAATACTTTTTTCAATAAAACATTAAAAATTCACCAGTCATGGTTGGAATAAGAAGAGAAAAGTCAAAAAGCACAAACTTAGCAGCCATAGTAAAAAAATGAGTTATATAAGGTACAAAAGAAAGCAAAGATTGCAAGTACATAAAAAAATCTGACTTAAAGAGGCCATTTCATACAAATTTCAGGACTTTGTGGTTATTTCTTAAGTATTAACCAGTAATATGAAACATTTTATATCTAAAAAACGTCAGGAAACACTGATTAACAGACCTTTCAATCTGTCTGCATTAAAATTTGGGTGGTTCCGGCTCCTTCTGTCAGGCTGCTTCGAGCAGCAGCTCGTTCATATTCATTATTCGGATTTGCTGGACTCTGATTGGCTAACAAACTAGCCTATGAGAGCAAGGTATACTGTTTCCTGCCCGCTGCGCATGACAACATTAGACGTTCTCTCTTCCGGTTTGCTACGTCTTATGCTACAGCATTTAGCCAGCAGCATGCTAGACGTGGATTCACATGTGGGAGCTGCCGAATACTAACGAACAAAGGAGTTGTGATGAAACAAGTACAGCTCGGGAGAACTCAGGTGTTATCGCCACCTGCGTAGTTTGAGAGATTAAAACTGAAAGAGAAGTTGTTGACCTGTTTTCACACCCACTATGATAAGAACACCTGTGGAGCTAAAATATTCAACAGAAACCTCAGAAAAACCATTTTTAATGGAAGGGCTTCTTTAAAGAAACAGTCCTGTTTGTTTCAGTGTGGTTTATAAATGAAAAGAGCAACCATACTTTGATTTTAAGCATATATATGAAAGAACCATTCAGTCATAGTTTTTGTAAATGCAGCTGAAACTGTCATGTCAAACTGGTGGAGGTTGAATCAAAATGCACCACAACTAGACTGCAGGCAAAATATTACAATTTTATTGACATTTTGTTTAAGCAGGTTGTTCGACCAGAACTGGTGCCAACCTGGCAACCAGAGTGTCTGTTGTGATGAGTGAGGGTGGTTAGGATCATCACAAGTGAGTTCAACATGAATATGTGACAAACACAGTGCTTTGGTAGAACACTGGGCCTGATTTATTAGAGTCTTGCAATTGTTAAAACGAGTGCAAACCTCTCAGGGGCTGCAAAAACCATCAGCAGGTGTTTTATTAATGAAGCGCAGGTAAAACTTCACCTGTTTAACCTGCAACAAGATGCGTGCAATCCTTTTAGCACTTTTGCCTTGATGAATATGCAATGTGGGCAAATAAGTTGGCATTCCAGGTGCAGTGTGATTTACCAAACCTGAACCTGTTTGCGGCTGCTGATTTACCGCCTCTGAAAAGCATGTCTTAACTTCGTGCAAAAGTGGCTGCAGTTATCGTTGTGAGGAGGAGATGTAGGAGGAAAAGGGGAAGAATCTCTGGGGGGGAGGCAGAAGGGAGAATCAGTCTAATGCTGCAGGACAGCAAACACGCAGCACTCTTCAGAATTACTGCTCGTAAACAGTGAGGTCAACACATTTGTCATATATTTTTTTCTAAATCCAATAACACACAAGACAAAAAACTATTCAGTATAAGTTTATTTTAAAAAAAACAAAAAAGAGTTGTCACATCATTCCAGTTTATTTTAAAGGTCCAATATCAATTCAACTTTTTGGAGCTTTTAATCATGTTGTGATGTTAATAGTTTAATACAGTACACACATTTCTCAGTATTCCTCCTGAATCCTGCACTCTGAGCCGCTGCTCCACTCTCTCCTGGAAAACGACTGACTGTAACTTAGTGATGTAACAATGTTACATCAGGATGCGTCCGCGCTGCCCCTGCAGATTAAACACACACACCCCTAGCCACGAGAGTCCAAATCAAAAAACTAATGCACCACCGTTTTGTAGTATTTTACTTTTCTCTGTGAAAATGTGCATTTGGCTGTGAGAGTTACAGGAATTTATTCACCATTTTATTCAAGCAGCTCGAGGGGCAGCAGCAAGGTGGGGGGCCTGGAGGAGAGATGGGATTTTAGGTAAACCGAGTGCTTTACTTCCTGGTTGGAGAACAACTCGAGAATATAAGTTATATTTCAGGACAAATAAAGACTATATAACACCAAAGGTAAGATTGTATCATATATGTCCCTATAACAGATGCTGAAAGCTGTAAAATAGCAAGGATACAGGACCTTTAATTAAGCAGAATAATTTCTTCTTTCACCTTTTGACAATGCTACATTTTTTACTAAGATTCTACTTCGTGTTGAGCCGTTTGCACCTTTCTTGCTCGCCTTCCATGGTGAGGGAATAGTGCAGACAAACTCTTCATTTAAATATTACTGTTTGCGGTTGTTATCAATTGCATAATCAATCTTAGTAAATCACCCACAAATCAGAAATACACCCTTGGTGCCAAATTTTTGCTGCACACGCAATTTTTCTCTCATTATTGATAAATCAGGCTCTTATTGTGCGGAACGGATGATGGTGGCCAGCAGCTTGGGATGGTGACACAAGCCAACGGGTTACTGCGGGGAAGGCATCACCAGGTTCACCCCTATCACCCATATCACATGATCATGCACCTCATTCCCCCACATGACCATCTGAGCTGCTCCTTATTTTCTGTTTGCTGTTCATGGCTAAAATAAGTCCCGGCTACAAAGTGATAGTTCCGCATTCGACTCCTGATAGCTTGCAAACGTTGGTCTTCAGAGTTGCTAAAAACTGACTTTTCCCATGAAATATCTCTGAAAACTCACATTTGACTAAGTTTCCTTCTGTACTATAAATGTGGTTGGTAGCAACATTTGATTTAGTTTTGATCTTCTAATATGTTTGTTTTGTTTGGCTACTGGGACTGGAACTACTTTGAAAATGTAAATGTTTTGAAACACTAAATTTAATTTAGGCTTAAAAAACTCATAGTGCCTTAACTACTGTATGTGCACTTTATTTGATACGAGATAATGCATTATTTAATTCAGCCATGATATCTTAAAGATTTCTATTTGTACTGATCCGTTATGGACGTACCAATAATTCTAGTTGTAGGGGTACTGCAGCTGCTGTGCCAATAGCCACTCTTCATCTTTTGCCTTTACATTTGGATCATTAAAAAAAAAAAAAAAAAAACTTGTGGAAATTCTGGTTTGCTGGTTGATTGGTTGAAAATCTACCAACCACAGCGTGATCATTAAAGCCCAGAATACCCCCTATTGTCCTCATGGTTCATTCATATGTTTTCATTGATATTTCTGGCTTCCACACATTTCATAAATGTCAAAATACTTTCTGCAGCGGGCCCAAATGTAAAACATACATTTCTGTTGAAAATTAGCTTCACATGAATGTAAATTCCATAAGTAGCTGTTATTAACTAAATCCCTGTGTTTCTGTCATGTTTTCCAATGATAAACTTGCTTCTTCCCATTAATGAAATGCACATGATCTATATCATCAGCATGGATAGATAATTGTTGAGGACAGAACCTGATTTACTCATTCTCTTTAACACTTATTTTTCCAGCTACTATAAGGCCTCTACTTTCAGTAAAGCTGAGTAGGTGTCAGGGCACATTCAGTGTTGTGAATCTCCCTCTATGCATTTTTTAAGGAACGCTTTGAGTTATCTAACTCAGAATTCTGAGACATGGTGAAGATAACAGGTGACAAGACAAGGCACCGGTTCATTGTTGGATCTAGAGGACGCCCTGGGATACTATGATAGACGTTGAATTTTGACACATCTCCACAGTGGTTGGGAGGTACAGAAAAAAACGAGCGATACAGCATTGTTTTGGTGAAATTCCCTCTAGTAATAATGCTCTGTCATTCGCCAGCCCTCTCTGGAACTACTTTGACAGAACGAGACGTGACCTGAAACAAGATGTGTTTGATCATTTCTGTACCGCTTTCATTCTGTCACAAAGATCTATGCAAAATCACTTAATAAATTAAAAAAAAAGTTTTCAGTTTTATTACAGTGAAAATAAGCTCATTGATACATTATACATCAATAACACTGACAAAATACATTGTGTTACTAAACTGATGAGCAAACTGAAGAACGCAAAATTGTAATGAAACTCTAGAAGGGTAGACCATTGATCAATTTAATACGTATGCGACTTAAAGAAAAACAAGGAGAAAACCCTTATATTTCTTTTTATATCATTTGACAAATTCTGATTCAAAAGCAAATCAGTCTAAACCATGTTTTATGCTGAGGCCTTTTGACCCACTTGCTTGTTTTGAACAAATTTCCAGCTTATTTTATTTGTAAATCCAAAAATTTGAACTTGTTTGGACTTTTTGTCCAAAAATGTTTTGCAAGTGTTTGAGAAAATGGAGTTCAGGATATAGTTTTTGACTATGCTGATAAAAAAAAAAAACATGCATTTGCTGTGTGTTTTTTAATGGCAAATACTGTACTGGTAAACTTAGGAGAGCAGTCAGAAATAAAATTATGTTGGTATTAAATTAAGTTAGACAAATATGACACAGGCTTGAAGCAAATTTTTAAACTGCATCACTTCAAAGTGGACAAAAAAAAGAAGAAATAAAAAAAAAACAACACACCAGTCAACTTGCTTGTATACACACCAACTACCTACAATTCTAACACCTCATAAAGTCAGAGCCTGCCCGCACCCAAATGAACTGAAAACAATCAGAGGGTTTGGCAGGAGCAGACTGCTGCAGTCATTACTCAGGTCTTACTGACAGCTTGCCCTACTCACCTCATCTGTCTACCCTCTATAAAGACCAGCCTTGTGGGACAGACTAAAAGCCCCACCCCCTGACCCTAGACCTATAGCCCCTGGACCATCTTAGCATAAGTTAGGAATGGTGTTGGTAATAAATAGTACATCCTGAACAGTATGTAGCTTCTAGGGATTTAAACAACTTTTTATTTATTTAATCTTTTGACACAGACACTTATTGCTGGCAAAATGCACTTGACAAACTGACCATCAGCAAAAGTGTACATCTCTATGGAAGCAGTGATTTTGGTAGTTTGCTGGTCTTTCAGTGGAATTAGTGGAAAGTCACATTCAAGCAAGCTGTCATTCTTCCGAGAGGTGAATGTATGTTCATTCTGAGGTCAAAGCATGTAGTATCCTAAAGAAAAAAAACATAATAATAATAATAAACAAGTCAACATCCAAGCTTGCTGAATTGGGTAGTTGGTAAATGGTAACTGGCGTGTACTGGTATAGCGCTTTTACTCATGTCCTTCAACCCCCAAAATGCTTCACACTACAATATGTCATTCCCCCATTCACACACACATTCACCCGTTTGTGTTGTGTAGTTGGCAGGTAAGAAGTTACAATTCATGATAGTAAAATTAATGCAGTACTTAGTAAGTTTTAAAACTTTAAGCTACTGTTTTGAATCCTAAGTGGATACTTACTGAAAAAACATGTTCAGCTTCATATTAGACACTCTGGACCCTCCATGGCTTTACAATGGACTAAATAACTTCAGTAATTCAGATCTCAGCTGGAAGTGGTGTTCTGGTGATTTATGCTGCCCTGAAGAAAAATGCCGCCATAGTACAAACTGACAACTTATTTCATAATGAAATGTCATTCAAAGTTTATACAGTATTCTTGTTTATGGTGAGTGTACCCTGATAGTTATTTAATCATATTTTTATGATCCTTCCCTGATATTTTCTATAAAAAAGCCCTCTGGGTCCTTGGCGGCCATTGTTGGGTCCTTCTTTTCTGGGTGTGTCCAAACATTTGCCTGTCGCTCTGACAATGCAAAGAAAGTAAAAATAACATCATATTTAGTGTTCCTGTCCTGGGAGAATTTATTTGATAGGTAAAATGTATTTATGAAAAAATATAGAAACAAAAATAAACAATAAATCTGTTTATTGAAGTCAAGACTGTGGAACGGCACATGTGCAGAAGGAATCGGTAGTACATCTCAAAAGGTAGCATATTTCAACAGAACACTGGTTCCTGCAACAGACGTCTGAGACACAGCTTCAGAAAAGTTATTTAATACTACTTTAAAGATGGCTGAACAAAACTGACATTTCTGCCTTGTGTCAAAAGTTCCAGGTTTGGGTCCTGGGTTCAAAACCTGACTGGGGCTTTTCTGCAGCAGATTTTCAAGTTTTTCACATGGATGCATTAGTTTTATCCTAGTACGCTCACCCTCACACAGATCAAAACCATAGATGCTGGGTTTATTATAAACTCTAAATTAGTTCTAGATTTGTGTAAATAGTTTTTTGTCTCTATGGGTGACCCTGGGATTGACTGGTGGCCTGTCCAAGGTGTACTCTGTCTTTTACCTAATCAGACAGAGACCACCTCTCAGAGATTATGTACTGATAAAAAAGGGGGAATAGATGAAACTTCATAGATTGTTTGGAAGGTTTAACTGAAGAAAACTTCTCTATAAAAGAACTTGGTAGTTCATCCATGATTTGCTAAGATGCATCTAAACAAACCACAAAACTGAACCAAGAAGCGCTAATGCTAAAAGAAGGCCTTACATTTGTTTTGATTATTTACAACAGTCAAGTTATTGCTGTTGAGTTTCTCTTAAATTATGTAAATGGAGTAGATTTTACAGAGTTTCTGCATTTAACTTTATTTTCATGAAGAAATAGTGACATGGTGCATTATTTCTGTTTATCTAAAGTGGTGTCTTTTTAAATTATGAGCTGTGATCAGTTCAAAAGTCCTCACAAGGACAAAATCTGTGAGTCTTCTTTTGCTGCTGAATTCCCATTACCAGAGGAACACATTTGGATCAAACTCTCGACCTCATCAACTTTCAGTACTTCTTTTACTGATAATTACATACTGACACCATTGGAAAAAGGACCAAATAAACTTATACCCACCCTGATGTAAGCCTTGCTTCACTCCTTTACCCTGCTGGGGCTGACTTAGCCAAGATTTACGCAACCCAGTCACAGTGTCTCCATTAATTGCTGAAAGTGACACCATGCATGGTTATTACACGATTACGACATGACAGCTCTCGTTTTTCACTATTGGGGGGAGACGGGTCTGTGCTTGGCGGCAGCAGGGTGTCAGCACATGGAACCGAGTCAGTAGGAAGACAGGTTAAACTGAGAAGGCCGCAGCAGCAGCATGGGGTGTTCTTTGCTCTGCTAGTGTTGGAACGACACATGGTGGAAGATATTTTTCATTTTAAAATCTCACACAGATGGAAAAAAAGAGCAATCTTACCAATCAGTCACACTCCTATGAAAATCCCCAAAACAAAGCATGATTCATGTTTTTAGTCCTTTGTGGCTATTGGAGCAGCCAGAGTGCAATAGTTATAGAAATAATTGCCATTTATAAAAAGTGGTAGCATGTCATGCATTCAGTAGCAGGGTTTGGAGTTTGAATTTACCACAACAGCAATATTCAACATTTCTCAAACATGAAATTACACTGTGTCTGCAGACATGTGGGCACTGCTGTCTAAATATTTAGTCTGATTCATTGACTAATTTAGTTCAAAAATACTTAACTTAGGTAATTTTTACAGTAGAAATGAACATCATATAATTATTAAAAGGTGAATTTGATTGTGTAAAAGTGCTTCATTATCAATATATTTCACTTGTGAATATTATGTACATTATATTTAATTTAATGCTTATTTTTGCAATACTAGTTCTTCTACTTCTTCCCCAAACCATTCAAATAATTTTGTAGGTCAGTCAGAGCTCCTCAGGAAATGCCATCGGTATAATCAAAAACTGGACCAGGCATCGCTGCCTTCTTCTGCACTTAATTTATTGTTTACTTAAAGGTACAATAAGAATTAGACCTTGACATCAAATCCGAGTCCTGCAGTTTATGTAGAAAAAAACCTGTCAGCTCTCAGCCCCACACTCTCCCTGATTTTTCTGCAGGGTTGCCAGTTCCAGTGTAGATCTTCATTTTGTTTCTCTTGTATTTGTTCAATTTTGGGGAATGTCTGAAGGCCTATTTGTTCAGTGCTGAGTTTTCCTAACTGCGTTTGAACGCTTCATCATGTGAACTACGGGTGCAGCTTGGCTGCTCAGTTGGAAGGATGCCGTGGTTTCTTACTGTTTGCTGCTGGTCATTGGCCCTGCGCACTTGCCCACTTCAAATGCGTGTTCCCGATGAGGGGCGCGAGTGTGTAGGGTGTCCTGATTCTCCGCTTTCGAACGCTTGATCCATGCTTCGCCGAAGCCCGCATCAGTGCAGACTTCAGCAAAGGGTATTTCCCATAATGCATTGCTGCTTGTGACAGAAGAAGAAGAAGAAGGTGGAGAAATGGCTGAACCATCCGGACCAAAAAAACATTTTCTCAAGTGTAGAATCCAAACAATCAATATTTTATTTTATTGTCTAGATGTGTAGTCACAATCGATTGATTCTCTGTTGGAAAGATGTGTCACATACAGTATCTGGTGAAAAATATAATTAATTACTAACGGTACTGACATGTATTTTTGGACATGATAGTCTAACAGTTTAATCACTTATTCTGTCTTATACACCTCCTTTGGTTCCTGCGCTTCATTATCCTCAAAATAAATGTTTGTTTGAGTTTTAAAATCATTTCTAATATCACAATAGCACAAACAGCGACCAGCACTGCCATTTTGGTTGTCATGGAGACAGAACTCTGTGGCAAAGGTCGTTGACGTAACGCTAGCTTTCCCAATACTGCTATTTATGCGCACTTGTTCACTACGCACTTCAAGCCCTTATGTGCACTTCTGCTAAGTGCACTTCGTGGAAAACTGTAGGGTGCAGTGCGGGTTTTGGGATAGGGCCATTGAGGAATTGCAACTGCTTGTGTTGAAGACTTGGAACCTTGCAGGCTCACATGTGATTTGCTATGGAAGCAGGAAGTTTGGACACGGAATAGTTATTGTAAAAAAAACGATTCCATTCCAGAACAGTGTTTTTAAAATGACAGAAACTAGCAACCACCCAGCCGGCTGAGATCGAAATCTGTTACAATGTGACTTTATTTTCAACATCAGTGGAACATTAAACTGTTGTGTGAGTATTTCACTGGAAAATTATTACATATTGTACCTTTAATGTTTACTAAATTTCAGGTTATATTAGTTTTTTGTTGTGCCCATACACATTACTTGGAATATCCCGCCTGGTCTTGTTTTCACCATGGGACAGTGGGAAACATAATTTTGATTCCTATATGTCTGTACATGTGGAGAAATGTACAGTAGACATTTATGTAGTAGGGCCCATGGTTTCCTATAGCCTTCAAAAAGAAGTTTAATTTGCAAAATCAACTTGATCCATTCTTGAGAAAATTAACTGGTTTACTGCTGTATTCCACCCATCTATGCCTTAGCGCCGTGTAAGGGTGTCTTTAAAGTTTCCAATGGTTGGTCAGAAGATCCAAGGGTTGTCAGCACATTTTGTGTAAGTGGTGGCCATCTGTTACATCCAAAATTCTGTGTCTTGATCATCACATCTGCTCAGGTATTGTATAAAAGCCTCTAATTTTCAAGATGGCAGTAATACAGAGAAGATTACACCCTCTGCTCTCTAAAGCTGCATGATAAAGAGGAAAAAGCTCTAGTAGCTAGTTGTAGTGAATGCTTTCATTCTGAAGTGAGAAGACCTGGAGAGAAGAAGGCAACCCTGGATTCAGAGGTGGAACCTCTATGGCCAGACACACTGTTTTATCAGAAATAAATACAGAAATAATTATTTCAATAATGTCAGTTTGTATGTTATAATTTTTAACCGTAAACAGGAATAATTCATTAAACAATATATGGTTGGACAATGGAAAATGGACCTTTAGGACAACAAACGAATCTTTGATCTGAACCAACAGTTGAGACAGGGCTATGTTGCCAGAGCAAAGAAATCAGAAATCTGCAGTGTAATTTACAATGATACTTCCTATTTCTTGAAGCAATACATAAAAATTATTGTTAAGTGGATAATAAATTATTGCTCAAGTAAAATGCAGCCACCACTGAGGACATGCAGTTCTTTGACACACTGTTCATTCAAGAATTCATTTTTCAAACTTGCTTTGTCCTGTTCGGGGTCATGGGGGATCTGGAGCCCATTAAAGCTGACATCGGGTGAGAAGTGGGGTGCACCCAGGACAGTTCACCAGTCTATCACAAGGCCAACTCTGAGACACACAACACAAACTAGCATGAACTCTGACACTCGCTAAGGTCAGCTTAGACTCACCCATTAACCTAACATGCATGATTTAGTGGAAGGAAGGCGTAGATGACCCACACAGGGACAGAGAATACATGGGAAGGTCTACCACACTGTTTCATGTCAGCTGTAGTATACTACAAAATGAATAGTTGATTAGAATTGCTCTCAATGCGATAACAATTTGAAACATTTTATAATCTGTGGTCTAAATTAATGTATATGCGTTTTATAGACTGTGAAGATGATGCTATTAACTAGAGGAGCAATGTCATGATGGCTGGGTAAGTGGACCCAAAATGACTGAAGACAGCTGAGTAAAACATTTATTGCAAACACAGGTAATGAACTGGAAACTGAGATTTGGGTATTTTGCTAATTTTGAGGCAAACTAGAGGTGAGTAAGCAAATGTTTGATTAAAGTCACTGATGATTTTAGTAAGGATGTTGTTGCTTACTTTAACTCTTTTAGGTTAGTGCTTGGATAAGCATGTTGGGGGTCCAGGGCTGAGAGAAACCAACCAGGAAAGGAAGGAGTGGAGGAAAATAGGCAAGTCATGAGGAAACAGGAGGAGGAGTGCTCAGATTAAGGCAGCAAGTAACAAGATGAACTAAGGTTGAAGCTGGAGTGTCAATGGCATTGAAGGAGTGAGGGGTATCGATAGAGAATGCAAGCAGCCAAGCTTCTTCTTTTTCTCACTGGTAAGAAATTGAGCTTGGTTAGAACTGGTTCACCACAGATAAGAATTGTTGAAAGATAACAAGGGGGTTCTCACCAAAACAAAAAAACACAGGAGCCCTCCTGAACTGGGTTGTACACAGGGCAAACACCTCTCTCTGTAGAGTAATACAGTGAAAAAACAAGGTCAAAGGAGGATTTAAAAAACACTTACGTTGGGTTGTCTCTTGTTGTGAGGCTTTTTTTGCAGACTTTTGCACCCCATTGCTTTGTATAGACTAATTTCCCTGTTCACTGATTGGAAATTGGTTAAAAACAATAAAACGATCACAACACTTAAAATAAAGAACATATAAACTTGCTGCAAAAGATTTGTTGGCTACATGTTTATGCTGTTTAAATAATCACATTATATACATTATATACAGGCCTATTCTATCCACAATGGATATATTTATTTTCATAGAATTTTGTGGCAATACACACACACACGGGCACTTGCGTACGCACACACAGACACACAGGGGCGCACAGAGAGAGAGAGAGAGAGACGCACTGCTGCCTCTTCTTTCTTTTTCTCATTAGTGGAACTTGATCGATAAATTTGCTAAGAAAAATCACCTTGCAAATCTTTTTTCTTCTTCACTTCGAATGTTTACACAGAGAAAGTAACGTTACATGTAACGGTTCGCATTTACCGAAAGCTGGCAGTTCCGCTGACACGCGCGTATATTTGACCTTTTTAAGCACTACCTGCAGGGAGGCAGAAGGCAGGGAGGAGGGATGTTGCGCTGTGGGTTCGGTATTCTCTGCTTTTCTACACTGACTGATTGAAACTGCTGCATCATGTTGTCAGATACGAGTACTACACGTGCCGCGCATTTGCCACAGAACTCACATGTCTGCAGCTTTGCGTGGTTTAGAGCGGCGAGTCGTACCAGCACTCCTCTAACTTCACCTTGCCTTTTGGCTACAAACTAAAAAGGAGTAATTATGTTCTTATGCTCTGCCTCATTGCTGCCTGCATGCTGTGTCCACGTACGACAACAGAGACTCTAATGCAGCTGCTTCCGGAAGCATCTGCTCACGTAACACAGCATTCAGAACCTTTGAGACACACTAGACAATCTACCCTAGAAGACGCAGCACTAACTGCCACTGTGTGCTGGAATGATCCAGACATCTGTCTGTGTCTTCTCCTCGCAACAATGACTGCATCCATTTTTGCGCCAAGTTAAAACATGCTTTTCAAAGGCGGTAAAAATACGTGCAAAATTAGAAGCTGCTAACACTTTCAGGTTTGATAAATCACACTGCGCCCAGAACACCCACTTATTTACATGTTCTCCTCTCAATATTTTGTGTCTTCTGAAACGCCCACATTGCATATTAATCAAGGGCAAAGGCGCAAAAATGACGTTGTGCGTCTAGCGGCAGGTTTAACAGGCGCAGTTTTGCCTGTGCGCTTTTAGTAAATCACCCGCTGCTTGTTTTTGCGGCCGCTGAGCGGTTTGCGCCTGTTTTAACAACCACAAGCCTTTGATAAATCAGGCCCTTAATCTTCTCTGCATGGTCAGTGTCTCCCTCCTTCTCCTGTATGATGCCATGCACGCTTGCCGGTCCGAGTACTGCTGAGATCCTAACAGCCAGCGCTGGGGGATCAGAGGTGCAAAGTTTTATAAATGAGACCCTTGGTCCTTTTCTGTTGCCATCACAAGCAAAAAAAGTCTGAAATAATGGACCTACATTAGTGATAAACTGGGTTTCAGGGACTGCATAAGCTGACTTGTACATTTATGAAACTAACCTGTGAATTAATAAATATTTTGTAAAAATACTGTTTTACATAGTCATATTTTTTCGGGTCTTTACGTTCCTTACAGCCACTTTTTTATGTCACAGACAATCTTTGCAAAGTGGATTTTAAGAGAAAAAATATGTCAGTCACTAGGGCACATGCTAAAGTCAAATGAACTAAAAATAAGTCACTGACCTCTGCTCAGAGGGAATTTCTCTTCTGGCTCAGCATGCCATACTTCAATGATATGTCCATCAGTCAGATGGTGTGTGTGTGTCTCAATATGTAACACAACTGATGTGTACCTCTGAAGGTCTATGGTCACTTGTGCTTTTTATATAAGCATGATCTGTCTGAGACAATCTGGAAAAGTAAGTAGTTTCCATTTGGAGTAGCTTGGTGGACAGCTGGCATAATGGGTGGGTGGGGGCTTGCATTGTTTGACTAGTACAGAGGTTGCAGAAGTGCAGAAAGACAGGAAGCAGATCAGTGTCTAAGAGGCCAAGCCTAAACATATTCAAAAGCTTTTGGACAATGTCTATAAGCACTCTTTGAATTTTAAATTTGAAAGAAATAAATTTCATGATGATCAAACCTCTGAACATAAAACTTTGCATGTTATTAGATAAGTTTTTATGATTTTTATTAAAAAAATTTTTTGCCACTGTAGTCTCATACGTAATCAAAAATCAGTAAGTCACCAAAAACTAATTGAAATGTCAACATTTATAGAACATAAAGTGCCTGATTTATCAATATTCATCTAGCAGCAGGTTTAACAGGCACAGTTTTACCTTTTAAAAGTCTTTTTATCTGCTTGAGCAAAAAGCATCTCAACCGTCTCCAGTCAGTCCAGATTGCTGCTGCAAGGCTTTGAACCCAGAACACATCACACCTGTTTTATTCTCATTACATTGGCTGCCAGTTCATTTTAGAATTCAGTTTAAAATTTTAGTCCTGACTTTTAAAGCTCTGTGCGGTGACGCCCGGTCTGTATCACTGATCCTTTAGAAGTCCACTCTCCTTCTTGCAACTTGCGATCAACTGCGATCAACAGGTTGCTGGTCGTCCCACAAACTCGTTTTAAGACCAGAGGAGACAAAGTTTTTAGAGTGGTGGCCCCCAGGTTGTGGAACGTATTGCCTTTATTTTTATGCTGTCTTGATTTTATTTATTCTTTTAAACAGTAGCTTAAGACACATTTGTTCAGACTGGCTTTTAACTAGAGTTCAGCTGCATGATTTTATGCTTTGTTTGAATTTATCTTTTATTTGTGTTTTATCTCTTTGTTTTACTACATGTGTTTTATCCTGTGAAGAGTGCTATATAAATAAAATGTACTTACCTGTACGCCATTAGTAAATCACCTTCTGCTTGTTTTTGCAGCCGCCGAGAGGTTTGCACCTGTTTTAACAACCGCAAACCTTTGATAAACCAGGCCCATAGTGTCCAAATTCTTTCACACAACACTGGTTAAGGAAATATAAGTTGTTTTGATCCTTAGTTTGTCCTTTTGACATTTTGTTTGTATGAAAACAATAGCAATGTCAGTAAATTGCATTTCTCAACAAAATTATTTACACAAAACAATTTACATTTGATCTTACATGTCAAGATGACACAGTTTGTAATCTTTGATACCTCTGGAATCAGGATATGGCACACAGTGCATCACCACACTGGCTGCATCTGTCTTTCATCTGATGCTGAGCTTTAGGGCAGGTGCGGTCTGCGTGCACAGCACAGTCTAGCCTGCCGTCCGTGATTCCAAGCAAGTGGCACTCTGTCAACCTTTGAGGGATTTATCCACCCTACCTTGATAGTCTTCCACGTTTCTTGCCATCCTTTTTTGTACGACCCTCCAAACATATAATGTGATAATGTCCTGCACGAAGGACTTCATAAACTTGTGTGGCCCTGGTTTCACCTTGCAGTGCAGAATGCGAGCATTCACCTCACTGATGAACTGCACTGAAGATATGGCAGGGCCACTTCCTGGAATGATGTGTTTAAGAGATGGGTTTTTATTCTCTGGTCTGCTACACTGTTAACCCAAATTAGTAATCATTACTAAAGCTGTGTATGGTAAGTGATTGCCATAGGATGTTTAGTTTTAACAAATTCAAAAACTAAACAAATCAAGCTCTGTTTACATAAACTCTTGTGTTCAAGATAATCTATTACTAAAGAACTTAACAGTTTAAAACTAGTGTTCAAAGGTATTCATTACCCATGTTTATTAGGTAAAATAATTAAATGTAAATAATATATTTTTTACATTAGACAATAATTGTCAGTGTATTACTGGTTGTTCCTTAAATAAAATGTAAATCCATGTATTTTTTCACAAATTTATTGCAAAAATAGGGCAATGGTAACATGTTTAACAATTAAATGTCAGTAAAGTGCAGTCCTCTGCCTGAAACCAACAAGAACAACATTTTTTTCTTTTTACTTTTCACGATGTTAAACATTTTCTACATTTATATAAAACTAATTCTGGGAAAAGTGCTATGTCAAAACAATTCTGTTCATATATATATATATATATATATATATATATATATATATATATATATATATATATATGGATCTGCACTCGGCTTCAAAAGTAACTTTGTAGCAAATCTACTTGAAACTGGCCAAAGTTTAGAAAGTCACTGTTTTTAAAATGGTTTGAACAACCATTTACACTCACCGGCCACTTTATTAGGTACACCAGTCCAACTGCTCGTTAACACTTAATTTCTAATCAGCCAATCACATGACGGCAACTCAGTGCATTTAGGCATGTACACATGGTCAAGACAATCTCCTGCAGTTCAAACTGAGCATCAGTATAGGGAAGAAAGGTGATTTGAGTGACTTTGAACGTGGCATGGTTGTTGGTGCCAGAATGGCTGGTCTGAGTATTTCAGAAACTGCCGATCTACTGGGATTTTCACGCACAACCATCTCTAGGGTTTACAGAGAATGGTCCGAAAAAGAAAAAATATCCAGTGAGCGGCAGTTCTGTGGGCGGAAATGCCTTGTTGATGCCAGAGGTCAGAGGAGAATGGCCAGACTGGTTCGAGCTGATAGAAAGGCAACAGTGACTCAAATAACCACTCGTTACAACCAAGGTAGGCAGAAGAGCATCTCTGAATGCACAGTACGTCGAACTTTGAGGCAGATGGGCTACAGCAGCAGAAGACCACGCCGGGTGCCACTCCTTTCAGCTAAGAACAGGAAACTGAGGCTACAATTTGCACAAGCTCATCGAAATTGGACAATAGAAGATTGGAAAAACGTTGCCTGGTCTGATGAGTCTCGATTTCTGCTGCGACATTCGGATGGTAGGGTCAGAATTTGGCGTCAACAACATGAAAGCATGGATCCATTCTGCCTTGTATCAACGGTTCAGGCTGGTGGTGGTGGTGTAATGGTGTGGGGAATATTTTCTTGGCACTCTTTGGGCCCCTCAACGCCACAGCCTACCTGAGTATTGTTGCTGACCATGTCCATCCCTTTATGACCACAATGTACCCAACTTCTGATGGCTACTTTCAGCAGGATAATGCGCCATGTCATAAAGCTGGAATCATCTCGGACTGGTTTCTTGAACATGACAATGAGTTCACTGTACTCAAATGGCCTCCACAGTCACCAGATCTCAATCCAATAGAGCATCTTTGGGATGTGGTGGAACGGGAGATTCGCATCATGGAGTGCAGCCGACAAATCTGCGCCAACTGTGTGATGCCATCATGTCAATATGGACCAAACTCTCTGAGGAATGCTTCCAGCACCTTGTTGAATCTATGCCACGAAAAATTGAGGCAGTTCTGAAGGCAAAAGGGGGTCCAACCCGTTACTAGCATGGTGTACCTAATAGAGTGGCCGGTGAGTGTATATATTATTTTTTAATTTTTTTTTTTCTACTTTGACCGTTGCACAAAGTCATGGTTCTGCAATTATGATATAAGGTCTTTCTAGTGGTTCTCAGAAGTAATGTGGGTATCAACTTTTTACAAGTTAAACAAGCTAATTAACTGTCATGAAATGCAAACTAAAAAAAAAAGTCAGCCAAAAAGATGAGGGATCCAAGAACATTGATCTCTGAACTCCAGAAGTGCAGTGAAAAATAGTTTGAATCTCTGGAAACCAGAGTGGATGGTGGTTATCCATTGTGCCAGTTGATACTTAAAGCAGAACTAAGTAAGTTTTTTCACCTCAATAAATGTTTTCTAGAGTCCCTGTGGGGGTAAACAAGGACTTGGCGGGGTGATTCGTGGGTCCCTCCCCTCCCTCCGGGGTCTGTGTCCTGAAAGCAGCACTTGCAACTTTCAGTGGATCGGACCCGACTAATCTCGCGAGAACAAACCTGCTTTACGGCACTCACACTCATGTACATAAATACAAGCATGAAGCCCTTGCCGTTGTTAGCAACGCCACCCTTAGGAGCGCAAAGATGACAATAATACTCACCTGTCGAGACATTTTCTTGGTTTCGTTTTTCCTTCTTCTTGCAGAAGCGTTCTCTGCGCGTTGTTGTTGGGGGGGCGGCGGCGGGGTGGAGGGGGCGAGGGGGGGTCTTCGGCGGCGGCGGGGGAACGTTACGACAGTGAGCTTTCACAGGGCAGTAGGGGGAGAGAGAGAGCAAAACTTACTTAGTTCTGCTTTAAGCAGCACCCCTGATGTTTCTCTAGGACCTCCAAGCAACAAAAGGTGCAAAACAGCAAGAATATTTGGTTTAAAATATCTAAATGTTGTATTTGTATTTGCTGTGGGCAAGAAGAGCAACCTAGACTGCCCTGTTTAACCATAAGGTAAGAGTTAAACTTGTGCTACTGCTTTCTTTGTAATGACCATCATAATGGTGGCACTTGGAGACCTTACTATTTTTTGAATTGGTACTCAATATGAAAAGCTGATAAATTAATACTTTAAGAGTATAATCAACCATTCATTTAGACACCTATTAGGACTTTATCTAGGTTCTTTAATGTTTATTTTCACTGCTGACAGAATACTGCATGTCACTTAAAAGTAATGGCACAAAGGCGCCTGCCAAGCTAAGGCTGGCAGACGCATACCAGACCTTCACTTAAAAGGCCATGTCAGAGGTTAAGTGGTCATGGAAAAGGAGGCAGCAAACTGCCCCTGAACTTATTAGGCAGCATAGTTTCACTCGTCAGCAGGTGGGAGGTGAGATCTGCTGTGACGAGCAGGTGTTGCCAGGGGCCAGAGATCACAGCTGAATGCTAGACTGTGATAAGCCTAACGCCACTTAAATTACACAGCCAGCATTGCTTTGACCTCCACCATGGTTAGTATGGTGTGATAGGGAGAAAGTGAAAAAGTTGGAGAACCAAGTGTGAGAAACAAAACCTGAGATACATGGGTGCATGTGACTGAGTGCAAGTGAGTTGGTTGTCTTTTCTTTCAGGAGTGTAGTAGGAACGGTTGCACTTGTGTATAGATAAAGCAAAAATGCAAAGTTAAATCCAGCATGAAAAATGTGATTTTTTTCTGTTTAAAATCTCATTCTTTAAATCTTTCACTTCACACATAAACTTCAGCTGTTGATTTGTCTTCACAAAATCTCTGGGCGTGGGGGTGGATAAAAGCTGCCAATGAAAATTGAAGCTGGAGGCCTGTGTGGTTTTCAAAAAGTCAAGTTTTCATTTAAAAATGGCATCATGCCACAGAGTTCAAACTCTGAAGTTGTTTGAAGCCATTGTTGACACATGTTACTAATATTTTGGAAATAAAAAAGGTGGCATAAAGGGCACATTGAGGGATGAAAGTGGCAGAATGAGAAGGTAAGGAAAGAGCAGTGGCTGATGCATTTATTTGATGATAACCTTTTTTATTTTTTGCTGTAATCTTACAGACCTCCTGAGACCCCAACACCTGCTACACTTCTAACAACCCAAAATCATAAACAAACAAAAAAAGTTGTAGACAGAAGAATCGGGGAATGAAAGTGGGAGGAGAGCAGGAGCATGGGAAGCTTTGAGGATTTGGCGAGGTGAAGTATCGATCATCCATTGACAAACACAATAGAAATTTTAGACGTGATGTGAGAGGCCCCCCATCCATAATTTATCACCAGGCCAAATGTGAGGGACGTGGGGTGTGGACAAGGGGAAGCACTGTGTATTGATTAGTGAAGGGGTGCACAGACCTAGGGAGGTGGAGGGGGGTGTCTCCAGATAGAAGATAGGATAAGGAGGTGGTGCAAAAAGAAAAAAAAACACAGAAAAAGAGATGGGTATAAGGTTTGCAAAGGGATGGAAGGGCATGTATTGAAGCAAAGGAAAGCCATTAAGTATGGCAGTGTTACCAGACACTGGCCACGAAGGAGAGTGCAACTGAAAGAAGTGCAAAGATTGGGAGAGAGAGAGACAGAGAGACATTAGTGAGGGGTCAACTCATATCCCTGCCACTAACACACCCCTTTTACACCACAATCCGCCCGTCTCCCTACGCCACCCAGATCAATACAATCATGTCAAAACATAAAATGCATGCTTTTGCTCTTAAGTTAAAGGTGTCTAAGATTTTTAAAAGCATTGATTCAGTAACGGGTCGATGGAAATCAAGGCATATTTTCCTGTGCAAAGAAGAGTAATAACACTCAGCTGATAATGGCACAACAGAAGGAACCCTACTGTGTCTGTAAAGAGCGTGCTGGTCAGATTATGGCACTCCACTCCACCGGAAGAGGTCACCGATAAGGGGCAGGTCAAGGATTTAAGCTTTCTCTGCACAAACAGCCTCTGAGATTTGTCTATAGGGAGCAGGAGCGATGGAGGATGAGCTGATGGCTCTGGACTTTCACTGGAGCATCTGCCAGAAACATCTGACACATTAACATGAGGAGTACCTAGACTACAAGTTCTTCCAGGCTTGGTCCTGGGGGAATGTGCGCATCAAGTAACAGGACAGATAATTCCTATGATTTTTTTGTATTCTTTTTTGTTTAAAATTGCATCTCCAATTGCACAAAGCCAAACTATTATGTATGAATTCTTTCAGTTAACATCAGCCACACTACCATATTTTTTTGTTTAGGTCTTAATTATAACACAGCTGTGGATTTTCTGCAAGTCTGAGGTAAAAGTCAGTCACTGAGATGAAAATAAGTCAGTGGCAGCAGAAAGGTCTCCAGTGGTTTCAGGGGTGAGGAAAAAAACTCACCCAATGAGGTAGAGATGACCTCCATGCTGTTACTGAAGACGCAGCACTGCTTATAAAGAATAAACCAGGAACAGACAATAGACACATAGAGACATCAAGAAAAATGCTAGAAAATTGATGTTCTACAACAAGGAGAAAATATTGTTCCAACCACAAGAAGGATAGTGACAGTGACATATCCATGTTCTCTTTTTGTTTGCAGAAGTTGGCACTACCTCAATATAATGAAACATAACAAACAGCGTCAAGGCAGCAGTAATTAGCCTTATCCCTGGGTGTGGCTACAAGAACACTCATCTATCCATGACCACAGAGGCATAAATGACAAAAAGCAAAAAAAAGTGATATATCTGGCTGACTTGGAGAGATCATGTCTATGATGACACTCTTTGACACCACTGAAGGAAAACTTCTACATCTGGACAAAATGTATCCCCTTTCTGATTGTGAATAATTCTAAGTCACCAGAATAACTAAATTTGAATCTTAGCACTGACATGCCTAGATTGACTGGATTTTTTAGACACAGTGCTCCAGGTGGTGGACTAACAAAATCTATTTTATAAAACAATATTCAACTGCAGAAAATGTACGGAAGAGCAGCAGAATCCAACAGTCCGACCCTGTTGTCTCAGATATAATCACTCTCTAAGACAAAGTCTGTTGTTTATTTATTGAAGAAAAATAAGTACATCTCTCTTTTCTGAACTACACCAAAACAACCAACATGCATAAATACCTACATTAGCCAGATTTCTACGAAATAAATGTCATTCGTTAACTATACCTGCTTAATCCCTTTCAGGGTCACAGGCAGCTGGTGTTGATCTCCAGGGGTCATTGGGTGAAAGTCAGGGTTACACCTGAACAGGTTGCCAGTCCATCACATAAAATAGGAATAAATAAATTATTTCCTTGTAGGAGTAAGGATATGGATACATGCTCCTCTGGAATCCATGAAATCAGGTGTGGGGTTCCCCAGGGTTGGATTTTGAGTCCTATTCTTTTTAACTTGTACATGCTGCCACTTGGGGATGCCAACAGGAGACATGGTGTTAGTCATAGTTATGCTGATGATGCACAGTTTTACATTGTCGTGTCTCCTGATGACCTGGAGCCTGTAAATATACTTTTAACTTATTTTAAACATAAATTCTTGGATGGCAGAAAACTTTTTACCGCTCAACCAGGGCAAAATTGAACTTTTAATTATTGGTCCTGAAAACAAGAGAGAGATAATTTTACCAAAACTGCAGAGTTTTAAACCTTCTCAATGTGTGAAAAACCTGGGCTGAATTTTATTCCACTCATTAAAAATATAGCAAAAATGGGATTTTATCATCTAAAAAATATTGCCAGAGTCCGCCCATTTCTCTCTCCTGCCAGCACGGAGGTGCTGACGCATGCTTTTATTTCCAGTAGAATAGGCTACTGAAATGCTCTGGGGTCTCATTTATAAAACATTGCGTAGAAACCCTACTAAAAATGTACGTACGACCAAAACAAAAAAATTATAAATGAGACCCCTGGTCTCTGGTCTTCCCAAAAAATCTATTTCTAGTCCACAACATCTCCAGGACTCAGCGGCTCGTGTTCTGACGAGGACCAGAGGGCGGGAACGCATTACTCCAGTTTTAAAATCGCTGCATTGGCTTCCTGTGTGTTTCAGGATTGATTTTAATGTTCTTTTAGTTGTTTATAAATGTCTTAATGGTCTTGGTCCTTCTTATTTATCTAAACTGCTTTTAAATTATGAGCCCTCGCCGACCCTGAGGTCCTCTGGTACTGTCCTTTTAGTTGTTCCTAGAGTCAGGACTAAAACCTACAGTGAGCCCTCATTCCAGCATTATAGTCCTCGTCTGTGGAACAGCCTGCCGGAGAACCTCAGGGCTGCAGAGACTGTTTGTGTTTCTAAAAAGAGGCTCAAGACATATCTTTTTAGCTTAGCTTATAAGTGATGTATTCATCTCAATTAATTTTAAATATTTATATTTACTAATTTATTTGATCAATTTTTATTTATTTGTTTTTTTTTTATTTTTATCTTTCTCTTAATGATCCATTTAGTTTTATCAATATAAATTAGTTTTATGAATCACTACTTGTTCTTTACTTGTTCTTATCCTTTTTAATGTTTTTATCATTCATTTTTAATCCAGTGTTTCCTCATGGGGGTCGTCCACACTGGGGGCTTGGTCTGCTCAGTCTGCACGGTAGCTTCCGTGGGAATGTCTGTGTTGGGGGGCCGGGGCCCTCTGTGCAGCCCTGTGGCTGTCCCTTTGGCCCCAGCCGGCTCTAACCTAGTTCCTGTGGTTTCATCCAGTCATGGTCCTGGGTGGACCAGCACCTGGTTGTGGATAGACTCCTACATACATATAGTTTCTGCACAGTGTTGTCAAGCCAGTTGTTCATATGTTTAGACAGCCTTTATGTGGGTGGGGGGTAGCAGGAAGTTGGGGTCTGAATTGTTGTTTTTGTGTTTGATTGTCTGTTTTTAATTGTTTTTATCATGTGAAGCACTTAATGTTGCCAAGAGCATGAAAAGTGATTAACACATAAAGTTTGATATGATTTGATTTGAATAATATTGACTTCCAACTCCAATCAGCCGCTTATATAGTAGCAAATGTCACTGACTGTATTTCTCTATTTATGTTTCCATATGTCTATATTCTTTACCTATTTCCTGTCTGTTGTCTTTTTGAAGTTATGTAAAGTAAGTACATACTTGGCCAAATAAACCTGATTCTGATTACCAATAAATAAATGTATCTTCTGGCAAGAATGCTTGTGCCAAACAAAACTCTACAGAAGTACCCAAAATGCTGAAAAAATGTATTTTTCCCTTCCATTTTTGCATCTAACTTCAACACTTCAGCAGATCAATTTTGTGATTCATCACACAGTGAGTCAAGAACTTTTCTTAACACGTTTTCTTACTACAAAAAACAGTTTTGAGAAGAAATGTCAATGACATGCGATGATCTCCACTTCTTTTTGCTACCCCAGGTATCATCCAGACCTGTCAGAGCAAAAGACAAAGAGTTTGAGCTTTAAAGTGTTGCTTTGTAACATTTTTAAGCCACAAAGGAGAAAACAGGCAACTTCTTTTCTGAACAAGCGGTAGCTTGTTGTACTTTTGTAACTGACAATTTGACAGGGTGGTGACAGTGGTCGTTGTAGCCTGAGGTACAACCTGTGTTCTCCCTTATACCCAACAATCCTCTAACCACCAGGCCATGCTAAAAGCCCCAAATAACATGGTTTTCAGCTCAGAGAGCTGCCTGCTTTTCAGATAGGATTAACCACTTTGGAACAAAATCCATCAAAACTAAAACTCAATGCCAACCTTTGAGCTGACAAGGTCTGAACCTGAGCAGAACCTGACAGGTTCCTCATATGGTTGGTTTCTTTCTGATTGTGTGTGATCTGTTGTCAGGGTGGCACATGAGAATGTGGGAAATTAAAGCCAGCAGGAAGATAATCTGGTCACCTGATCCAGACTCCAGGGAGGTGCTGATCGCCGTTGTTATGTGGCTGATCTGCCTGTGGCTGTGAGTGTGTGTGTGGGTGTGATTAACCTCATTTCCAACAGGTGGATCAGCTCTGGAGCGGCAGGTGTGGCTCATTCTCCTCTTCACCTGAGAGGGGATTTAAGGGGAGGATCAACACGAGACAGGGCGAGATAGTTCTCTTTCATCGCTTGGTAGAGTTGCTAATACTGACCACATGCACATTCCTGAAAGACGAGCCCCATAACGCTTGGTCTTTCTTTCCCTTTCTCTACAGGAGTTTCACACGGATCCGACGCCTCTCCGAGGATCTGCACCTCCTGTCCTGGAGACAATCCGATACCACAGGCTCTCACGCTGGCTTGGTTCTCCCTGGATTGTTCTCCGCCTGTCTCTTCCTCCCCGGAGCCTGCACCTGCTGGACACACAGACCCAGAGCTGATCTGTTCACCCTCCAGCACCTGCACATCTCACTCCGGACCACAGACCTCTTTTCAGCCACCAACAACTCCTCCTCTCAACACCACCATCTGCGCCATCCAAGTAAGCCTTCTCTCATGTTCTCATGCTTGCTCCAACATCACAACCCCTCAGATAACTAACCTGTGCTCTCACCGTTTAGAGTTCCACGGTTCCATCCCGGTGAGGCCCGGTTCCTGTACCGCCAGCAGCACAGGAGTTACGTGCCTGGCCGTGCTCCTTTTCATAACTTCAATAAACACTTTAAAACTGTTTTGTGGTCTGGGGCTTGTGCTTGTAAGAGGGTTCGCACCAAACAGAGGCCATGACAGCCGTACTGTGCTGCCGTGTGTCATACGATGAGGGGGGCCAAACGGCAGGTGACTGAATCACCCCTTCTTAATGGACAGATGACCATAACATTAAGAAGACCCACAGGAGACAAAAAGTGGAGGAAGAAGAGGAGGGTAAAGTAGATGGAAATGAGTAGACGGGGCTATGGCTTTCATTTGATACTTCATTTTATGTGATTCCTGATAAAAGTGGCTCTGATGTAAGGTGGTGAAGGAGGGAGAAACTGAAAAAGGATGTACTCTGTTTCATTCTGTGGGCTGGAAGAATCTGTACCGGTGCTCCAGCGACACTGTGCGAAGCCAGCAGGTATTTAAACACTGTTTGACACTTTCACACAAAAGTGTGTGTATGAGCATTTAACAGCTTAATCAATTACCTGACCACTTGCCTAAGAGGAAATAGGATTTTCTCAACATACCTCCCACTTTTTCATAATGAAGTTTACACAATTGCCTATAATCATAGGTCAAACAGCAAAGGAAATATTTCCACCTCGTTCTGACTGAAAAAAGACTGCTGGTACATTATTAGAATAACCAAAGTCTGATGTTGAAACAAAACCAAATGGCAGTTGTCTGTACAAAGAACACCACACAAGTGCATTTATATTAACATCTTGTGAGTGCAGTCACATAGGATAATTACCCAAAACAGATAAGAGACCAAGGAGCAAGTTAACTCCCTCATAACTGCCTACGTTTCTCAGATGATTTAATCATGAGGGTAATAAATGTTTTTAAGCTGCCCACTTTTATTAAAATCTTGCCACGGCAGACAGTGGAATTAGGAATTATTCTAAAAATTAGGATTTAAAAAGCACATTAGCTTGTTAGGAAAATTAAATTGTATACATTAGACAAAGCTCTTGCTCAACCAGCAGTGAACATTTTGCTGGCAAGGCCAAGGCATAATAAAATCAAAGAATCACAGCTTAATTGGATTGCACTTAAAAAGGATCATGCTGACAAATGCAATTGTGTTGCACCACTAATGTGCAACACCTCTGCTTAGTCCTCTTTAAATCCACTGAAACAGAAACACCCCAAGCTCGTAACTGCTTCCTGATACAATCAGTCAGAAAACAACACTGAACATGCAAAGAAGAAAAACAAGATAACGCAAACAAAAGGGGGCAGATTATCAATTTAGACCTAACATGTTTGGAGAGTTTGTCCTTCCTTCGCCTCATGGACGTACACACATGAAACAAAGTCACAGTTTCCCCTTTAATCTTGTGCTGCTAAGTGCAAAGCTCCCACTGGGGACACCTGCCTTCTTGTGGTACACTAAAACAATAAAAATACAAACTTATATGGAAGAATAAAGATTCTTTCAGTTATTTTTTTCCCCTGTAGCTATCACCAAATGCTTGCACAAAATAAATTAGTCAGATATACCTCCATATCTCAGGGAACTTTTATTATGAATTTGTGGTATTAAAAAAATAATAATAATTAAAACCCTTCTGCAACCTTCTTTTCCCAGTACAAAACACACTGTGTTGTCTTGAATTACAGTGATAGTGGAGCTAAAATGAGAAACATCTTACAAATTGTAAACCATGTATGTGACATTAAACAACTCCCTCCCTTAACACCTTTATTTAATTTAGTAGTTGAGATAAACACTGTTCTTGAATTGCAGAACACTAAATAACAATGCACTTTTTTACTCTTACACTATGTTTCACAAACAAGCCTTTCCCATCACATGCATATGCAAGCAAACGAAAATAGAAGGTGCACAGTTGGACTGCAGATATAGAAACAACAAAAAAGTAATGTGTTTGCTATTTTTCTTGTCATTAGTGTGTTTTGTTGCTGAGCAGAGCTGCATTCTCTGAGGTAATTCTCCAGAGGGACCACTAGGGGAGCTTTCAACCTCCTTTTTGAGCAAACTTGAACACACAGTTCATGCAAAGACTGAGGAACAAGAGCACACACATGCACACACAAATAGCAGGACAAAGGAAGAAATAAACAGGATGAAAGAAAGAAAGTGTGAAATGTTTGTGCAGTTCAAAAGAGAAGAACTTTGCATGTAAATGGACATAAAATATCAGTTTTAACATTAATTTCTAACATCATCCCCTTACTTTGCAGACACAGCTGACATGATTGTGGGACTTGATGAACAAACCAGTGCGCTATTGTACTAAAGCATGGTATGGTGCTGGGAATACTCTGCACCCCAAAGTACAGAACATACCTCTATTATGCATTACACATCTAAGATATTTAAGATCTTTGTAAGTTAGGTCTTGGAGCTGTGCCGTGTCATTCTGTGGGGGATGATATGGAGCTTTAGTCATGTCTGTATTAGTAGGATGACTTCCAAAGCCTCTGGGATGAGGTGTTACAACCACTAACTTCAGTCACTGCACTGATCCCCCAAAAAACACAGACGCTCTGAGCATATCAGAACCAAAACAAACCTTGCATAAAGGGGATGAGCGTTACCATAGGGGCTGGCATTCCAAATATAAGAACAAAGTAATCAATATACAGTGTTGTAGTTATTTATTTTGCCTCTTACAGATTTTATCTGTTTTGACTTTTTTTCCCACTTTCGTGTTTCCAATCATTATTTCAGCCTCCAATCTGGCTAAATTAAAACAATACCAGAAAAAAGGAATGAGCCATAATTTCTCTACAATAATGTGGGAGACTCATCACCAGTTATTACAAATTATAAATTGTAGTTGTTGCTGCCAAGGGCAGAACAACAAATTTTTACACATGCTCAGATTGGTTTGGACTTTTTTCCGTTTGTTTCTGCTTCAATAAATTATTTAAAAACTGCATTTTGTATTGACTCGGTTTAACATTGTTTGATCTTGAAATTCATTTGATGATCAGACATATGTATGTTTGATGAAAAAACAACAGCAGGTGAAAAGGGGGCAAATACTGTTTCACAGAACTGTAGGTTTAATGAATATCGGAATAAAATTGAATGTATTGGTTCAAGAGTCCAGTATGTAAAGCAGAGAAAAAAAGCTTTGAGGTGTGTTTATTCCATGGAGAAAAACGGTTGTACAAGACCATACTTTATAAAAAACAAAACATATACAGTATATTGTATACATATTGAGACCCCAGAACATTATCTGACAAAAGTTCCCAATCATGTGTCGTCTTCAAAAGTGGGAAAAGCAGTGTTTTCCCATCTCAATGCAGAACATGGTTCTTGTTCTAAGATAAATACCATCCATCTGTCTGGTGGTGGATGGCGGCGGTGCGTGAGCCAGCCCTGCAGGAGATACTTAGGTCTGTGTGTATATTTTCATAGTCTGATTGAAGTAAAACACAGCCTTTAATGTATCATTTCAAGTGAACACAGTGCCCAAATGAAAACACACACACCTACAAGCTCCACTTAATTGAAGGCTACAGGTTTTCACAGAGCAGACAGCTTTTTTCTCTTTCTTTTTCTTTTTTTTTTTTTTGAAGGGAGAAAAACAGAACACTTTTTGAAATCAATATTCTCCACTTGTTTTGCTGCAAATTAAAGCTGTCATTCTCAGGCTGATGTCACGGGGGACCAGCACTGAGAGAGATGGAGACGGATCAGAACCGCAGCAGTAAAGTTTTATATTTCAAGCAAAAAAGATTGAAATGTAATCCTGAATTATCTCAAAAAGACTGAAGGGGAGAAGAGAAAGAATATGAACACCCCAAAAGGAATTGCATATGTGTTTTTTTATGTTTGCTGACACCATAGACAGAAAGAATTCAAAAATTAGAGGGACATAAAAATTGTTGTGACATGATCATGATGTCAGATGTTCTTGATATTTTCCTCGTTGAGACATAAAGCAGGATTATACAGCGTCTACACATAAACCTTGGTCCTGGCCTACTTTCCATCTTATGGCAAACAAAGAACTATATTGGTACACATTTATCCCTCATCCTCCATATCAATATCATGAAACTGCCTGCAGCTACTTCATATAACATGCAATTTACATACAAGACTGCACTCCTTTTAGTGTCTGCTCTAGTTAGACTAGGACTCCTCTTTGCTATAAAAACAGATACCCTGATCAGGAAGCTTTGTACTGCCTAAAAACCTCAATTAGGTTCATCAATATTTGATGCAATGGCTGTGATAAGGTCTGTGCCACCCCCCCACCCCCCCTCTAGTGCCTCTGTGCTGGCATGATGTCTTTAATTGTTGGCCCAAAGCACTGGAGACAGACAAAACATTGTTTGCTCAGTAATGGAAGGCTGTATCCCTAACACAATATTGAGACTGGTGCTGAACTGGTTGCCTGCAGTGAAAGTGGAAAAAGGGGGGGATACTGGTAAGGTCATGTAATAAACACTGAAACCCCATTACATGTCCCCAGTATGATGCACCACTGTCTGAGTACATGCTGTCTGTTGGTAAAAGGTTCATAGTCAGCAGAGCCGGTGCAGCTTCCTAACAATGCTGTTTTATCTCATATGGATCCAATTTTAATAATAAACAAATTCTCTTCCATCCCATCTGGCATTCCAAATAAGAGGCATCTACTGTATCTGAAGCAAGGTTATTTGAAACTGTCTTAGATTTAGAGAGCTTTCAAATAAAAAAAAAAAGAACAGAAGGGAAACCTGAGACATCATCTTCATCCTTCTTGACTCCTCCCATTTCATTGCCCTTTCTTTGGCTTTTTTTTATACTTTCACCTTGGCAGACAGTGAAGGCATTTTTCATGAACGCCTGCGGGCACCTCTTCCAGGATCTCCGAGCTGTCCTACAGGAGGAGCCATCACTGGGGAGATTTCTCTTCATTGACTTCCTGGGTAAATTGATTTTAATAACCAACACTTGGGGACTGTTGTCATTGTCCCCTCTTTCAAAAGCAGCAGGCTTCGTCACACCCTGCCATATTTCTCCACTAAGGACATCTGGGCTATTTTCCAGGGCTATTGGAATAAGAACTGACGAGTCTCTTTCAGGGTTCTCTTTCAGGGTCCCAAGGAGATAATCTCCTGTCATTTCTGATTTGCATAACATTATTTAAAATTCAATGAAATGACACTAAGGTTCAGATCATCTCCTCTTCATATGTGTATATTGTACATATACATACATACATACTTACACACACGCTGAAAAAAGCATGTATTTTGGAGGCTTGCAGCTATTGACTTTATAGCCAAGACAGTTTATGACAACATTGCAATCAGATCATCAACATATAGCTAAAGATGGATGAGTTAACAAGTCTTTCTACACTCAAATGCACACACAGAGTAGGAAAAAGTGTACCATGTTCCAGTGTGCAAGGCCGGAGCATGGCTCAAAGGCTAGCAGGCCAGATAGCTTTTCATTTGTCGGATCTGTTTGTGCCCTACTTAGAAAGCTGCTATGGGACCCAATTAGGCTGGAACCAAGACGAGCTGATAAATTAATATATTAATGAACGCACAAAGTAGAATGAAAAATGATGGAATGAGCTTACTCATTTGTTCAAGGCTGGTTAGGCCAAATCGTTCTTTTACAATACCAGATTTTCACTGGGAAAGAGGTGGGTTGAATTAGGATTATGCAATTGAGTCCAGCTGACAAACACATATACACAGACATGCAGGTTTATGGGCAGTCACACACATAGAAACTTTATATTGCAATGCATACATTTAAAACAAATATTGTAGGCTACACACAAACATGTGCATACTCCTCTGTTCTTTGTGATAGATTATGTTAAGAATGATACAAACAAAATAATTTAAAGTCAGTTTAGGGAATGTTTGGTGATGGAGGGTAGAAATACCATCTGAGCTCTGGGAATTGTAAATTGTTCCCCCTTCACTCGTTTTCCCAAAGGCATTCTCTTTGTCTATCTATTTGGTGTGATTAAAAATACAATGATGAATGCATATTTCTTCCAGATGAATAACTTGAAGGGGTTGGCAAGAGATAAATCAGAAAACAGTGTGTTGGTAGAGAGACTAGCCAGGTCAGACAGATTCACAGTCAGATCCTCTGTAAGCTGGACTTCCTCAACAATGGGGGAGGGTTCTTCTGGACAACAGTTCACAGGAAAATATACGTCTGGAGCTTGTTAAATTCCCATCAGAGCTGCAGGCAGGATTTTTATGTCAAAATACAACATCCGATCCAACTAAAAATAGAAAAAATATTCAACAGTTTGAAATATTTAAGTTCCCAAAATGATATTAAGTTACATTCAGAGTTAAAAGGGATAAATCAAAAAATTTGACTTTGATAGAAAGCGTTTTTAGCCAAAGAGGTTTGGAGCTCAAATACCCATCCATCACCCAGGAAGACCTTCAAGTATAGCTGCTGACCATGAGGCATCTTATTAGGATGCCTCATGGTCACTTTCCAATGGAGGTTTTGAGGGCACATCCCAAAGTGGTGAAGGGATTATTATCGTCTCTGGAGAATCTCCTGACATCTCACAGGAAGAGATGGAGAGTGTTGCTGGAGTGAGGGATGTCTGGGTTTTCCTCCTGAACCAGCTGACCCAGTGACAAACTACGGATAAGTGAAAGAAGATGGATGTGTGGATGGCAATCTTGAGTAATACAAGTATTCTTGCAAAATTAAATATTTAGTACAAGTACATTTAATTTTTAACTTAAACATTACAGAATCATCACCCATCTTTAGAAACAAGAACACTTTTCAACAAATATGTCCATGTGTGAGACTAACACTGTATTAAGTCCATATGAGTTGCACAAATACACCAATATTTAATGTAAGAGCATGAGCCATACATCAACATCTGGGGACGACATGAAGAGGAGCATTTGAGGCCCATATCTCCTGTATCCCCTGTAGAGACTACTCCTGGAAGGGCTACTGACTGACCCCCACCACCACACACACAACCTCACCCCCCATTGCCCAGATGAACCAGTCAAAGAGGAAGGCCCTCCTCTCCTCACAAGTCAACTTCAGACAGCATGCTTCTCACTGCCTTAACGCTTTGATACCAAAATAGTCCAGGAAGCCTCTGTCTGAAAAACGCCCCAGCAGACAGTGATTCCGGTGATGGAGCGGGGGGATAAACAGATGGAAGTTGGAAAGGGAGAAAGCAAAAGGAAACTACAGTTTTACCAGGGGGTGGGAGCAAGACAAAGCTATACAGTATATGGACTTGGGCTCATTCAACACTAGTGTAAACCAAAACTTTGAGAAATACAGTTTATTTTGACCCATTTAGTCATTATTTGCATACAAAGAACTTTAGTATGTAGGCAGCTATTTTCTGGAAGCTATGGTAACATTCAGTAAGCTTCAAATTCTTGATGACCAAGACTAAACAGTGCATGACATACTCTCCTTCCAGAATCCCACTATGCAAAGAATCCCACAGACAGAAAGATGTGAACCACATCTGTACCACTCTACTGAAGACTTCATTCTAGCTGATTTTTAACATCGCAGGATTTAAATGAGCTGCCACATTTTTCTCATGTTAACAACAACTGGCTGATTTTCAAACATTCAGTCATAAACACTAACTGTTTAATAAGCTGTAACATTAAAATAATTAACATTGACCTTTTAAATCACTGAGAAATACTGCAGATGGGCGAAGATGAGTAAAGAGACAAAAAGTTGTGAGTGGTGAGGCAAATGTCATTCTGAGCTGTTTCACATCGTATTTATTTCAGCTTGATCTTTGTTTTATAAATGATTGTGTTTCCCAGCGTGAAAATGAATAAAGAAAGGAATCAGGAAATACTGCAATGTAGTAAATAAAGTCATTTGGTTTGTGCAGGTTTTGTGGCTCTAATGTTTAAAACATGATTTCTAAAGACCTTATTATCAGCATCTAAAACAATCCATAAACTAGTAGGTCACAATGTGATAGCTCTGTTTTAAATATTACTCAATATTTATACTTTTTTTGACTCTTTAAAGTGCTATGATAAAATTTTTACATGATTCTTGCAGTTGTTCACCATCTGAAATCCCCAACTCACAGTTTTCTCACAATCTTTAAATATAGCAGTAAACAAAACAACAAATATTCAACTCACACTTTTTACCGGTACCCAAAAGTAGAAAATAGTGATTTAAAATCAAATAAATGTTCTAATCAGACTTCTAATAAAACAAAAATATTCAATCTCAGGATTTGTTTAGCTTTACACAAGCATGAACTCTTTCTTTCTAGTGAACACATTTTGGGACTGAGATGATGTTGAAAAGGGGGGGTGAGTGTAACAATGCATGCTTTATGGATTCACTTCTTGAAAAGTCGCAATGAATAACTGGATACACGGCACATTTCCATCCCCATTAAGTTGTTCAGGCATAGTCACAGAGTGCAGCAGCTTATCTTATATGCAGTGATCCAGCAAACTACCAGCTCTGCCTCTGCTGCTCCTCTGGCCTTTGATAAGAACAGAGGGAAATTAAAATCATGAACCTGAATTATGAATCCAATGAAAAGAAAATCTCAGTAGGCTCTTTCTCTGGGTTGCCTCTCATGGATTTTTCTACTTCTATATCTCTTTTGGTCCCTGTCTTGCTTTAACTTTGGTTCTTTATTTTTCTTTCAATCAGAGTTTTTCACTGTTTTCATTTTCTTAACTCCGTCCTATGTCTTTTTGGTTGCCGAGGCTTCAGCTGCTAGCATATTCTGTTAGAGCAAGATAGACTGAGCGAGAAAAATGGGAAAAAAGTTTCAAATCATGATAACACACAGTTTGATAAAACTGACAAGGGACTCAATTAAGACTTTCCTGTCAAAGCAAGAGTGATATTTTATTAAGTGGCAGCATGCCATTTGATGGGTACATCAAGCGACACATCTGCAGACGCAAAGGCTGTACCAGCTGAGTAAGAGGGACATGTGTTCACACTATCAGAAAACATCAGTCGCAACTCACTTCATCACATAAGCTTAAAAATTAAGAACCCCCGATATTATGATGCTCATTTACTTTTTCATGCACCGCAACTAGAATTTTAAAGAGACTTGCAAGCCTTTCTACTTTAAACACATGCTAACACAAACACTTCTAGCAGTGGCATTTGTCCTATAAGCATATGAACAAAAGAAACCAAGAATCTGCCACCACCAAAAACAAAATAAGAGCAAGAAGTCCCGCATCGCAGCTGCTACACATCCACAGGGGCATTGGGTGCGCTTTTTTCATTGTAGTTGTGAATTTGTTTACATGATTCTTGATTTTGCTTCCTAAAACATGAAACCATGCAAAATTATTAGCGATCTTCTTAAACACTTCAAAAAATCTTTTGAAAAAGATATGTTATTTTATTTCAATATAAAAAAGAATGTGAAATATTTGCAAAAAAGTTGCGTTTTATACATATTAGTATTTTTTGAGAGAAACTTTCTTTATATCTAGCAGTAAGTTGTTCAAAAATGTATTGTTGCTTAAAAGTCAGTCTACCATTGCATTCATTCTAAGTCATTGAGGATGAGAAGCTGAATAAAATGTAAAACAGAATGTAGCCTTCCTTGTATTTGAATGCAAACACAGCGTTACATGTAAGCCAGGCTGTCTGTGTGAACAGCTGCATATATATATTGATCAAGTTCTGCCTACTATAAATTTCTCTTTTCAGTGAAAGTAAACTTAATCCTTTAGAGAGAGGAAGAGAAAGCAAACATGGTGGTGTAGTTAAAAAGAAATCAGTGGTTCTCTGATGTACCTGGAAGAGGCCGTGATGTTACAGTAAGATAAATCTTTAATTCTCGAGTCTCTCTTGTAATTGAGATTGCCTTTGTAGGATGTTGTACTGCTGAAGGAAAAAAAAAAAAAAAACAGATGCCCCCCTCCCATCACCTCCAACACACACACACCATAAATGGGTGTGCACACTGATTTACACATTGTTGTACACAAGTTTGGATATCCAGTGCAGCTTGCACACACTATGTCTGGGATGTTTGTATATGTTTTATACCTTCAACTCCACAAATGCATACGTGTGTGTGTGTATAGTGTGAAACTGACACTTGGTTGTACAGGAGCACAGTGCTGACCATACATAGTCTGTTTCATCTAGAACAAAAGCAGTGTTGGAGCACACTAAAGGCCAGGTTCAAAAGCATCACAGGCTCAGGAGCCCAGGCCCAGATACATGAAACAATCAGTGTTAACTTGTCTGCAGCTAAGAGGGCCGTGATGCACCTACAACAATGCTCCACCTGCTCAGCTCAGTCTCTGAAAGACAAGATTAAAGAAGTGGGTAGATCAAACAGTGTTCGTGATTAGTGCAAAAGAATGTTTTCTCTTTATTTATGTGTTTGCCTGTTTTTTGGGGGGAGAGGGGGCATCATTGATTGATATGTTGCACCCAAGACAAACAACGACTTATGTATGCTGTGTACGAGTAAAAAAAAAAAAAAACCTAGAGTGTGATACTGTGTTACTGGTGTGACTGTGCAGTAAGAAACAGAGCTGCTTTCTGCACATATTACACTAGAAAAAGCCACTTGAAAAACAAGTTCATACGAGATTGTTTTTGCTTTTAATAAATAAAGAAATTTGCCAGTGGAACAAGAGAAAATTCTCTTGATAAGATTCATTGAAATAAGACAAATAATTCAGTCCTACAAGATCCTGAAATTAGCTGGAAAAACGAATTCTTACAGACACAATAGGCACTTGGATAAGATGAGAGACTCAGAGAGTGACAAGTGGCCGATATGTTTTAATAAAGAGTAAATTAAGCATATTTCACATATTACACACATGACTGGAAATGTCTTAAGGTCTGACTTTCTGTTTCCTAGTTTTTCTTTTCCTCGTTTCTTCAGCATCTTCTATGGGATATTTTTGACTGACAGATCTATCTGTGCTTTTCTTAAAGAAATTGACAGTGCTGGTCATTAGATTTATTGTGAGTGTTCAGTGTTTAAAAAGTTACTTTTGAGTACTTTTCTCCAATATAAGTAAGACTTATAAATCTCATGATAATTTTCTTTTCTTTTTTTTAGGTCTTGACTGTTCATCAATACTGGTACACATGTCAACAAATACAAAACACGCCAGCTAATATTGATGCAACATTACACAGTTTTCCTAAATTCAAATTCTGTGTAGAAAATCAAAGTTGATATTTACAAAAACTCATCTGAAATAAAACTATAATCTTTTGATAGATATTGTGAGCATTATGATAAAATAAAATAAAATAAAATAAAATAAAATAAAATAAAATAAAATAAAATAAAATAAAATAAAATAAAATAAAATAAAATAAAATAAAATAAATACACAAAAAACAGGGACCCCCTTTTAACATTCAATCTTCTTTAATCAAACATCAAGTTAAGGATGAGGTGATGTCTCATGTTATTATATAACTCTGTCACACTCTTATTTCTGTTAATAATCTGCTTTCCTTAATTATAAAACTTTCAAAGAACATTTGACAGTTTTTAGAAGACAATAAGTTAATCTTTGAACTGAGTTTACTTGTTACTTTTAATAAATGAACAGGCCCTCAGTTAAATTAAAATATCTATTCTTGAAATGGATAAATACAATTTCAAAATTTTCATTAGGAAAATATCTCAAATTTAATAAATGTTGATAACTTTGAACAAAGATTTAACATCATATTTTAGTTCAACAAAATATTTGATATTTTTGTGAAGCACATAAAAATTGACTTGGGGGACATTTCACAACGAAAAAATATATACAGTATTACAAAAAAGTATCATGTGCATGTTTCCCTTGAGCTTCTAATATGAATCTAAAGTTAACACTATGCATCATAATATTACATGTGTGCTGTGACTATATACTGTATATATTGATGTTCAGAATACTTTAAATCTCCCATCTGTTATTTTGTTGAAAAAGACATATATTCATGTCATGTAACCTCTGCAGAAAAGCTTTAATATGAATCCAGTTGACTTTCCTTTCTTATTCCAGATATCTCACCTTGTTTATAAAAGAACAATGCACCAATGCAAAGTTAAGTGGCTTATCATATTCTGGATTCACATAAGACAAGTTTATATTCATGATATCTTTCTATAAGAGGATCTGATTTTGTGCTCAAAACACACACAACTTGCCTGTTTCCATGTGAAAGTGTTAACTTAAATATTCTATTGTCTTTCAGGTTTTTCACACAAGTCCTAGTGATAGCAGCTGTCAAATCCCAAATTCACATCAGAAAAACAATTAGAGCTAAACAGTGACCATCAGCAACAAATAGCAATAATGCTAACAGATACTGTATTTATGATATTTTTGGATAATTATTATGACTGTACTTTCCCCTAATGGCTGCCCAACACTTCAATCTTCAAATTTCTTCTGATTTTCAAATTTCACAAATCACACAACATTTCATATGAAACATTCTGTTATTAAGTTCAGCTATGTTTTTACTTGGTTGTTTGCTTGGTTTACATATACACAATATCAATTTGCTACAAGCTCTGTTTAGGCTGGTGTGGGGGGGGATGACATACTTTTTTGCACAATGTATTATTTGTCTGATGAGCTTTGTTAAACAGACAGCGTAAAGTGCTCGACCAGCTGGATAAAAATCACACAAACCCTGTAAGTAAACCTGAGGTGTGACCCTTGTTTAGTCCAATTTTCTTCTGACGTCCACTAACACATACTATGTACTCACACATTTGCACAAAATGTTTAGTCTATGCTGTACTTGCGCGTATTTGAAAATGAGAGCTAAACAAGTTTAATCACCCTGTTTTACACTGAATCTACTGACAACTTGTGCTTACAGATGTAGAAGAAATTATAAAGATGGTGCACAAGGTTTTACACTGGCAGAAGCATATGTAGGGAAAAAAGTATGAGAGAAGTAAATAAATAAATAAATAAATACCAAGACAATGACACTGCACAGAATAACAAAACTAACTGGATCCATATACATTTGTGAAGGAAAAACTAACAGGCCTTTAAATGATGTATTAATCATACAAGGGTTAAAGTGAACTGATAATGAGCTTGGCAGTCTGGCAGCCATCTGGAAGACATACCTGTCATTCACAGAGAGGTGAGAAAGAGAGTTGGCTGAACCTTGAATTAACCCCAGAGTGAAAGAAAAAGAAGTGGGAGAAAGAAATCAAGTAAAAGAAAGATGAGAAACAAGATAAAGAAAATGTGAGTAAAAGGGCGAGAAAGACAGTAAGAGTAGTTCAAGGTCCAAAAGTTATTCAAACATACATTACATTCAGTTGAATTAGAAAGTGTGTCCAAACTTTTGACTGATAATGTATGTACAGTATAATGCACTAAAAGATCATGCTATAACTAACATGACTACTGTTTCATGGGGTCATAACTGAAATTCTCTGAGACCAGGCCATTTTTGTGCAAGTTGGCTTACATCACAAACATAAGGCCATGCTCTCCTATGCTCCAACCAGGACCCTCACATGATGCCATCACAGTGATAAACCACCTCAACTGCACTGCAGAAGTTTTGTGCATTCTCAAAAACCTCCACCATATTTCCTGCTAATAGAAAACTATCTCCACTCCTATTACACACTTGAAGACCCTAAGCTCATCCAAGTTCTGACAGATTTTTTACAGTTTACTTAAGCATGTAAAGCATGCATTGTACAATTCATTTCATCTCCTTAAAACTATTTAAATCTAAACTTGTAGTATAACTGTACCTTATGCTGCCTGTTGAGATTTGTTCCTGTCAAAAATATTGTAGTTGACTTAAATTGTGTTCTACAAGTATGCTATTGGTTTACACCTAATGCCTGTAATCAGAACATTCTCCAAGTGGCACAACTACACCATCAGACTTGCAGGCTGCAATCAGCAACCCCTCCTCTGTGCAGATGGGGACATAGTAACCAGGCGAACAAGAAGAAAACTGACAAGACTCTGATATGAGCAATGATACTTCTACCAGCTCGCTCTTCACTTTGATACACTCCCTCCAGTGGTTAGAGTGATTTTGATTTTACTCAGCTGTATTATACTTCCTCCTTTTCTACTTATTTCTCATTGTTCTCCACCTAAGTTATGTATGACAAATGCCTGGGGCCAAATCACCATCAAAGCAGTGCATTGCAGGAACACAGAGCTTCCAAGCTTCTTGGTGATGACAGATGTCACTTTTGAAGTGAGCAAGGGGATGAAAGTGGTAAAGATGTGACGGGCAGCATGAGGATAGCTTCTCCACTGCGACCTGTCATCATCAGTGCTGCTGAGGTGTAATGGAGGGAGACTGGATGGGGTCTGGAGACTTCACCGGCCATCTTGGGTTTCTGTTTTTGTGGTCAAATACGAAGCAGGTCTTTCATGTCACATCCACCTACTCTGCAAGCAGCCAGCACCCAACATGGCAGCACGTCAGGCAGCCAGAAATGCCACTAGTCAGCCAGCCAGCCAGCAAGCCATCATTCCTATGCAACCCATTTGGGATGGAACTGTCTCCCTTCGTTACACTGGCTGTTCTGCCAGTGCATTCATCAGGGTATAGAGAGAATAGCTAATCTGAGGGAACCAGCAGCTCCGAATCAAAGGGCCACTGGCTTCTCTCTTCCTTGTGTGTAGTGGTGCTCACCTGGGTACTTTCCCTGGTGTGACAGAGCAAGCAGCAAGAGGACTTGGTAAACAAGGCAGAGCAATGTGATTTTCAAACAGAGCGGCAGCTAGTGCAGGCAAACCAAAACAAACTCTTAACTTGGGAAATTCTCAGAACGTTTTTCCTCTGCCTTCCCCACTGTTCCCTGTGTCTTTATTCTGGCTTGATATGTCACCACTGTCTATGTCTCCTACTTACTCAGGACTTCAAGTGGCTGTCTCTATTTTGCTGGGCCATAAATTATTCAGTGGCATGTGTCTTCTTAGTATCTGTGCTTTCCGTTGGGTTGCTATCTTATACCTTCTTCTGAAAGAGGGGCTGGTGCTTTGAGAGAGAGTTTGCAAAAGGTAACACAAGAACTTCAGCACCAACAACCACTTTCTTAGCAGGAGCTTTTGTCAAGTACATATATTTGTTCCAGCACAAGGAAAATATGAAAAGCAAAACAAGAAAAAAGTTGTATCTGAATACAACGCGGAAACCAACAAGCTCCATTGCTGCTACTACAACAAGCCTGGACTTGTTTCTGAGCTAAAAATAATGACAGTATTCGACATAGACAGTGTGTGTTTTGTTCCCCCCCACACATACGTGTGTGTGTGTGAGTGTGGAGAACCCAAGGAGCCCACTGTATGTAAATTGCCATATGAGTCTGCATAGCATTACTGTCCAGACATTGAAGAGGTGACCTGATCCCAATTAATCACACAATCCAAGGGAGAACTGTCACATCGTATCTCTATCAGCAGTTCCATCCTGTTCTGTCTACTTCTTGTCATCATCTGTTCCTCCATTTCTTTTTCTTTGCTGTTGTCTTTCACATTCACAAAGACACACGCACAAATACTCCCCACCCCCCCTCACACAACAGACGCTGCATGCGTACCCTACCAGGTCCCATCATACGCTCACCAAAATCCCCCCTACCTCCTTGCTTTTCTTCAAACACCAGGTCTAAAGCTGACAGGTCAGCTGGCGTGGGTCATTTGGTCCCCACCTGTCCCCCTGACTTCTTCCCCCAGAAGGCAAAGTGCCAAAGGAAAGCAGAAGAGACACTTCTATCTTTACAGCTGCCATAGTAAGATGCAGCCTTAGGCTCCCCATCACGAAGAGATGTGTGTTTGCAAGCATTTTAGGTTTCTTTCAGTCTCTTCAACAAAAGTATTCTAGCATGACAAGGATGACATAAAGATTCAACATGTATGTAAAAAAGGCAGACTGAGTTGTGAAAATGAGATTAGATGGTAAATTAAGCATTGGGAATTCTTAACTGCTGATTATTTATGATATGTTTTATAATCACCAAAAAAATAAAAAATAAAAAGATAACATAACATCAACCATGTGTACCTTGAAAGAAAAAAGTGAGTCTAATAAGTGTTGCCTGTGTTGAATCTTTCTATAACATGAAAACGAATCATTTCCAATTTTTCTCAGACTTTGACACAAGTATAGATCAAAACAACAGACATGTCTAAGAAAGTGGCACATCTGATGCAGGAGTCATGTCATAGCTTTGTCGTGATTCATCCTGGTATAAAAATTTTGAGTATTCCTTTTGAAAAACAAAAAAGTGCCGTCTTGTGAAATCACAGAGGAAGTCAGGAGACTATCCATAATGAGTCGCTTAACTTCGGTTGTTTCAGCCATCTGCTTGTAGACTTTTTATGGCAGCTTTTCAAGCTATTCCCTGTTTTGTTTTTATGTTTTTGCCACAGCTATAGGGATGTGACAGAATAAAAAGTCTGCAAAGACCACAGGAGAAACCTTTTAAAGGTTTTCTTTCAAACATTACACTACAGTTTAAAGATTTACTAAATAAAGGCAAAATTAGATAATAAAAGTGTAGCTTTTTGACAGAGTTTAAAAAAACACAGTATGAGACTTGGTAAGATATGTGAACTACTAAAATATAATTAACTTTTACCTCATTAGAAGATGTTTTTGGATTAGCTCAAATTCTCTCCCCTCCGTTTCTCACACTCTTCATAAAGTCATGGTCATTGTTTGAGCTTCCTCTTCTGTGAGAGTCTTTTTTGATTACATTTGCAGGTAATGTTTAATTGTGGTTACTTTGAAAATCCAAAGGACCCTCATGTCAGTGCAAGAAATCCAGAGGAACCCATAAGAGATAGACCAGTTATTCAAATTCACATTCAGAGAAGAGAGGAGGAGAAGGGTGTGTTTGCATTCCCAAAACACCACGAATTCCCCTCCTCCTACATCGTCTTGTGCTTTTCCCTCACTATGCTTCTACTGTGTCTTCCTCTCAAACACAATAGAAAAAAACAAGAGAATTAAAAAATGGAACTGTGGGATGTGCATTTATGAAAGTAATGAGGCCCCAAGTGGCTTCATCCATCTTAAATCTCCCTAATCATCAGGTGAGAATATAGAATCCACAAAGGACAACAGGCAGTGATGGAGCATTCAGCAATCAGATACAAAGCTCCTAAGAGCACCAACAGTACAACTGAGACATTAACCTTTAGCAGAGGGGGAAAAACCTCCAGCGCCTCCTTGAATAAATTACAGTCAAACTTTTCTCAGGGAAACTGCTACCTGAAAGATATATTTTTTACATCTGAGTGTTGCGCAGAGGCATTGAAAAGTAAAATCTTTTTACTTCTTGTATAAGTCATTTCTTACAGTTATACACACAGGCACACACACACACACCCACAGAGAGTGCTGTGCAAAAGTTTTAGTCAGTTTAGTCAGCAACGGTGACAACACAGATTAAGTTACAGTTAGTAACAGAACAGAACGGTTTTCTGTATCGGATATTAAAGAGGCCATTTCATACACATTTCAGGACTTTGTGGTTATTTCTTAACTATTAACCAGTAATATGAAACATTTTATATCTAAAAAACGTCAGGAAACACTGATTAACAGACCTTTCAATCTGTCTGCATTAAAATTCGGGTGGTTCCGGCTCCTTCCGTCAGGCTGCTTCGTCAGGCTTCGACAGCAGCTCGTTCATATTCATTATTAGAATTTGCTGGATTGGCTAACAACCTAGCCTATGAGAGCAAGGTATACTGTTTCCTGCACCGCTGCGCATGGCAACGTCAGACGTCGTGTCTTTCTGTTTGCTACGTCTTATGCTACAGCTTTTTAGTGAGCAACATGCTAGGCGTGGTTTCAACTGAGGGGACAGCCGAATACTAACAAACAAAGGAGTTGTGACGAAACAGATACAGGCCGTTCAGACTCGGGAGAACTCGGGCATTATCACCACCTGCGTAGTTTAAGAGATTAAAACTGAAAGAGAAGTTGTTGACCTGTTTTCACACCCACTATGAAGGTAAGAACACCTGTGGAGCTAAAGTATTCAACAGAAACCTCAGAAAAAATTTTTTTTAATGGAAGGGCCTCTTTAAGAACTCCTGATCGGGCAATAAAAACTAGAATAAATGTTACATTTGACACTATTTCACACTGAAGAAGTCAGTGATTATTTTTTCCTTCAGTCCGATGTGCCAGACATGCATGCGTAAATGCCAGAGCAGCCTTGTTTCACACAGAAAACAGCGAGAGTGTGTGGGAGAACACCAGCAGAGGTGTACGGTCAAGTAACTAGTGAGAAATAGCAAGATTTAGTGAGATGCATGTTAGATACCTCCAAATAAATGTTCTGTGCATATATATAAATATACATATAAATATATACATATAAATCCCCTCTCGCCAAGCTTGGGTCCTCTACCAGAGGCCTGGGAGCTTGAGGGTCCTGCGCAGTATTTTAGCTGTTCCAAGTACTGCACTTTTCTGAACTGAGATGTCTGAGGTTCTTCCAGGGATCTATTGGAGCCATTCTATGGAATTAAATTTCAGTCAAAAAGCCTAAGCGTGATTTTCTGCAGCACGCACGCGTATTTAACTGCGCGCGCGCGTCTCCGCACGTGTGCGCGGGCGTGCAATCCACAGCACGCGCGTGAATTCACCCCACACGCCCGCGTATGATTCATTACACGAGTATTCATGAACCGCGCGTGTGGATCTCCAAACAGGCGCCTGTACATGAAGCTCTCATACGAGCGTGAAGGTAAACCAGGAGAGGCTGCGCGCGCGAAAGGAAAGTAATTATGACTGTTTGGAGGAGGAGACTAAGGCCCGGTGTGACCCTCATGTGATTGGTCCTTTTATATCAGTCACTGCCCACCGAAAGAACCAGCGGCAGCTTCCTGCTAGTGGTGGTAGAAGAACCAGACATAGAACCAGCTGCTGTCGTCATTTTTTTAAATTGAAATTTCTGTACAATACAAAGCAACAACAAAACATTATTATAAAATCTGGAGCTTAAGCTCCCCTTGCAACTGTTGAGAGGAGAGGGAGAACCGTCACTCCAGGGTGGATGACAGGACCCTGTACACGTCCCTCTCCCCAGCCAGAGTGCCTCCAAACAGGCTAAAACCACTCTAAAATAAACGGGTCTGCTCTGGAACTCCAGGGACCGCCCTGGCGGGATTTTTACCCCGTTTGGGCTGCTATCTCCTGGGCATGGAGGCTGGATGTTCTCCCCTCCTGCTCTGGAGCTCAAGGGACCCATGAAAGCCGGTTATACCCAAAGCTAACCCTAAGCCCGAATATTGTTTTCAAAATCCCCGCCAGGGCGGTCCCTCTCTTTAGGCGATAGGCCAAGGCTTGGAGTCTTTGTTTGGCAGTTTCGAGTGTACCTCTTGTGTACCTCTTCAGTATTGGTCTTTTCATTGCACCTCTCTCTCTCTCTCTCTCTCTCTTTATATATATATATATATATATACAGACACACACACCCCAGTCACAATGGCTGGTAGATTTTGAGTTGTAAAGATAAAGCTATGACTCATTATTATGGGTCATGATAATGACTTTACTTCATAGTTTATTTAGATGTTTCCTGTAATCGTTAGCTAATGAGTATGTATTCATAATCATGTCATATTTTGTCTTTTATCTCTGGATGAGAGAACAGTTATCCAGTTCTGAGCAGATAAACTTTAAGTTTGTCTCCCTTGAAATTCACACCCAGTTTCAGACAAAGAACCATACATTTTAAAGCGTATCTAACTGACAGCCAGAACCTTTTGATTGGAGGATTTAAATGAAGGAACAGCCTCTGGGCCTGTCCATCTGAAACCTGAAAAAACCGACAGTTAGTCTTTTAATCTCCTTCATCGTCAGCATATCACTTTGCTCTTTGCTTTTGCTTCTTTCTTTGGCTATTTGAGATAAACGCCTACAACTGGATTTGATGAAGGCCTTAATCATAAGCTCCAGTTTTTACTTTATTGAAGAAGAAACATCTTCACTTGTGTTTTTTTCTCAGATTTTGTTGGTGTATTTATTCAGGAAATATTTGCCTTTTCTTTAAATTACATTTACTGTATTTATTTTTAATCTTTTAATCTTCTAATCTTCAAATCCTCTCCTCTCCTGATCATGACATCTTCATATTCTGTTTTATGATTTATTTTTAACTATTTCAAAATGTTTACAGTATATACACACACACACACAAGAACAAATACATTTTTAAAAGGAGGTTCCCACAAGGTAAAAAACCCTTGATAAAATGTATCCACTTTTAGCCTACAGGTTCATTTTCTGGTTTGAACCCGGCATGGTCCAGCAGCTTTGACATTTCTACTGTAGACCCTGTCTTAGTAATTATGAGCTACAAAGCTCACTGACCTTGTCAAGGTCTTTCTACCCTTTTTGAGCTTCCCAAGTAATTGAAGGGAGGGGGTACATTCTGCTGTCTGTTTACCTCCAATTCACACACAAACATACACACACACCTGGACCATTGTTGTTTACTTGCCAGGTTAAAGGGCTGAAGTCAGTGACAGAAAGGATTTTAACAAGGAAGCAAGGTAGGTAGCTGGAAGTGAATGAATATGCAGTGAGCAGAGGGGTAGAGAGAAAGGAGGGGTAGAAAAAATGACAGTGGAAAGTAGAGGGAGGGGGGTGAGTGGGGTCATGGAGAGATGAGGGGGTTAAATGTCACAAATGCCATGTCTCAAGGCCTCATAAAGACAAGCTCTGCATTGCACCCAAGGTCAGGGCATGTACACATGCACCTGTCTGATGGTAGTAGTGGTTTTGTGGGTGGATGGGGGTGCATGTGTGACCAGTTAAGCGTACAATCAAAAATCCCACACTTTAGTTCCTTAAGCATAGGCATTTTATTCTTCATGCACTTTTTTTTTCTTGCAACAAATAGCATTATCAATATTGTTTGGATGGGGGCTTGCAAGTGACCAAAACAGGAACTGTTAAAGCAGTACAAAATAACTTTTACAACTTTAAGCTACGGTTTTGAAACTTGTCTAAGTAGAAACTCACCAAAAAACATGTTCATCTTCATATTAGACATCACTCTATGCACCTCCAATGGCTTTACAATAGACCTCCGTAATTCAGGTCGCAACCGGAAGTGGTGTTCTGACGATTTATGCTGACCTGAATCAAAATGCAGCCATAGTATGAACTGACAACTTATTTCATAAGGAAATGTCATTAGAAGTTTATACAGTATTCTTGTTTATGGGGAGTGTCCCCTGTTAGTTATTGAATCATATTTTTCAGATCCTTCTCTGATATTTTCTGTATAAAAGCCCTCTGGGTCCTTGTCAGCCATTGTTGGGTCCTTCTCCTCTCGGTGTGTCCAAACATTTTCCTGTCACTCTGACAATGCAAAGAAAGTAAAAATAACATAATATTTAGTGTTTCTGTCCTGGGAGAATTTATTTGATAGGTAAAATGTATTTATGGAAAACTATAGAAACAAAAATAAAAGATAAATCTGTTTATTGAAGTCAAGACTGTGGAACGGCACAAATGTAGCACATCTCAACAGGTAGCATATTTCTGCAGAACACCAATTCGAGCAACGGCTGTGTAAGGCACGGCTGCGGAAAAGTTATTCAGTACTGCTTTAAGCTGTCCCGTTATTTTTCACATATTTTATTCCCAAGGTAGTGAGTCAGTCAATCACTCAGTATCTATACGCATTTGAGTGTGACATGGATCCATGCTAGGGCCTCCATCCAGCGGTCCAAAGGTCACTGACGAGGACACCACCTGGCTCCTGGCGTAGCTGATGTCGCACCAGTACACTGTGCCTTCCGGGCTCTGGTTCTAGCCTCAGTGTGTGAGTTGAGCAAAATAAAGACTGTTTCAAACATACAAACCTGCCTGTCATGTATCACAGCCAGTCCATCATAGGGCCAAAGATGGAGAACCTTTCCCACATGCAATCACTTAGGGCAGATTTAAAGTTGCCAACTTATCCATCATCCATAATTTTTGGTTTGTGGGAGGGAGCCGGAGTCCCAGAAGAAAACCCATGCATGCAAGAGAAGAAAATGTAAACTCCATGCAGAATGATCCAAGCCCAACAACTGTTTTGCTGGACAAGGATCTTCTCGCTGCAAGGCAACAGTGCTACCAGCTGCACCATCATGCAAGCCTTTAAAGTGTAACTGAACCCCAAAACAACTTTATTTTGCTTATACACTGTATAAATTGGATTTTACCAATGCAATCTTTCGGTTCCAGGGCATTTTTTTACATTTTCTGTTAAATTTGTGTAATTCAACATTTTTATGGTCCAAAAGCGTCTTAGTGCTACCCCCTTGGGGTTGAACAGTGGCTTCTGCATGTGAAATTTGTGATTGGCTGAATCAGAACATGACACAGATCTTTTCCCATACCTATGTCACTGGCATCGCCTCACAGACACGCCCGTCCTGGGTTTGCATATAAAACCGTCTCTCAGACAGACACACCTGCCCCGTGGCGAGTTTTGAGTTCAAACTGCTTATTGTTTAAGTTGTTAGCGTAGCTGTTTAATATACTTAGATAATCAGCTAGTTTTCATAGATTTTAGCGTTGTCAGTTATTTACATACTGATACTGTTTTGAATGTTAGCCTATTGCCGCTTTTCCACCGACAGAACACGGTGAGGCTCGGTTCACTTTAGCCCCCTGTGGACCCTTTTCCACCGCCTTTCTCAGGTCTTAACCGCGTCATTCCGCACCAACCCGGCCTCTTTTTTCAGACCACCTCCTCGGTGGTCCGAAGCAGCCCAAAGCGGGCCCACACGCCCACCTGTCTACTGATTGGTCCAGTAAACTGCTACCAGTGACACGACTACCTACGTAGTGGTAGCTCCTGATTGGCCCAGCTGTGTGTGGTGTCCACGTGGTGTGATATAGAAGCGCTCCCGCAAAAGGCTTTAAAAAAAACTCTCAGCAACCATACAAATATTTTATTTTAAAATACAACTGACTTTGGACAATGGCGACTTCCTCCACAAGAACCAAAAATCAAACCAACCAAAATGAACCACAGACAGAGTGCAAAGTACAAAAACACACATATATCCGTCATTGTTGTTGTTTCACGCGCTGTGACGTCACGGACAAAGACTTTTGCGTGCCACTTTTCATAGCCAGATGGGCACGCCCATATCCCCACTTACATCCGCTTTATGTTTCCACCGCCTCAAGCGAGTTGATCCGCGCTATACTATACCGCTCTCAAGTGCGCCGTGCCGATTTGTCGGTGGAAAAGGGGCATAAGTTAGCATACACTCAGAGACAAGAGTGCGCTGACTCAGCGCACTGAGCCTGTGGCTTGAACATATATAAATACTAGATGTTATCGAGGAGTTTCTGAGAGGAAGACCGGTGGGCGGTGGCCATCTTACGAGAGTGGTAAGTGATCTGCACTAACATAAACAATCTTATCTCGCTGAAATCTTGACAGATTTTCAACTGGTTTGATATTTTACAAACGTTTTTAACGTGACAATAATTCTGGATAGTTTTATATGTTGAAATTGCAGCTTTTCTTCTTGATAAACTACTTAGGCTGTATTCACACCTGATAGTCTGGTGGACTCGGTTTGATTGGGGACCAAAGTTGCAACATTGTTGTTGTTTTTAGTTGGTGCGGTTTTGATTCACATTGTGCTCTATGAACCGAACCAAATAACCTTTGGAGCATGTTACATCCCCGCCTGTGATGGTGCTGTAGAGTTTCTGCACTACTTCTTACTGCACTTCCTGGCGCTGCCGCGGAAGAGTGAAACGTAAACACACATGGACTAGCAGCAGGTTCTGGTGGTTTTGGGATCTTTTGAGGTTTGGTGAATGTACCAGATCAATATTCTGCAGCACTGGACTCAGAATGAGCAGATGATGAGACAGAGAACTACACAGGCTGAGACGCCTACACAATATAGTCCGTTTCCTGCTTTTGGTGCAGTCCCATTGCAGTTGCGTTCACACATGCAATCGAACCGCACCAGAGTTTGTTTCAATCGAACCGAGACCCACGTTTTTAGGCGGACTAGAGTTCGATTGTTTCTGAATCAGAGTTCAGTTGCCCGTTCACACCTCCCCAAATGAACCGAACTTTCTGTGCAAATGAACTAGAGTTCGATTCAAGCAGACTAAACAGGGCTGGTGTGAATGCACAGCTACTATAGCGCAAGTTATAAAATTATATGATTTACAATCTTTTTGATATGTTAAAAACATCCTGTGTTATGACACAGGACATTTCAGGCTTTATTGATCAGTGACGATGTCAGACTTTAGGGCAGCCTGTAGATGTTTACTTCATAGGGGGCTGCTGCTTGCGTAGGTTTGATTCCATCGGCCAGCAGCAGCAACGAGTCATCTAGTATTTTGTCTCCCTGGCGAGTTGTTCCGGGCACGTTGCACCGGGAGGAGGCTCGTGAGAAGATCCAAAACATGCTAGAATCTCTCGGCTGTCCCGGATGCACCTCGAGATTCCCCCAGAGCAGCTGGCTGATGTAGCTGGGGAGAGCAAAGCCCAGAAATCCCTCTCCCCAGCTACATCAGCCAGCTTAGGCTGCTGCCCCTGGCCCAGATAAGCGGAGGAGAATGGATGACTGGATGGATAGGCTTGAATTAATATGGCTCGCTGTACTCCATAAAGCCTCCCTCTACCTCCTGTGATGACAGAGGACAGAAATCATCCAACTCAAAAGATCAGTCTCAAAATTGCCAACCTCGCTTCGGTTACTGTTCGTGTTTCATTGTCAGAATAAGCTAGCTGTTCATGTCCTCCTGATCACGTCCCCCCCACTTCCTGCTCATCCTCCATACTCAGCCACGCCCCTCTGTTCATCCTGGACCTCCCACTTTGGATGAATTTTTGAAATGTTGTCTGGGGCGGGATTAGGCTTTCTCATAGGGTTCAATTACACTTTAAAAGTATACACATTTCAATTTTCTTTTAATATATAAAGCTAGCTTAATGATATATTCTCCAGTTTTAAGTAATAAACTTTGTTATTTTTATTTATCCCACAGGTCCATTTTATTTTAGATTACCTGGCTTAGACCTGCATCTAGACTGTGACTGTGTGTTACTGTAACACGCAGGAGAGGCAGCAGTGGTATACACATGTTGAAGGCTACATAACTTCTGTGTACCAACCTCTGCCACAGAGTCAGACAACTAGTGAAAATGGTGGAGTCTGATCTTTTGATCTCTCCCAAAAGCCAGTAAATTTTACACTTAAACAATTATTGACTCATGAATTTAACAGATACTGGCAGACTTCAGCCCATCACAGGATGGTATTAATGTAAGGCAAAAGTTTGTGTTACATGAGACAACCAATTAAAATAATTTATGGTCAGGATAATATCCCCTGATTTAGGTTTAAAAAAATAGCTTTAGTAGGATTATCTAAAGCGTAACTTGATCTCATTCTCTCACTATTCAAAGGAAAGCGCAGTCACACACTGTCACAGACACACATTCATGTAGATGCACAAACACACACACACATGAATGCATTCATACACTCTAGGAAGTAGACAAGACTGGCCCATGATCTGCACTCCTATATATTTTAATTATTTCCAGACAGGTGACAAAAATCGAAAATTTACATGCTCTAATGTTGCATATCATATGGCCTCATTTTTATCAAAGTACATTCTCTTGATTTCAGTGTAGGAGATTAAACATGTTTTGGTTAAATTTTATATGGGAGGTTTTAGTAAAAAGTACAAAATAAATTAAAAAACAAGGATATTTCTTAGATATAATCTATGAATGTATTGAAGGGAGTTAAATTCTTGACCAAACAGTCTATGATTTTAACAAAAAAAAAATGAGAAAAGAAAATAACAAATCACAATTAAACTGCTTAAAAACAATGAGTACATTGAGGTCCATAACAAAATGGGATGAATTTACAACTATCTTAAACATTGTATTTCTGTGATAACTAATTAGTTGTGATTGGTGGAGTGTTAATTGTCACACAGTGTTTGTTGTTCTTGTAGCCATGTTTAAATCAGCAAACAAAAAATGAGATGACAGTGATTATGGCTGCTTTAGTGAAACCAAGATTATCTACTGTTGTCTCTCTGTTGGGATATTTGTCATTAATATAGTTCTAAAAGCAAACAACAATCATCTCATCTTAATTTCAAGAGAGCAGGCAAACACAGTACATAGTCTCACAGACCCCAAAATTTGTACTAATGGTTATAGTTTTACAATCATTTGACTGACATGGTTAATCCAGAGGCTGTGTTTGCCTTTTTGTGGCTCATTTGTACTGTCAAAGCTATATTTTTTCAAAGCTTTCACAGAAAACCATTAAAATGCAACCTAAAACCTCAAATGGGCATGTCAGTGTAGCCTAAGTTTAAACTGGCTCTGTAGAGTGTACAATCCTGCACCTTAAGACCACTGATGGTGACTTTGTCATCCAGAAAGATCCTTTAAGGGATGTTTTCCCTGGTGTGCTTTGGCAAGGCGTGATGATGAGATCCATAACTACAAGGGAAATATATCAATGTCAAGTTGTTCTGGTGGCTCATGTGGTGAGACTTGTTCTTTCTGACTATCACTAATAACACAGCAACACCACTTGAGATTTCCAGAAGTCAGGCAGGAAAAGAAATCTATTTAAAAAATATTAAAAATGTTCCTGAGAGAGTTTGTAAAACATACATGCCCGCAGAATAGCTTTATGATTCAAATAAAGCTTAGATAAATAGCTTTTGGCCAGACAAAGAAAACCAGCATTGGCTAACAAATGGAAAGATCAGTGCTTCTACCAAAGGCGACATAAAAATAAAACTAGCTGACAAGTGCTAATCTTTTTTAAACTTTATGATTAAAAAAAACATAAATGGCATTTCTGGCTGCCATTTAAAATTATCAGTCTGAGACAAATTCACACATTTTTCTAAAACTTATGACACAGTCACTCTCCATGGAAGATTAGTCAAGGAATTTGAAACCGTGCAGTCACAAATTACTGTACAAAGCACATGAGGGAACAAAGCAAAACTGACCTTTCAAATGATTAAGCTGAAACATTATCATCGTGTTCCCTCACATTTTTTTCTCCCTCCCCTAGATGTGAACAACTGGTTTGCCAGTTCAGAGCTGGCAAGGGCAAAGCTCATCTATGATTTCATTTCAGAGCTGCTGGGCTGCGGGGCCAAGCTGGCCTCTGCCCATCTGGAGCAAGCCAAGTGTCTGCTCCACTCAGGCTCAATTCACACTGGTGATTACTGCAACGGTGCGGCGGCGGTCATGGCGGTGTAGGTATAAATATAAGCTCTGGTCCAACCCTCTTGTTCATAACCACAGGTTCAGAACTACTGTGGGAACTGGGCACAACAATGTGTGAGCTTCTGCAGGCAGCTAAGCTCCCTGCAGCCTCAATACCATCACAGGTTTGTTAGGCCAGCTGGTGTTGCTTCACCAGCTGAGGACAGCTGGGCAATGAATGACGGGACAAAAGAACAACAAAAGAAGGAAGCAGAGGAATGGTTGGCACTGGAAGAGATGGTTTCAAAGACATATATGTCATAGCAGGGGCATAAACAAAAGCCAGAGGGCATTTCTTAAAATTAACTCCATCTGCAACGGGGAAAATTCAAAACACTTGGGTCATTTTTGTCAATGATTCACTCTTTGGTGACTTACACAAGACTAAAAAAAACAAAAAACAATACTACTAAGGGAAAAAACAAATTTCAGAACTTTTCTGTGCACTTTGAATGTGAAATATATTTACATCCAAACATGCTAACCTCTAACTTTTGAATATAAAAGGAAAAAGTGAAACCCAAGCAATAGGAAAAGTGAACCATCTCAGCTGTTAAACCTACTGAACAAATCCTGGATCAGCACAGTACTAATAACTACTCACTTGCCCTGTGTGCAATCCTATGTTAGCATTTAGCATCAAGGGTTAAGCTGCTAAAGCTGCCAGCTGTGCATGGCTGCCCCATCCACACCAATCTCTTTTGAACAATTTAAAGACTTGGGGGCATGGGGAGGGGGGGTGGTATTTGTAGGATGTAAACACGACTTTAGTGCCCTCTTGTGCCAAATAAATATGCAGTAGAGTAATATATTAATCTGGTTAGCAGTCTAAGTCACACCTGAAGACTTCAAAATGTCCTGCTTTGAAAATTCCAGTGTGTTCTGACTATATTTCAACGTTTGCTGTTTTTCAAAAGGATGTCAATGACTTGACTTTCTCCAGGGGTGAAGTGAGCTTTGTCACTTGAATGAAATGGTCTGACTGGTTTCATGACTGGAGTCTACATGCAAATGCAGCCTTTAATTCTGATTGTGCCTCGGCTGCCTGGTGTAGAAATTATATGATAGTGAACCAGTGTAATATACAATAGTTAAATAGTAAACTGTGTAAGGCACAGTCATCAAAGCAAAGATTGATTTTGAAAACAACAAGAAATGTAGATTCCTAACCATGGGTACTTTACTCATTCAGTCAGTCATTTTCTGTACCCACTTGTTCCTGTTCAGAGTCTTGAGGAGTACCCTGAACAGACCAACCAGTCCATCACAGGGTCATATATAGACAGATACACCACACTCACACCAAGGGCCACTTTAGAGTTGCCATTTAACCTCATGAATGCTTTTTGGTCTGTGGGAGGAAGCAGGAGTCCCAAGAGAAAACCCTTGCATGAATGGGGAGGACACTCAAACTCCATGCAGAAAGGTTCTGGCCTGGTTTCAAACCCAAGACCTTCTTGCTGCAAGTCAACAGAGTTACCAACTGTGCCAAAGTACAGCCATGGGTACATTATTATGTTATCAAATGAGGCACAAAATTGTGGTTTAGGTGCTTTTATTTAGTTGACTCAAGTTAGAGCCCTGCACTGCTGTTATTTATTTCTTGTTAGAAAATTCAGCATCTATTTGACATCTAAAACTACATTTAGATTTTTAGAATTTAGCCAGATTTTAGCCAATATATATTTTCAATTAAAATAAAAATTACATGGGACCTCATGGAGCTGCATGTCATATGGGCTGATGTTGTAAAGTCAGCATGCTTTTGTTATAAAATTGTTCACATCCTACTTAATCCTGCCTGATTCTATTTACTTTCAGGGCCCTAACAAGATGGAGGTCTAAATGACCAATGGTGAGACCTTGTAACCCCGCCCCCCCAACCCGCCCCAGAAAATGCATTAAAGGTGGTATGTGCAACATTTTCATTAAAAGCTATATTTATAACAAGATAATGCCTCCATGGGGTGTTCAGAGGGTTGTAGAATGAAAATATAGCATTTCCTTTAAAAATTATATTTTAAGTAAAATATTATAAAAAATGTATATTTAGCGGGTACGACGTTGGCATCTACCAGCCAGTAGCTGGCAGAGCGGCGGTCACCATTTTGGGTTGCCTAATACCGTAAATACTGCAGCACAGCGAGGCTGATGCTGGGGAGTCTGAAGGTCAAGCAGCTGGAAGCACCGGGGATATGTGGTGATTATATACCTTATTTGCTTGCCATAGGGGATTCCTCTGGGGTTTCTCATGTGACGAGCAGGATCTGTGTGGAAAAGTTTTTCATTAGCTGCAAAGCTAACACAGAGCTACATGTTGGTGAAGTAGAGGAGCTTTGGGACACTTTTTGGACTGGAAGACACACCACAGAGGATGTTATTGCTTTTTTCTTACTTTATTGGATAAGTGAGGTGTGCAGGATGAGGTGTGGGGAGGAGAGGGGCTGCAGGAAGTTTTGGAGCTGCGGTGCAACTATGAACTCTTTGCCACGGACTGAATTGATGACTGAGCTTCAAACAGGTAAGAGCTCATGGACTCATGATATTTTATTCAGCTCGTTGATCAGAGTGAGTTTGGTGAGGAATATTCGGCCTGAGCATCGGAGCATGCGCACGCGGGGGGTAAACAAGCCTGGCACCCAGATGGCTGAAGGCTTTGTGCCGTGTTATTGTGTTCCGATCCCATATCCCACCTTTAAATAACTACATTGTAAAACTTTTAGAATAAAATTCTCAACCATTGTGAAAAGAAGAAAATAAAGGTTGAGCCATTATGTTAATAAATGTTGCATATGAACTAAGTCTGATTTGTGTCACACATGCCACAAATAGTTCTGGCTCCAACACACTGTACATTATGTCAGATCTGCTCATACTTACAAACTTTCTTTGCTTCTCACTTTCTTGAGCAATAGCTTGAAAAACTGATGTTGAAGGAAGCCATTAGAAATATTCATGGATTGAAGTGAAGGAAAAAAAGGAATTTGTAAAATATTAAACAGGGCATTGCACACTGTATGTAACGATTTCTGAAGTTTCTGTATGTGTATTCAAATCTGAACCTCCTAATTATTCAGAAAGGAAAGTCACTGAAAATCTGACAGAGTTTATCAATGAGAAATGACATCTTGCTACGTTAGGAATTCTCTTTGTGTTAGCAATGTTTCTCTAGTTAATCTGGCACCTTTCTTGATCTGCACAAGGTAATTGGAAAGCACAGAGAAAGCGCCTGCAGTGTTGAGCCAGCAAAGAACAATGAAAGAAATGGATATCACAACAGGTTTTCTAATCAATTCACTCACTTACTGTTCAAAAGTAGGTTTGTACTTTTTTAATGAGGATATGGGGGTTGAATTTTTCTAGCTACAAAAAACACAGCACATTGCTGCTCCAATTAACAAAACTCTCACTTGGACATCAAGTATATTTATTAAGACCTTGTTATTGCCTTTCAAGATATAAAATCAAACAACAAATGTCAGAATACCTACAATGCTGTGAAAAATTATTTACCCTTTTCTTCCGTTCTTACTATTTGGTAGCATTTAAATATTTTAGATCAGCAAACACACTGACAAAGACAATCTAAGTAAATACAAAATTGTCAGGTCTTGGGGTTTTGGTTGTTTTATTATGTTCTGTACTTTGGGGGTTTTTCAGTAGTTGTTTTTCCTTTTGTTCTCATTCGGTGTCTTAGGTCATGTTATGCTTTTATTTTCCTTAGTCATCTAGTTTCCTGTTTTGCTTTTAATTTGGTTATGTCTGTACTTCCTGTTCTCCTCATGTGTCATTCAGTATCTTGTCAGTTCAGCTTGTCTCTTCAGTCTAGTGTTTTTCCGTTCAGGTGTTTCTTGTTTCTGTGATTAGTTCCTGTGTTTGTTTCTCCCCATGTCCTCAGATGTTTTGAGTTTTGTAATCAGTTAGGTCTGGTATTTAAGTCTTATGTGCGTGTTAGTCAGTGTTGGTTTGTTTTTAGTCCTAGTTCTTAGTCATTCTTAGTTGTAGTCCCTGTCTTTGTTCATAGTTCCCCAGTCTTAGCTCTTAGTATCATGTATCTCAGTCTCCGTCTCAGTTTTCAGTTTATCTTAGTCTCGCCTTCTCCTTTTGTCTCGCTTTGTTTTGGATTACCTTTGTTTGGATTCCCCTCTTGTAAGTTTATTTGCTGCCACGTCGGCATGTTACTTTCTATTTTATTAAAACCTTCTGTTGCTCTTTAAACCCGTTCAGTTGTGTTTTCCCCCACACTCACTGCACCTGGGTCCTACATTACAACCTCCGTCAAAACCTAACAAAAATGCATTCTCCAATTATGTTAAGAAAATGAAAAAGCAAAGCAAACAAACTTTCCCCTTTTGTAAAAGGTAATTGTTCTTTGTTTAAGAACAGATGAGAAACAAAGTCTTGCTATTGCTTTCTATTCATCTGGAAAGATTTACAAAGCAATTTGTAATTTCTAATTTGTATGCCTTGGTTCTCATTGGTTGTTCATTTCAAGTCAAGTCAAACAACACAAGCTAGTCCTTTTTGGATGCTTGCTATGCTAACTGTGAGTTAGTAAACCTACAAACTTTAAAATGATGTATTCTTTACTGTAATGGTCCCTCTTCAGTCCTAATTAGATGTGAAAAGAAAAGATAAACAAACTTTAGTCTTAACGATCCCCAGAATTTTAGCAGTTTGCTCATCAGTAGAGCTAAACCAAACCTTAACAGCATTTTAACTATTGGTACCATGTAACATAGTGGGACCACAGTCAACCTACAGGGCAGTTAAAAGCTCAACAGTTTATCAGCTGTAGTTGAAAAATAAGTCACATAAAGTTCAAAGATTTTTATTTGTCACTTACACAATCATACAAGTACGATATGCAGTGAAATTCTTTTTGGAAACTTATTTTCACTCTCACGCCCCGAGGCAGCCACTTGTGCAGCGCCAATGAGAGTATAAGATACACATACATATACACATGTATAAACCTAATATACTGAAACAGAGGAAGGTTAGGATAAAAAAAATCCTCTTATGCAGCGCCCACTGGGTGGCGCTATTTGAGATTGAAAAAAGAGCCTTAGCAGGGGCCAAAACTCACAAGACATGTCAGGGTTCTGTGATTTGCCTGTCTTGTCTCTCTCTGGTCTCTTATCTTTTTTTTGCTGTTCCCCTACTTTTATGTCTCTTCAGTCTTTTTTCCCTGTGTGTCTTCTTTTCTTTCCTTTCAGGTGAGTCTGTGCTGAACCACTCTTGGTCAGCTCACAGCTCAGACTCTAGGACCTGCACTGTCAGCTGCCAGTTGAAATCCTTCTATGGTAAACAAAGGGTTTGTTTTGCCCCACCAATGTGTCCGGATCATAACAGGTGTCATCACCCTCCTCTCATCATCACACCTTCACTCACCTCTTCGCTTCCCTTCCTCTTCTTTGTCTTGTCCACCTCCACCCTCAGCTTGTCGGTTCCTCGGTCCTTGGACCTGGCTCCATTCTCCTCCAGGACTCATGCAGAAAAGACTTAAAGGCATTACATACGATTTTGCTCCGAATAAGAAGCTCAACGGCTGTTTGTCATTTTTTCGAGTAGTGCGCATGCATTGTAGCCCCCCTCCCTCCCTCTTCCTCCTTTCCCTCAACGGAAGAAACGCCTTCGTGAATCGGGAATCGCGTAGTTGTGTTTTCTATCGGCATTGCTGGAGTTTTTTGTGGAACTACTACAACTCTGTTTCTTCAAAAATCTCGGAGTCATCAATGGGAAAAAGCTCTTTATTGTTACTCAGTACAAGTGCTGCTAGTGCTGAAATGCTAGCTAGCCTGTTTCACTGAAGCCTGATGCACTGCACACTGCAGCTTTTCCCACGTTCATGTCAGATACGTCTTTCTCCGCGCTGATTCACAAGAGTTCCTGTTCATCTGTTTATTTTTTCACCATGGATAAGTAAATAAGTTAGTACATAGTTTTAGTTACTCCTGCTTTTAATTTGACATCGTTCATCTTGTCTTCAATTCTTTCTCTTACTCTTTCGTTTGTTTAGACACCCAAAAACCCCACCCCCCTCAACATAGTCAGCACACTCTGTTGCGCTGTGTGTGTGTGTTTGTGTAGGTGTGTGTGTTTATTTGCATCTCTATAGTCTGTTTAGATACACAGTTATGATTGCATTTGTCAATCACGGTATTTTATTTTGAAGAATTGCTATTATTTTTGACCAGATTGTCTTGTGTGTCCTGGTGTTATTTCCTGCCAGAATTGATGCGCAAAAAATAGACCAGACGCCAAAATGATAACAACTCCATGTCTGGCTGAACTACATCATATAGGTTAACAAGGGCAATGGAAGCGGTCTCGGTTCCGCTCGGCTTTGCAGCGCTTCCACGTGAAGTAGTACTGAGGCCTAAGCAAACTACGTAGTACGTACAGAAATAGGATTGACAATCTAGTAGCCAATAGATAACGAAATGAGGTTCGTTATCTATTGGCTACTTTATTTCAAGCCCCACCAGGTCTATGATTTATGAATATTATAACTTTTTCTTTTGGACACCATAAGTACAAGACCACTACAAGTTGATAAAATGATTTTAAAGTAAATTTGACTTCTAAATTTGCTACAAAATCCTCTTTACCACCTTGAAGTAAGCTTCCCAAATCTAAGAACTGTGGAGCATTGTTACCTCCGCCAAGGAGGTAAGGTTTTCATCGGGGTTTGTTTGTCTGTCTGTCAGTTAGCAGGATAACTCTAAAACTTATGGATGGATTTTGATTCATTTTTTAGGAAAGGTCAGAAATGACCCAAGGAACAATCAATTAGATTTTGGGGGTGATCCGGATTACCGTCTAGATTTGGCGGAGGTCTGCGCTCTCCAAGTTCTTTTCTAGTTTTGTTTGTGTAAAGAAACTGACTTTTCTTTCTTCTGCCTTCATAACTGCCAGCAGGATTCCAGATCACCAGTTACAATCCAGTATAAAACAAAAACTATTACTTTTCTTTAAAAATGTTCTGGTGGTTCAGCTGTTCAGGGTGGAGTACTGGTGGGGTGGGGCCCTGGGAGCCGTAGGTTGGGGAACAGTGGGGGTGGAGGTGCGGTGGCCTGGCTGGGTGGGGATCTGCGCTTGCCCCCAGTTGGGTTGCTGTGTCTGCTGGGGTGAGGGATCTGGCCAGCTGCTGTTTTTCCTTGCTGGGGGTGGATTCAAGCATCTGCAGTTGCATCCTGATGCTGCCAGTAGGGTGTCTGAGGGGAAGCATTCTCTTCTGGGATGGGGTGGGCTGCTCGGATGGGAGTGAGTGGGTGGGTGCCCCTGGTGGAATCGGAGGGCCTTTGGGGTTTGGATGTATCAGGGCTGTCTGGTCTGGCTCAGTTTCTGGGGGTTTGTGGTGCGCACTGCACTGGGTTCTGCTGATTTGTGCCGACTGGGGTGGCCACATCCCTGCTGGCGCAGCGTTGGACAGCTTTGGGGATTAGGGAAGCTGTGCTTGTTGCTGGTCCCGGGTGGATCGGTGGGGACAGAGGCGGAGGCCAGATGGTGGGCCAGTCAGGAACCTGACCCCTCAATGTTGTGTAGAGCCCCCCCCCCGCACACACACACACTCATATGAACACATGCACACATACGCACGAGTAAACAAATCTTTGTGTCTAATTGGCTATTTTTGTATCAAAAATTCTTAGAGTTATATAATAGCCTTACGATCATGATTAACATCAACAAACATATTTGAACTCTTTGGTTTTGTGTTAGTTTTGGTCCATTGTTGTTGTTTTTGTTCGTTGTCTATGTTGCCTTCTCCTTACCCCTCATACCTTAAAGAGGCCATTCCATAAAAAAACTGTTATTCTGAGTATTCTGTTGAATATGTTGAATATTTTAGCTCCACATGGGTTCTTGGCTTCGTACTGGGTGTGAAAAAGGCCCAATAACTTATCTTTCAATTTTTTATTTCTTAAACAATGCAAGCGATAACGCCCGAGTTTGAAACACCTGTATTTGTTACGTCACTTCTTTGCTCATCATCAGCTCGAGCAGTTGAGACCCCACGTGCAAAGTTAGTGCAGTTGTTCACTAGCAAACATGGCTGACCATCGGCGTCGTTGTGTTACTGCTCCAGCTGGACTTCCACAGTGCACAGTGCCCAAAAATCCAGATTTGGTGGACAAATGGCTTCAGTTTATTTTGGAGAGACTCTCAGAATTTAGATTTAACCCAGCAGCGGGGTCTGAGGAAGGGGCTCTGTCATTTTGCATGTATTCTCTATGTTTTTGTTTGTTAAACTGCAGTCACCCCATCTGCTTCCGACCAACTGGAAACAACTTCACATATTTTATGTTCTTTTACACTCAAATAGAGACTCTGGAACTGGACAAATGCGAGTTGCGCGGCTGCCATTGTGCTCAGTTATCATGGAGCGGCGTTTAATATTTACATGATGAAGCCATGAGGCACCGGATTTTTATTTTAGATATTTTTTTGTCCATTTACATTTGGCATAAAACTAACGCTGCAGAAAAAGAATATTATACTGACAGCCAAACATGGTGGTCGTAGTGTGATGGTGCGGGACTGCTTTGCTTCTTCAGAAGCTGAATGGAATCATTAATTGAGCTCTTTCTCAGAAAATCCTGAAGAAGAGTACACAGAAATCAGTTCATGACCACTTTTTTGACTCTTGTTCATGACCTTAAGCTCAAGTATGTTTTATATTACGTGAGAGGTCATGATCTGAAGTAACTGTCACTAGGTGGCAGAAACATTTTAAGGGAAAATTACATTTTCATAGAATTAGATGGAATTTATTAACTTAACTGACCTTTCGCTGAGACCCGCCCCTCCTAGTTACTGTTGCTACATCCGTAAAAACGACCAGCGCAACAGATTATCATGACTGGAAGAGGTATTTCCATGTGTGTCAGTGACCTTTTTTGTGACATTCCCAAATCGAAACAGCGTTGATCTCCTTTCTCTCTCACAGCCGGCGAGCACTCCCAGCCGCCAGCACAACTAAAGCTCGTCCCCACCAGGCTGCAATCCCGAGCCGGCTCATGCTAATCTGCTGGTGGACCGCGCCATCTCTCTGGAAACTCCTCAGCACCGAGCTCCCTCTGACATCTAGTTAGTAGTTAGTAGATGTGGGCGCACCGCTTCACCATCTTGTTCGGAATTAATGTTTGTCAGACCTGCTCACATAGTGAGCAGTGTGTGATTGGTCAATGGCCGTTTAGGGGGCGGGGCCAGCGAAAGGTCAATTCATCATTTTCATATTTATTCAAGTTGTCTTTGCCTGATATTATAATTAGCTTGTTTATCTGAAACCTTTAAATGCAACCAAAAACAAAAAACAGAAGACATGTAGAGAAAAATACTTTTTCAAAACACTATTTATATCAACCTACTAAAAACTGCAGAGCATAAATAAAAAACATGCAGTGATAAAATATCTTCCAATTGCTCTGGTTTTTTTTTCCTAAAATATTGTGTGTGTGCTCTTTTGCCTACCTTTGAGCAAGCGTGTATTTTCCAGTCATCACAGCTTTGGTGCCCTGGCATTAAACAGAAGGATGGGGTGAGAGGTCAGGTCAGGGGCAGCCATGACCTTTCCGTCTCCTTAGCACTGTGTCATCCTTTGGGCAAGACAAACAAACAAGTCTGGACCCCGGGCATGGTGGGCTCAGCAGGATGGCACTGCCAGGTCATGGAAAAGCCTGGGACAGGACACAATGAGATGGCAGGGCTCTGAGAGATGCTGCTCATTATTTTTCTCTGAAAACTAGGATAATTACTAACAGAAAAATGCCATGGCAACTGGGGTACGGGGTCACAAGCACAAGGCTTTTCATCCCAGCTAAACACAACCACATTAGTTAGCTCATTTCCACACACACACCTAAACATATAGCTGCCAAGTTTTTACATTTACTGTTTATACAATGCATTTTGTATCATAATGTTCAAAAAGAAAGAAAAAGGTATTGGATTCTTCTAATTTATGCAAGTATAACAACATACTATATTATGCATTGAAAAAAATATTGTCTTTTGTTCAATGTGTTATAAAGGAAAAGACACAATTCCCAACAGCTCAAGTGATCATGTTCTGAACTTATAACAAAACCCATGCAATCTTATAAAAATCAAATCCTCTAAATCACAAATGTACCAAAGTCAAAAACTAAATCTGTTCACTTCTTCTCTCCAATTTTTTTGACCTGCATATTTTGCCAGGTTGTTTTGTATAATTTAAAGAGACTGTAAGGGTATGAGGGGCGTGTGTCATGATGTCTTTCTGAACTACATATATTTACTACTGAAAGTGAATTCTTTATGAGAGTGCAGATATCAAAGACAGCGGGATCAAAGAGAGTTTAATAAGCTACCTACTGTTCTATGAAACCTGAACTTTCATGTTGTGAATTTTCTTTGGTTTCTTCATTTTTTGGCTTTGGGGCAAGCAACTGACACTAAAGGAAAGCATATGTAGTCACATTGTCATTCTTCATTCCTTTAATTTGTTAGTTTGTAAACCTTGTAGCACAGAATGTCCCAGTCAGTGACAAGATCTGCTTTTTAATGTGTTTTAGCTGTGTTACTATAGTAAAACACTTCAACTTTCTATGTTTTTCTGCAGCTGTTTTTTGTTTGTTTTTTTTCTTTCTTTTTTGGGGGGGCTTGGGTGCTTTAGGCACTTTTTCTATGCAAGTATTAATTCTGGCTCCAGCTAAGTCATTATGAAAATTCCACTTAGCTCAAACTTTTGACCACTAGAATGGTTGTATTATTATCTCTTTCCTTTCCTATCAATTTGTCATACAATGGCTGTATCCAAATTCAGGGTCTGCATATTTCAAAGGACCCGGTCTACGTGGGCGGCAGACTTCGTCAACCGGGTAGACAGGATGTTAGCAGCTGTGAATTTGGATGGTCTAGCCTTCAAATGAACTCCCGCCCCCCAGTATGCGCTGTCACCTAGCAACTATGATGATTCTGGCCTGATCAGAAGTTAGAACTGCTTAAAAAATGTTAAAGAAACAGGTCTTGTAACAGGACACTCTGGTTAACAAACTTCCATTTTTTCCTTCTTTTCCATGCAGGGGTGGTATCTCCAGAGGTCATTGGTTCAGAGGTGGGGTTGCATCCAACACAGGCCACCAGTAATTTCCAGGTTCACATAGAAACAGACAAGCATTCACCCACACTCAGACTTGGGGTCATTTTAGAGGTTGTCAGTGAACCTAATAGCCACGTTTTGGTCTGCAAGAGCAAAAAGAGAAGTACCAGGAGGAATCCTTATAGCAAGAACATATAAACTCCAAGCAAAGGCCCCAGCTGGGAGTTGAACCCAAGGCCTTCTTGCTACAAGGTTAACAGCTGTGCCGCACCCAAAAACATAATGCTTATTTTTAATCAATGGAAAGGTGTAAAATGAAAAAGTATTGGGTAAAGTTAATTATCTAGTTTTAAAACAACCTAATTTTGAAATTGATCATTTAGTGAGAGTCTCCACAGCATATTTTCCCATAATTTTTTGCTAGCACTTTCTTTCTTCAACTTTGTTGCCTATTTGACATTTTTAAAATCCTTTTTATACACACAAAATAAGGGGAAATAGGATAAATAAAAATAATGAAAAATTGCAACCACACTATAAAATGTGCAAAACACAAATCCCACAATGTTATCACACAGTTTTATTCAATGTAATTAATTCATAAAATTCCTGAAAATAAAAATGAAAATGTATAAGACACAGTCAAATTTGTATCTTTTCTAAGAAGAGTTAAAAACATGATATAGGCAGCATCTACTTTTTTACATATAAATATAGAAGAAGTATATATTTCCTTGTTTAATATATGGACTCCAGTGTCCCATGAGGTGATGATCTCAAGGGTAAGAAGCCAAAAAGATGGTCTGATGTCATCTAATGCAAAGTGTGTTTTTTCAGTGCCCTCATCCTCCAGAGAATAACTGTGCTTCACTATGCTGGAATGTATGTCAGCGTGTGACTTGACACAACAACATACTCTGCACACAGTGCTTACTTTACCCGTCAATATTTTGAAAACACGAATAAGGCATCATGTAACACAGCACACCACAGGAGAGGAAGTTCACATGAGTTGTGTAGTGTAGGTGATGAATGTGGCTGATGTTGTACCAAGAATATTTGCAGCAGAAACAAAAACTGCTCTGAGAAACTGAACACAAAATTTCACCTGTGCTGTATTTCAGTTCAGTGTGATTTGGGGACTTTCTGCAAGTACCTGATTCAAAATCTTTTCACGAATTAGATCATGCGATATGCAAAAGAAATGTCATTGTACTGTATGTGACTTCTGCATCAATGATTAACATCTGTTCATAATTTTATGTTTATAGGACATTCAGGACAACGGCAGTGGAGTTGAGAAGGTACCAATAATAGCAGAGCTTAACATGCTGTCTGCAAAGCATGATGACGATCACTGTATAATTACCACTGTCGGCTCTGTTAACTGAACAGCAAAACCAGCTTTTTCAGTTTTATTCTTTCTGGTCACAAACACTCAGGGGATCAGTGACATGCACAGATTTACTCATGTAGCTTCAAAAAACAGGAATTCTGCAGAAAATTTGGATTGAAAAATTAGTGAAATTTCACATGAGGATTTTAAATTTAAACAATGGTGGATTCAGTTTGAATCCCTGAACTCGAGCGTGTGATCAAATGTGCTCTTCATTTATTCACTTGTGTTTACTGAGACAATGAAACAACATCATCAATCATTCTTAAAGACGAGTGCTCCGATGGGGAGAATTAGAATGCATTACAGATGTCACGCATCATCAAGCTAAACATCTCATTTCCACCTCGTTGTGCTCTGTTTCTGTTCTGTGTCTGGGGCTATGAGATCTCATTCTGTCTGTGGAGCATTTGTGTGTGTGTGTTTGTCTATCTGTGTGTGTTTACGGTTAAGTGCTCTTGTGGCTCCTCTCCCTGGGGCAAGGTATCCATCACCGTCCAAGGTGCTTTTGACTGGCCCAGGCCCTCAAGCCTCTTCTGGTCCCTTGAATATCTCCCTGGGGTCCCCTCTGTGTCAGGGGATACCACCTGCACCAGGCACACTCATGCACACAGAGATTCTAATACAAATCAGTGTGACCCTAACACTACTTTTAATGCCCTCATTAGGCGATTAGTCCCAAAGGCAGAGACTAAATCAACACTGCCCACTTCTAAATACCCAGCTTTACCCCTTGGGGTCATGTAGGAGTCATGGGTGTGTCCTACACACACAACGTGTTGGCATTCACTTATTTTGTTTAACTTCCAAGAATGGTTTCAATTGTCTAATTGTATTATCTTTTAACTAGGATAAACCAATTGGGACTAGGAGGCTATTAATGCCTTACTTACCCCTTGTCCAAACTGTTCATGATGAGTAAATATAATTAGCAATTACCTAAAACTCTTCCTGTGAAAATGATTATCTTTACTGTTTAACTTTTCTTACTTGTTTGCCAAAGTAAGAAACTCTGTTCTGAAGCAATCCACCTGTGTGTTTACGTAAGTATAAACTGATATTCTTTTGGCAGTTTTGATGCAAATGACACTGTGATAATGAAACAGAGCCCCCAAACACGTCATTGTCTCCTATAAAGATCCTAACTCAAAACTGATAAATAAAAAGAAAAAGAAAATGGTCAGTTGCTTGACAGTATTACAGTAGTGTAACTTATGAAGTATCAGCCCCAGTTGTGTGTATTTCTGTATGAATTCTAATGTTTAGCTATAGTCAGTAGAGAAAGTTTGATTGCCCACAATCCTGCAATGTTCATTAATTCATCAGGCATTCCTCCAGAGTGATGTGTCACAAACAATGAGCTGTATAAATCCAGCTCCCGTTCCAGGAATATTAAAGTCAGTGGCTCTGCTATCATAATTAACTATGAAATATTGATGTCCATAACTTCTTCTGTGGTACTTATGAGCAAGCCTCGAAGACACACTATAGCAAAAAGGAAATTGCACATGCCTGCAAGCTTCAAAACTCAAGTCACCTCTGAATAATTGACAGCAACATACAGTAATTAGTAAGGTGTTCCATTGTGTTAGCACACTCTCCACACATAATACAACATGTTCTGTTGCGAAGAAAATTGTCAAACAAATGCAGAAAGAGATGTATTATTGAAATGAATGCTAACAAAAAGGCAGTTTTTGATGCCTGGTTGCATCTTCTGTTGACAAATATATTAAGATAATTTAATAATGAGACAATCTGAGTTGTTGGGTTTTAAAAAAAGAAGACTCTTGGGAGACTCAAGCTACAGACAGAACAATTCTAAACTGGATCTATGCAACAACTAAAACAAACCTCAAACATCTTTTAGCAGTTCAAACAATTATGATTTTTTTTTTTCCTTTTACATTGCATCACTTTTGTGTTGTTGATTATTTCCATAGAGGTTTGTGGTTATTTAGATGGTAGAATTGTCATGTTAGAACATAAAGGAACTTAATGTTTCAACTTTTGTTTTAATTATATTATTTTTGCCCTCTGTAAAAATGTATGTTATCATTTCAGTCATTTCCCTGAACACTTGTTCCTGTTCAGGGATGAACAACAATTCAGACACACTCACACCTGGAGGCCTAGAGTTGCCAAATAACCTAACATGCATGTTTTTGTTCTGTGGGAAAAAGCCGGATCCCCTCGAAAAAACTTGTGCATGCAGAGGGAAAACATGCAAACTCCATGTAGAAAGGTCTTGGCCTGGTTTCAAACTCAGGGCCACCATGTGTAAAAAATCCTAACCTTTTAAAATACTTTGTCAGATGATATGAAGACAGGTCCTTTACATACTTTTCTAATTATTATGTCTCAAAAGATCATTCACATTCACACATGCCGGCTTTAATATTTACTTACACAAAGTTACTTGTCTGTGATGTAACATGTCAGTTATCATAAAAAAAAAAAAAAATACTAAAACAGTATCACATAAGCTCACAGTCAACTTCATTACAAAAGTTCTTACAAAAAGAGTAAATTAATTGAGGCTGTAATCCTCTTTCATTTATCCTCTTTCAAGAGAGAAAACATAATTTTAAGGATGACAGTTAGGACTGCCTTGTACTCTGCAACAGGCAAATTTATGAAAAAAAAAATCTGTGGAAGCTGACAAATCCAAAGCTAACTGAGTGCTGTCTGCTCAACACCATTCTCATGCCATGGAATAAAATAATCCTCCTCATCTGCTCGGACTTGTTAACAAAGCTGTCTGTTTCGTTTTACAACCAAACAGGCCTCAGTCAGACCCTCTTCCTAACTGTTGAGTAAATGAGCAGAGTGTGTAATGCTTCACCCAGCAGCAGCACAGGCCTCCTGTACCAACACACACACATAACTGCTTCCATCTTTCTCTCCTGTGTCGACTAAATGTCGGCTCTTCTGACATACAGCCTTGTTTGCAGCCAATGATTACCTCATAGCCAATTAATCCTGATTCCATCAATGCAAACTGCCCAGATATTGTGTGTGTATGTCACACATACAGTGTGTTTATGCTGTTTGGTTGTGAGAGAGATAGAGTAATCAGAAGGGAGGACCACTAGGTTAGATGATGATGGATGGCACTCAGTGAGAGGCCTGTCCTAATCAGCAGGACCTTTTCCCTGTGGTGGTGGAGGTGGCAGCTCAAAGGATGGGTAAGGATGATTAACAGTGGAAAAGTGCATGTTTGAACCTTACATTTCAAAACATGTACAGAACTTTGCACAACAGCAATAGCAGCAGAGATACACGAGGAAAGAGATATTTTAGACCAAAATGGTGAGTGAAGGACACAAATTGACACTTGGAAACCAAATGTCACAAAGAGGTTCTCGGGTTTTTTTAAATGCTCCTAAATGCATTTTTCAGTCTGAAGTGCACTGTGGGACAGTTCAGTTAAATATGAAAAAGAAAATCCAACACAGTGGTTATTTTTCCCAAGTGTAAGGATAATTAAAAGAAGTAGCTACACAAATTAGTGAGCATGTTGTTTGCCTACAGAGTATAGCTCTGTATGCCAGAACAACAGTGTTACGTCAGCATGTACACTAAAGACAAGTTCCATTCAATACTTTCTCTTTATAATAGCATCTCATCTATCAGACCACTGAAGAGAATTGGCATGTATCTCATGTATGTCAAACATTAAAAGATAGAATGAAAGAGGTAAATGTGTTTACATAATCCTCTTCCCTTTGTTTATTATCATCAATCTAGAAATCATCACCAGGATGTTGGAACAGTGGCATGTTTTATAGATCCTTTGTTGATATGTGAAAACAAAGGCACAATTTTCTCCCAAATTTTCTCTGAGAAAAACAAAACAAAAACTGTTAGTGTATATGAACACTAACAGTCAAAGTTTTATATTCATTTGACTGAATAAGAAAGTGTGTCCAAACTCTTAATTTTTCACGTATTGCCTGTAAATATGTCTTTTTATTATGACAAAAATGTCATACATAACAACACAATATGATTCCAACTAAAAATCTGCATATTTTCTTGCAGTTTTGCATTTGCAAAGATATTGAAATTTTCAAGAAGTGGGACTTTAGAAGATTTTAGAAAATAAACACATTTTTGGGGTACATGATTATACACACATGCACATGCACTTCTAATTATACATGCAGGCATTTTACCAAACTACACCCACAGTGATTCACACGTATGTAAGGGCACCAAAAACATTCACAGGCTCACAAAAAGAGCAGCACAGGTGGAGCCTCGCATGAGATCTGCACTCCACATCAAAAGGACACCTCTGACATCTTAGAACGCTCACAAATGATGATGCACAGAGATCTTTTGCCACAACAAAGGCAGAACAAAAGAACTAACATGAAAGAGAAGTCAATAAACATAAGGTGTTTAATAAAACATTTTTTCAGTACAAAGGTTTTTTTTTCAGTCTCACACGACAAAACAAAAAATAAAAACTGTTGTGTCACATGACCAAGACAAATGGCAGCAATTCTGTCTTTTAATATTAGGATGATTCTGCCCATGCAATATAGTGTCAATATTAGAACTACTAAAAGAACATGGGTAAAATATTTTATACAAATGTACACTCAGAGGGGACTTGTTGGCTAACTTTCCCACACTTCAGGCTGAAATACATCTCCTTCTCTGTCCCTCAGTTCATTTATCTGCTTTCACTTAGTTGTTACATTGGGACATGAAAGAAATCATTGCTGCAATGCCATCATGCATACATGTACATGCAATTGACAAGTTGTACATATGACCAGCATCAAAGTGGGCTGCAGAAAAGTTTTCACATATACAGTGGTACAATGTACCCATGCAGTACAGAAGCAGAAGAGAGAGGAAACGAGAGAGAGAGAGAGAGAGAGAGAGAAGCTCTTCTTTACAGATGTTCAGTGTCCCACCGCAGTTGTTGGAGCTACAGAGAAGTGTCAACCCAGGAGGGCAGAGAGCTGAGGCACAGCAGCACAGAAACAGAATGGAACATGAGGTCACACTCAAAGCATCACAGCCCAGAGCACCTCAAACTTCTGACAATCCCAACAGCCTCTGAGCAAACATCACTCAGCACTAGGTATGGTAGAGGGCTGCATATGACTAATAAAAACAAGAGAAAGCAACAGTATATTAAAAAATAAGAGAGTTTGATTTTTAAAAAAGTATAATATAGCTAAACTACGTATATACACATTTATATTTATATATAGCATATAAATTATTCAACATAACATTTCCCACTAGATGTTCTGTACAAAGCAAGTTTTTATTTTAATTTTACTTTTTAAAATGCAAATTATAGATTATGAGATTTGTGACTGCCAGTATTTTTGCATAGTTAAGGATTAAAATGAATTCAACTGCATGCATGTTTGCAGACACTGAGTTTTTTTTTAGATGTGATTGGCAACAGAATTGCTCTAAAACCAACAGGTGGAAAAGCTGGATAAACTGTGCTTAGCATGAACTCACTGCTTTTCCAGGTGGTCTGTCCCACAGAGAAAATGTCCCTGGTCAGAGGTTAAACGTTTTTCCAATGAAGGACTGTAAATTGGCTGCTGTTGTTAACACCTCAAAAACTTTTTAGTAAGGCTCTTTTTCATTCCTGTGTCTAAATCTTCACATTCTGTTTTTGTCCTTAAATGCCCAACCCCGCTTGCATGAAACTATCCTGAAGACAAATCCAGACAAACCCAAAGGATGATTTCCTCTCTGTTTCAACATTCTGTGTGTACTTTTCCACAGAGATGATGCAACATAAATCGGAACTTCCCTCGATTCAGTTATTTTTTTATGTTTAAAATAACTGAGATAACTGAGCTTGATCTATTTTTTTCTCCCCCTAATTTTGAAACATTTGGAGTTGCACAAGCTTCTCCATGATTGTGTGTGTGTGCAAATGCATTATTGGCTTTGAGAGCAGAAGGTTGTGTCTAGGTGTGTACAACCCTGTGTGTGTCTGCCTAAGCCGACCAAAGTATCACATGCACACGGCAGTGTAACATGAATATTCTGCTTTGGGTTTGGCTTTTGCGGTCTCCCTCGATGTGAGGGCCTGTGTAGTCAGGGGTGGGGGTCGGTGTAGGCTTCCCTCTAATGGGCTACCCAGGGACCTGATGTCACTCTCCAGAGACACATGGGCACCATACATCCCAGTCCTGCACCCTTTGTCAAAATGCACACTTCCTCAAATATTCCTTTTTAAATCCATTTACTCCAAACTCAAATCCACACCTAATTAGGCTGAGCAGGCCAGCTTGACGGAATCTACATGAGAAAGGTTCTGACATGGAGCACGAGGACAACTGTTTGTAGGTGTGTATATCATAGACTTTTCCCACTTTTTAAAAGAAATATTTTCATGAATTACTCATGTGAAAAGATTATACATCTTCTAAAACTGTACAGTTTTAAAAAACAGGCTCTTGGAAAAAAGTTGCTCATATTTTATAATTAAAAGTTACTTTGTGTATATTTGTTTATATTTATCATGATATATGCAGACATTTTTAACAGTGTTATCAACCGCTTTTGAGTGTGTATGTGCTTTTCTCCATGACCGAAGTAGTCTCTCCTGCCTCTTTTAATCAGAGTAGCACAATGGCAAGGCTAAAGCCGCCTTATCTCTACACAATCAGATTAGAGAGGATTGCTGCTCTCTGAAGCAACACAAAGTAGAGCTCTCCACCTCTCAGATGAAGATGATTTGATTAAAAATTTGCGATCTTATTATCCGTTAAGAGACAGAAATTGTTTTATTTCTATTTATTTATTTTCCATTTGTTCCTACATTTTTTCCCTCTCCTCCTAAGGCTAAACGGAGATTGAAAGATTATCTTCCTCCAGCGCTCTCCTCCTCCCTCACCACGCTTTGGCCCTCAAAGCATTTCTCCCCTTTGCTTTCTGGTGATGACTGTTGTTAGTCCTGCCAGTGACCAGATGGGGGTGCCATGCCTGCTGCACACAGTTGGAGCCTCCTCCACACCTAATCTCATCAAAATAAACATGGCAGCAGTTGTCAGCTTCTCCAGCAGTGAGAGGCAAGAAGGGAGGGTGCTATAGAAACAGGTCAGGCTAATCATGCATATAATTGCATTTTGACATTTTGGGCTACTGGGACCAGACCTTTGGATATCAGGTTATCCTCGAAGCACTTAAGTGATTAACAAATGAAAATGCAGCTCTGAAACTTAATTAGATATTATGTCTTGTCCCTGCCTGTGAGGTGGAGTTTTAGGTTGCTGTTTCAAGCGGGCTGAGAGGAGGGGCCACTGCATAATGTGTATATATTGTTTTTTTATACAAATGTTGCATTATTCTGCAAATATGTTTCCTCTACTTGACCATAATATTCAGAAATAGTCTTTCTATATCTGTAAGTCATTTGCTGCAGTGTTCCTGTTTTTTATTTATTATTTTTTATATAATTTGTGACAGAATTGTAATCAGCAGAACGAAAAAAGCACTCCAACAATATGTTTGTCAAACATTCTCATTTAGGCACCGAGTTAGAAAAGTTATATAAATTGGTTTTCATCCAAAATTCATACCATTGTGGATTGTTGTATAGAAGGGAGGGATCTTGTAAAGTTTTATTTTTGTAACATGCTGCAAGACGTGTCTTCATCTGGTTTATTGTATTTGCAAAGAATTAATCCAGTAATAACAGGAACATGTCAGAAACAGTTACAGTCCTTTGTGACACAGACAAAGAAAATAACCTTATTTAAGGGTCATCATCAATAAAAAAAACCCTCTCTCTGTTCCAATCACTTACTCTGTCATCTGTCCCCTTATTTGTACATGAAAATATTAGTCATTTTTGACAGTTGTGAACATCTGCAAGCATTGACCATGTAGCACTGCAAAATCAAAGCTGCTGAGTGCAAAAATTAAGTGACCCCACTAAGAATTTTAAATTGTTATTGTTTGAAATTTCAGGTTATATTTCAGATCCACAGACCATCCCTAAACTTTCTTGGTCTGCTATGATCTAAGAATTGTTAATCCATGAGTTAAGTGAGAACATTAGTCCAAATATATGACATGCTAGTCAAGTAAACTACATACCTGAACAGCTACACAGTGAAAAGGAACTGAATTCTAACTCTCAGGAAACACTACAGTAAAATGTTTGAAACAATGCCCACCTCATACAGTATATTAGTACTTTTGTTTCACTTTGCTGCAGAGATTAACTGTGAAATTAAGGAGGGTGTTATTGCTAATTTATTAGCCTTGCCATTCTTGAGGGTAACTTTTAATTAAAAGTTGCTGTCAATTGCTAGAAAAAGGCCTATAAAAAAAGCCGAATTTGGTGTGATATACCAAGGCTCTGGGGCGGTAATTCAAGTCTACCAGATCACTACTCACAAAAGTTAGACATAATTGTCCTTTGGGGTAAAATTTCAGGATGAAAATAAAATGCACAATAACCTTTACAGATGAATTTAAGGGGGCCTTTCCTAAACTTCTGAATGCACATTTCCACCTGTTCAGTGTTTCAGTACTTTTTACACAACTTGTTGTTTTCTAACAAGGAGCTTAATGGCAAAATTCAAAACAGGTGTTTGATCCTTGAATAGACCAACACATTTCTTGGTTCAATCTGATTTTGGTGTTTAAACAGCTCTCCTCATCATGTTCACAGTTTGACATCATGAGATCAAGACAACGCCTAACAATGGATCAACAGTACTTCACCACTGGGAGGTTTCAGACAGAATGTTCTTAGATAGAAGTGGCCACGGATCTTAGAGTGTCATCAGCAGGTTGTAACAGAGATACAGAGAGACTGGAAGAGTTACAGAAAGGCAATGAACATCCCACACTGATGACCACTTCATTGTGTGCCCTGCAAAACCAGATGATGAATGCTGCTCAAGTCACATTTAAGGGAACTGAGAGGGACCCAAATGTCCCATCAGATCATTCAAAACCATTTGCATAATACGATCTGCACACAGCACCACAGCACCGGGTACAGGTGTCACTGTCTTGCTTGGGACAGGGAGCATTTGCACTAGACAGAGAGCCAATATGTCTCAGTGATGTTCTCTGATACAAGTCAATTCATGCTGAGCAGAAGTAATGGTCGCCAATGATGTTAGAGACTTCAAGGAAAGTGCTATACAGTACATCAGTCACTGTTGTAACCAGATGAGCTTTTGGTAATGATGGTGTTACAGTTTGAGCAGTTGTGTCTAGTCAATACAGAACTCCCCGAAACTGTACAAAAGGTACAGTGACAATCCCATGCTATTTAAATAACATTAAGCCTGTCATTGTGCCCCTGCATGAACAACACAAGCATAATTTCATATTCATGGATGACAATGCTCCACCTCATCAAGGTTGTATCATTAGGGAGATGCTGCTGGAGACTGGAGTAACTCAAATGAAGTGACATACATTTTCCTAGACCTGAATCCCATAAAAACCCTACAGGATCAGCTGAATCTCAGTGTAAAGGCTAATAACTCTGTTCTTCAGAACTTAAATGACCTAAGGGCCACTCTTCAAGTAGAGTGGGATGCCATGTCTAAGTAGACAACAAATCAACATGTGACCAGTATGAAACATTGTTGTCAAGCTGTAATTGATGACACATGACTGAGACACCAATATTTTTTGTTGTGGTATACTCGCTGCTGCTGTTGGTGTTTGTTTTTTAATAATTTGTTTGACATGAGTCAAATGTTCATTGCATGTTTCTACTTAAATGCTCTTCTTTCATAATGTTACTGTGGTGTGCACATTTTATATTTCCAAAAGATTTCACCCAAAAGCCAAATATCCCTAACTTTTAATGAGTAGTGTATGGTACCAGTTAATGGCAGCGTTAAGTAAGGCACATGAGCTTTATTACTATGAACACCTCATCAAGGTTGTATCATTAATATCATTAGTTTGTTGTTATTTTTTTTGTTTGTTACCTCCGCCAAGAAGGTAATGTTTTCATCAGGATCTGTCTGTCTGTCTGTTAGCAGGATAACTAAAAAAACTTACGGATGGATTTTGATGAAATTTTCTGGAAAGATCAGAAATGACCCATGGAACAATCTATTAGATTTTGGGGTTGATCCAGATTACTGTCTGGATCCAGGAATTTTTTTATGGATATAGACATAGTACTTTCTACAATATGTCCACTTGGTGGAGGTCTGTGCTCTCTGAGTGCATGTCAAGAAATCACTTTTCAAATCAGGATGTTTATAGAAGTCAATTTATTAGCAGTCTAAACTATTAGGTAATGATCCTTCCGCAGGTTCATCTATAGAAACCTTGTTACGACTTTTACTTCTTTTAGATAGTCAAGTTGGATTGCCTTATCGGCGCTCCCCTGTAACACCCCCCCAGAGAAGTGGGAGTTTAGTACCGACAGTAAGATACACACAGTGAAGGATTTGGGATCAACAGACCAGAGCAACGGACAGTGTGGAAGACAGGTCAAGAAATGTGCAAACAGGCTGGAATGGGTGGAGAAATGTCTCATGAGTGATGTGTGACAAAAGGGTAACAGCGAGAATGAAACGGAAGGTGTTCAAGACAGTGGTGAGACCAGAAATGTTATATGATTTGGAGATGCTACCTCTGAGGAAGGGACAGGAGACAGAGCTAGAAGTATCTTTGGGAGGGACAAAGATAGACAGGATCAGGAATGAGTACATCAGAGAAGGTCAGAGAAGTCAGACTGAGATGGAAATTCTGTCACAATGTGACAGACTTGGCCCAAGTTTCCATTAAGAAGAAATTATTAGCAGAAATAAAAGTAAAAGACTCGCTGCATCGTGCTGCCATCGGCCATTTTAGTCAAAAAAACTTGATAATGGACTCCTTTATTAAGCTATGCCATCATCAAATGGTAAGTAATTTGGCTGCTGTGCCAACTGCTTTTATTCTCTCATTCGTGTGCTGCTCTCTTGTAGCTAAAGCCAAATACTTTTAGGAAAAATGGTAATCGTGCTTAAACAACAAGTATGCACCAGATTGCTATTAAAATGGCCCTCGGGTTAACAAGTTTCTTGTTTGAGGGTGCTATATTTATTTTAGATTTAAGAAGCCTATAAAGGATTTTTGGAAAGCAATATGGCAAGCATTTATAATTCTAATCACTGAACATTGTCCTGAAAACTATTGGGCTCCAGGCATATCTCTGCACTTAGACTCTAAACAATCTGAAAATGTTGTTGATTCAGTGAGTTTGGTTCCTACTCATTCAGCTAGGGCTCATTTTGTTCATAAAGCTTGTTTATTTTTTATCAGTCAGCATGTAAATGTGATAATCAGATTATTGGTCGGAGAAATTTCCGATTTTGGTTCTTTCTGCAGGGACTTTTACTGACTCTTCCTCATGGTTTTGAATTTCACAGTCAGACTACATCTTATTGTTTTGGTTTGGGGCTGATCTGTTTCAAAGTCATATTTGTATATTTAAACATGCATGTATATTAATATTGAAATGTATTTTATGCAGGTATTTTTTTCATATTTAAAATAACAAAGTGCAAACAATTTATATCACTCAACAACAATCACTTATTAGGAGCCATGTGATAAATGTAAAAAACAAAAGGTGCAACAAAGAGACAGACAAAAGATGGATGGATGAATAGATGGATAAAATATACATTTAATCTAAATAATTGTATTAATACGCAATAATCATATAATACTATATGAAAATCCAAGCTACAGGAGAATTATGTGAAATTGCTGTTAGACTTCTCTACTCTGTCCCACTCAGAGCTCATCATCAGCACAAAGACAGTGATGAAGACATGGCTGCCAACAGACATCTTGGACCATGTCTGCATATGTGCCTCTGTTTCACAGGACAAGAGCCATCAGTCAGAGAGAAGTGGTGGGGAGCAAGAGGGATGCTGAGGGGGTTGGGGGACAAGGTTATGGGAGGGTGGACAAGGGAACACTGGGCCTCAGCTGTCAGCTTTGTGTAGTCACATATGGCTCAATGTCCTAGCAGCATTGTGTTAAATAACAAAGAGTCACCCCCTCTTTTATCAAAGAAAGATACACCTTTTCAGAAACTTCTGTCAGTGTGTAGATTTGCACCCGCAGACAAATGCACTCCAGCTAATGCCCATTTTCAGTTATGTGTAATAAAAGTACACAACCATGTATGTACACTTACCCACAAGTATGCCAAAACAACCAAACAACAAAAAAATAAAATAAAATATACAAAGCACATTCACAGACAGGCATGCTCATCTCCTGCATTTTGCATAGGTGACACTTTTCATTATTCAAAGCATCTTTCTGGGGATGTGGTGTGCACATTGAGAGGCGACATGCACTTTCTCCAAACAAGGTACACCTTAATTATGCATGCTCAGACTACAAGCATTGCATTTTGGTGTGTTGGTGTCTGTGTGTATGTCTGTAAGCATGTTTTTTGTGTGTATTTGCCCAGTGGTGAGTTTTTAAATGTGGAACATACACATGTGTATCTGTGCATAGATTTAATGTTATTTAGGATTTCTTCTTTTGTGTTATGTTGCATTGATAAGCCTGTATGTATCAGTAGCAGCTCAAAATCCACAACAGGTGACCAAATAGCAGGAGGTTACCCGCATTAGCTAATCTGATTTGGTGTGAACAGATGAGATGCTTGGTGTTATAAAGAATTCCTGCTTGACACTGGCTCCTCATAAGAGCCAGCCTCTGCTTCAAGCCCTCAACAAAACACATTTATGTTGTTGTTGTTTGCTTAGTCTTTTTATTTGCTTGACAGAGTTTTGAACCTGCAAGTCTCTCCCTGAGGAGACAGCAATGATGAAACAATTTGAAAGATGGCGCCACACACCGTTCACTTAGCATTACAGCTTGGTATGACACACGCTAGTAGAATTTGATTTAGGTGGTGACACCAGATAAGAATTGCCGCTAATATTTGTGAACACATATCACTTCTGAGGAGGCCTCAACTTCAAGTGTTGAAACAGCAGCACCGTTAAAACTGTAAGCGTCACATTAGCCAGCAGCAGAAGCAGCTCAGAGGTGCTGCAAGATGGGGATTTTCAGCTTGATTAGGTTTTCATCCTGGAGTAAGGGGATGAATTATTTATTTTTCAACTTGACTATGGGTGTGTGAGAGTACACAAAAGACTGCATGTGTGTGTGTGCGTGTGTGTTTGTGATGGATGAAAAAGCCCAGTCAAAGTAAATACTTAAAACCATTCTACCTTCCTCTTGATGCAGAAAAACAACAAGCTTCAGGGTCATAGTGCAACATTCCCAAAAGTGAAATTCCAGCAATTATTCACAGGAGATCCACGGTGGATGCTCAGGGCAACATGTCCATACCCTTGAGTGGGCATAGGAGACTGACAGGCCCATTATAAAAAAAGGCCCACGTGACAGATAAATATTTCAAACACAAATAAATAAAGGATGCCCAACGTTTTCACTCTGAATGACTTTTCACAGCCGAATGCCCACAGCCGCATGCCCTGGGATCTCCTGACAGCACCTTTTACCCCTCCCTCACCATCACCCCAGTATACCTAGTCCACCTCAGGCTCTATGCGATACCCCAAAACAGGCCACCAAACCCTCCCAATGTTTCTTTGTCCACAAACAGATATATATATATACACAGGAGCTCCTCCTCTCCTGAACAGTTCCCCTGGGCTGACCACCCCAGGCAGGAGGAGGCAGGTGTATTTCTGGATACAAAGAAGCAATTAATCTATGTGTCTGAGACAGGGGTCTAGGAAGGCCTTACCATTGTGTTTGTGGATCTCCTCCTGTCAAGCTAACTCAAAGAGTCAGGGCCTATTGTTGCCCAGTAATTACTATCATGTACAGAATGCATGTCGGGAATTGTAATGACTCACTTTTTATGTTTGTATGTGTGTGTCTGTGTGGGTTACCTCTAAGGTGGTAAAAGCATTCCTGGAATTTTTGCCCTTTTTTTAAGATTTTTCCTTTATTTAAGATTATATTCTTACACTTGATTAGGGCTACATGACATCACAGATTAGAGTAATGTTATATTTCAATAATAATAATAAAAAAAACTGATTTAAAAGGAGTGATACAAAAGTTAGTAAGTTAAAATTGCACCATAATGCTGAATTTGTAAAAAGGTTTCAGACATGACAATTGGGTCATCTAGATATAAACTTCTTTAATTCACTCTAACATGTTGTTAAGGGTCTAGATAAGAACTGTAACTGACATGAGGGAGTCTCCCTACATTGAAGTTATCCTAGTAGTCTTGAAACATTTTCTTTTTTCATTACACTGGGTGGCAAAGAGAAAGTTACTCTTTATTTTTTTTACTTTATTGTCCTGTTCTGTCCTGATGATTGGTGGACAACATTGTGGGTCTGGGTGCCTTATGTCAGGACATATTTACTCTACAACAGGAGATGTTTAATTGACACTTTCTGTTGTATAATTAACTTTATTTAAGTTTATAGCACAACAGAACATTTGGTTTCTGCAATGGAATGGACAGGAAGAGAGACATAGACATAACAACAATACAGTACATATGTTGGGGTGGGAGGGAAAAACAACACAGAAATGACAAACACAAACCAAAAGAGTCAAGATATATTTGTTTCTATTAAACATAATTATATACATTATAAATGTCTATAATAAAGATTTATTTGCTCGTGCATTTGTGTGTTTGTGTCTGTGGGTTCTGTAGGTCATAGATAGACAGGCAGACAGGCAGACAGGCAGACAGAGAGACAGAGAGACAGAGAGACAGATAGAGGGAGCACAGCTGTTGTAGGACATGCACAAAATGTAGCCCAATGCAGACATGATGCTCGTGAGAGAGCAGAGTGACCCCTGCGCCAAGCAACTGAGCACCCCCAAAAGACACAGGCTAAGGAGTCCCAAGACCCAGCACACTGGCCCCACTGCTACATGGTCAGACAAAGGCTCAACAACCCTAGGGTCCATGAATTTGCCCCACCACAAACTAGATACCAGCCCACCTCAGAGAGGCCAGCCTCAGCCCAATGGCATAGTAGCACACTCCCACGCTTGGATCAACCTCCAGGGCCACAGGCAGTCCTAACCTTTTGAGATCCCAAGCCACTGGTCAGGACCCCAACAGCAGCCAGGCCCCCAGACAGCCCACACCAGATAAAGGATAGCTACATCCACACCAGAGAAAAAAAACTTTTGAGCCAACTGGGACAATTACACCAGACACTGGAAACCAGGAAAGATTCTTCTTATTTTTTTCATATGTGCATGTCTCTCTCTTTCACATTCTGCCTCACCATCATTCCTGATATTTTTCTTTCACTGTCTCCTTAACAAATACTTTGCTGAGCGGTGTTAGCACTGAGATAAAAAGAATGTTAAAATATTAATGGAGCTGTGCTTTGTTCTGCAGAGCACAGAGACATTGAGATAGAGTTCTTCTGACTGATAGAAACCAGGTCTGATTCATTAGTAGAGGTGTCTGTATAAGGAGGTCCACAGAGGGCTGCCATATCCACTGAGAATGGTGAGTAGGCCACCCCCCAACCATACCCTATCTAATCCAGGCCTCCCATTCACCATCTTTCTCCTCCTTCTCCTCCGTTCTTTCTATCATTATCCCTCACCTTCTTATTCTCTCTGTTATTCACCCAAATTCCCTCAAAACCCCTCAATAGTGTTTTGTTATAAATTATCATACCATACTTGCATCCATTTTCATAATGAAAAAAAACATACCAAGCCCCCAACTCTCCTGTATGTTGGTTGTTTAATTTCAAAGTGAAGAAAGGAGACGGAAAGAAATGAGTTTGTATCTTAACTCCACTCAGTGCTAAATTTTTTGGCAAACAAGCCAGAAATCTATAAGATCTTAGACAGGTGTTTCATAGTATGCTAAGCAGTAGTTTTTTCGAGGTAGAAACAACTTATTCATACATAAATTTGAATTAAATCACTGTGGAAAGGGAAGTCTGTGCCACAGAGAGTCCAGCCACTTTTTCTTGTCATTTTATTTTCTATCATCTCTTTGCTTGAGCTTACTTTTTCCTGTGAGACAAAAATGATCAAACTGCACTGACTGGACACAGTCCCTCTGCAAACTAGAAGGCAAAAGTCTAGAGAGACTAACAGAGAAAGCTGGAAATAATAGACTCTTCAAAAAAACTCTTTCTTCTACAATCTCAAACAATGAAGCGGTGCTTCCCACATGAATAGGAAATAGCTCATTGGGATAGCCTAAAAAAACAAGACTTAAGATTTCTGGGATGTGTTTTATCTTTGTTATGCTCTTATTGAAAAAAAAAATCAATGAAGCTACATGAGGCTAAAGAAGACAAAGATAACAATGAGGCCAGATAAAGTAAAGTTTTCATAGATGTCTTGTTATTTGTTAAGAAAAGTACTACACTAGTGGCTTTGTTTTGGGATTAAAACTTGCTAACTTGGGTTTCTGAAAACTCATGAACAATATTGACTTACAAAAGCATTACTGTAAAATCAGTGAACAAGACTTTTCCACGTATGAATTAGAATTTATTCCACATGTACACATGCTGTTATAACATTTATGGTTTAAACACTTTTGGGTTTGTTGTTCTTGTAATTCTTCAAATAACTTGTAGCAGTCCAGTGGGAAGTTATTGAAATATGGGAAGACTTGTTCTACTTTGCTTTGTTTAAACCAGAGTTAACTCTATACCTGCAACAATGCATTCAACACAATCACCCAGTATCCAGAGAGTATTTTTATGTTCTTTTTATAGTTTATTTTATGCTAGTTTTCTTACTTTAAGTCATTTTCTGATTACCTTTTATGTTGTTTTAAATTCTGTCTTCAAGAATATGTTGGGTGTATATGAACACATTTTGTCACGGACAAAATGACTTACATGAAAACACTTATGCACATCATAAAGACACAAAAAAATCCATAAAAAAAGGTTTTCTCCCAGATATACACAAGCACCCGGCAAGCAAACAAGCACACAGATGAGGCACTACAAGCTCCAAATCCTTTTATTACCTCTTGTTGTGAGAGGTGGTTGGAGTGGCCCACCAAGTGCTCCCCTCTATGTACATAAAGCCTTAAAGCCTTGTCCCACACCCAATGAAAGGCCACTGCAATCTGTAAGCAAGCCTGTTCCCATATGGGGCAGCCTGCCATGGGCCTCGTTTGCCTTTGTCCTGTGGCCCTCTGAGGGCCAAACCCTCACACCCCAGCCTAGCTCCAGGCATTTAATAAATATGCACCTTTCAGTTGTTGTGAAGAAAGATCCAAACCAGCTAATCTCATCACAGGCTGGGGACCCTCCACATATGTAAATCTACATCTGTTCCCCTTCAAAGAGAGAGATTCTCCAGGATTATCCTGCACACAGACTCAGACTCAGACACACATGGAAAGGCCCTCAAACACACATAAATACTCTCTCCCACATTGCCACTGCCAATCAAGAATATGCCCTCTGCCACATGTACTTGTTTGCCACCCCCCAGACTCCAAGCACATCATCGTTTCTCAATTAGCTCAATGACAAGCAATGGGCAAGAAATTGTGGTTTGTGTCATTGTTTTGTGTTCCTTTTGGTGAAAAGTGACAAGACAAAGCTCTACAAAACCTGCCCCTCGCACACAGGCTATGACTGGCATTTGGGTGCTGGGCCTGAGCCAGAGCTTGTAGTGCCAGCGGTCCAGGAAGTTGGCACCATACAGGGAGGAACATTCTATAGCGCCCTGGGATATCATTATACATCTCTGCAACACAGGATTAGCTTGCTCCCTAGCTGGGAGCTGCCATCAGTCAGTGCGAAATACAGCTTCATCAAACATCAGTGACTGACTAGCAGCTGACAGCATAAATATAAATATAATGCCCTTCTGTAAAACATCCAAGCTGTTTGTATAATTAATTTTTAATGCAATTTAGCCATAGTGGTAGTGTTTAGGTGTATATAAACAAAAAGGTTCTTTTTGGATATTTGACAATTCAAGGGACAAAAAATATAGACAATTTTATGTATTTAAAGCTCCTGTTTTATTGATATTGCATAGCTCAGTGCTGTATTTTTCAGGGATTTTCCAATCAAAAGGTGATGTTCAAATATATTTATGTAGTTCACACAAACAACATTGCACATATAAAATACTTTCATTATAAGAAGGTACAAATGTCCCTAATTAAAAGTCCAGCCATATTTAAAAAATGCACTTGTTACTCTGTGAAATAATTTCAAATAATGCATTTAAAGAAATATTTAAACATGCTTGCAGCACATTAACACCAACATAAGATGCTTGAATATGAAAAATATTGGCAAGAAAATATGTGTGCTTACCTTCTTGTTTTTGAACTGTATAATTAAGGAGTTTTTTTAATAGAATAACTTAGACAGAACCATCGGACCATTGGATGAACACTATTTGATACGTGATTCATTCAGGTATTCAGGTCTGACACTGAAAAATGGGATCATTGGATTGTAAAACATTTTTTTTCCTGCTTTTAGCAGCAACAGCTAACAATGGTGCAATGGCCAATTTTGGTGAGGACAACAAAAATAAAGACATGGGGTTTCAAATATACATATATACATAAATATATACATATAGGATTTTCATCTTTAGAATTTTTGTAATTTGACTACTAATTATTATGGGTGTCACGATAAACATAGCTCACGAGATGAGACAAGATACGATATCAGGTTTACGGAATGAGATGAGACAATAATTTACATTGCTTTTAGGAGAAATAAAATTACAAAATATTTCACTGGGTGTCCAGCAGATACCCAAAATGCTGCCACACAAACGACTTAAATGTGGCAAGGGTTTCCTCAATGATGACATTTCCTCTCTCCAAAACCATGTTGCTGTGCTGCCACCAGACAGAACGTATGTTGGCTCCTACCTGTCTGCACAACTATATGACCATATAGGTCGATTGTGAAAGCTCCAAAATACCTGTGATAGCGTTTTCGGGATTCCGCAGAGACTAACTATCAGCTTCCCAGAGGAGTTGCCAAATACGCATGAGCGAGGTTTTGCTCTGTTCAGCCAAACAAAACACAAATTCTGCAGCAACATGTCTCATTTTAATATAACGGTTAGTTTTAAAATGTAAAGATACACATGCACACATTGTAAAGCTGAATATTTCACATTAAAAAGCGGAACGGTTAAAGATAGGGTTGCAGAACGGGGTCGTGTACGGAACACGGTGCTGTTTTAACGGATCGCAAAATTGACCAATGCAGTCATATTTGACGTGAGGTAGGGCTCATTCTCTCTGCTTCTTCTGCTGCTTTTCTGTTTCTTGTTAGTCCAGGCAGAGTAGACCCTACAAAGAAGCATTACTGCCCCCACAGGCCGCACTAGGAATAGTTCACACACCTGCTTTTTACCCGCAAAGCAGCTTTTTACAAATACGAGAATTCTTGTGACAATTTAATCTCACGAGATCTCGTGCCAAAATATCTTGTCACACCCCTACTAATTATAGAATTAAAATTTATTAATCTTGACACGTAATAGCATGAGCTGTTTTTGTAAAATTAGATTTTGTTTAAAAAAAGGTCAGTGAACACATACACAAACTATCTGATGACATAACAGCTACACAGAGAATGGATGTTTAAACATGTTTGATAGATTCAATTTGCATGTTTAATTAAGCTATCAGCTTAGGATAACAGAGACTAAAAAGCTAAAGCTGCAGAGTCAACAGCCCCTGCAATAACACATCCCACTGGTCAGAAGAGCTGAAGCAATGTGAGAAAGAGAGAAGGAGGAGGAGAGGAGGAGGAGAGCACGCATGGTAAGAGTGCAGAAAGGGGGTTGAAGTCAGTCACTAATACAGTGAAAAGGAGAGCACAAAGCTTTTCATTAACACTCTGTGAAAGGCACATTCACACTCCAGCCCTCTAATTAAGTCAGACCTCACTCAGTAGGGTGTAGGAGTAAAGAGGAAAAAGGAAACAGAAAGATGAACAATTTGGGCAAAATAGAGTGAAAAATGAGGAGACTCAGAAAATTGGAAGGAGGGATGTGGTAAGAAATGGTAAAATGAGAGAATGATACATTGAGTAAGGACAGGAAATAAGGAGGGCGGTGCTGAGATATCACTGCCTCTAATCAGGCAGATTTTAAAGCCACACATTTTCAGTTCACTGCAAGCCTCATTATCTCACCCCTGGTTGGCATCATTGTTGAGACAGCATTTGAAATCCACCAAAGGAATGGAGATTCACTTTAATCCAGGTCCATCAAAGGTACTGCTGATGCTCAAGTGATGCCGCACCACTGGATTAGGCCAAGATAGTGGTGAGGGAGAGACAGGAGAACATGAGGAACAAGAAAAAAAAAAACATCCAAAAATGTAACCATTTCAAATTCAGTAGGTGACAGGTTTCAAGTGTCTCACCAGCACTGAAGATGACATGTTCAAACTGCATTTGAATAATCTGGATGGTCTAGGTTACATAATTTATCCATGACAATTTGGGCACATATGTCAGAGTACAGTCTGCACCCAACATGTCAGTGAGGGGAAGCTTACAGGCGTGGGGATAAGCACCATATAGTCCCTGAATTTACTCTACACCGCTGTGCTCTGCTAGGTGCTGATTTGGAATCATTTGCAATTTAAAACAACTTTTTGAAAGGCAGGTTTTTTTCCTCTCATGAATACAGAATTTGGTAGGCTGGGTTAAAACTCCAGATAGCAAAAACAGGGGGAGTCGCCTATACCTCTGGATAACGCATTAGGCAAATAATCAAACAAATAAAAATCAAAACAGACAAAAGTCATCAGATTTGATGTAAAACTCAGATTTCTAAAATAAAGTAACCCTGCGGCTTCTTTTTTTTTTTTTTTTTTTTTTTTTTTTTT